>CAXITT010000394.1:408474-477208 GCA_964033795.1 Lymnaea stagnalis | reverse complement strand
CCGCTGCTTATTTAAACTCTCACTCATTTTCCTTCTGCCACACTTCTATTGCTGCCCACAGATACTACTTACCAGCTAAGTGCTATTTCTTATTTTTATAACGTTTTTTCTGTTGTTTTGTTCGCTGACGAAGGCTTTCTGCCGACACGTTCGCTGTTTTGTTACGTTTAATTTTTCAGGTTTAACCATACTCTGTTTTACTCATTTTATTTTGTACTAACCTGATTGCAGTCTCTCCCCTTATTACCCCTAAATCTTATAAGATTATCTGACAATTTCTTTTTTCTTTTAGCCCAAAGAATAATTTATAACATACCCAAATTACATATTCTCCTCTGTTTGTTGTAATAGAAACTACAACACTTTCTTTCAGACATTCGACAGTTGAGGGCGCAACTTCCGAGGCTGACATCGTAGAGGTTTAAGTCTATTGAATCAAGTGCTAGATTCAAGTCAGTAACTTGTAGCAAGGACGTCACCTTTCCTTCGACTGCTGCCTGGACGACTATAATGAATTGTTAAATCACTGTTTCATTTGCTCTGGACAACATGTGACACTTCCTTGCATTAAAGTTTTATTAGTTTGATTATTTTAATCGATACCATTTATTAGACATCGTCAAAATACATTGATTTCAGGTTAAAATTCTTCAAACTGTTAATTAATATTTTGTCTTTACCTGTGTTACTTTTGGCATAACTTCTCAAAACTATGCAGGGATATAGATTTGTATAAATTCCCTTTTTTCAAGTACATTTCTTTAAACTAACTTGTATACAAAGGATTTATTTTTTGGGTAATATGAACTAAAAAAAGTACCAAATGTAAGTACCTACCTAATTTTAGCAGAAGAAAAATCAGGAAATGTTTCATTTTCTTTATAGACGTTTCTATTTCACTAATTATTTATCTAAATCCAAAATAGAGCAGGACGACAAACATATACTAATTTTGTATTGCTTAATTATCTAGTGATATAAAAAGCTTAATCGTTTAAGGATTTTCTTTAAAAATAAAAATAATAAAATATTTAGCTGATATTTATTGTATCAATTACAATAGAAAATAATAAAGAAAGCTTCAATAGTCTTCAAAATATTTAACTTGACAGCCGAAACTAATGGTACTGTTTGATGCTGTGGTATCATATTTATATTTTTGGCGTATTGGATGACGTCATAAAACTTATTTTTAAAAAAGAGGTTCCCACCATTTTATATATGATTACAATTTCTTCTTAAATAAACTGATCCCAGTATCCTTTATCTTTTAAACGCACCCTAACACGTTTTGCAGTAAATTATAAACATAGCACATACATTTAGTGGTAACTTTTTGCATTGATCTTTGAAGATGTAAAAAAACAAAAACTTATTGTTAACATTTATCATATGGAATTCTTTCTTTCGTACCAATTATTATATTATATATATAATAATAATTGATAACAAATTTTACATCATGATATTAAAAACAATAATATTTAAAAATCACCCCCGCCCTTTTTTTTCAACTTAGTGATCATAGTTATGGGGTTGTGACCCACGGTAAGAGAACCGTTGATTTAGAAGCTTCATTTGTTATCTGTTTATTGAGCTACCATCTCTATTACCTTAAAAGTTCAGCAAATATTTACTACTTTTGAGAGAACTAATGTTCAAACAATTGAATGTAGAGAAAATCGATGACAAGATAGGACCTGCTGCCGTAGCGACTGAATGTCAAGGCTGATATCGATATCCATTGTGTTATGTATGAAACTTTTTCCATATGCGTGAACTTTGCTTGACCCCTAGCACATGCTATGTTCATAGATAAGGGTGGCCTATTCGTTTGATGTGTCGTGTTTACCACCGACTTCCAATTAAACATGGTTAGTATGTCTACTAGTATCTTATGGAACGCTCTCGATTGTATTAGAAAAGTAGGGCGTTTCTAAACGCGTCGGTCGACCCAAAATATAAAAGGCATTGACAGACACAACGAGTGAAGGAGATTCAGAGAGATGTTATTATCTTTACGAGACAATTGTATTATTCTTTGTGTGCTCATATGTGTTTATTCACATTGATCATTCATCATTATAAATTGGCAAATTGTACTAACAACTGTGTACCGGTGTTCCAATACTCTGTAAGTTGATGATTTGTAATTATATTTCTTTTGTTTGTAATAGTATTATTACTAAATTAAATTTTATTAATTGTAATTGGTACTGTTTTGGTGTCGTATTTTTGTTACTGTATTTCTCTATTGTATCGTCCTTTGTTAGGCACTGTTTGAACGAGCCATACATTTAAAATAGGAGATTAATTTCTCACAATAGAAGGCAGTGCGTAACAATTGAATTCCAATTTTAATTTCAATGAATAACATGTCCATCCTGATCGCTTGGAGCTAAAGAAAACATATTTTGTTTTATCTTAAGGCATTCTTAAACTATGCCGATTGTAATAATAATCGCAATGCTCACTTCAATAATTCCACAATATACCCGTTGTACTAAATCTTAAAATATATACACATTGTAAAATCTTACGATCCACACATTGTAATATTATTACAATATACAGTGTATTTATATTACAATATACATATAGTAATAATCTTCAAAAATACACATTTTAAAATCTTCAATATATCCATTTTAATATTCGATCCGTTAAACCAACTTTATTACTCATACATTTAAATAAATTCCCTAATCCTTTAATATACTCATTGCAATAAATATATAAACACTAAAATAATACAATTATGTACCTACTTTATAGTACGCACAAATTTCCAATGTTAAACTCCATCTACTGTGAAAATTATATATTATAGCCAAAGTCATCATCCTACACCAATCTACCGTAATAATCCTACACTTAACCAATTTCAAAAAAATGTATACTACGCAATCCTTAATAATATCCAATGTAATAAAACCTGCTCTGCCAACAATGTGATACTATAGAAACTTTAATAAGCTTTACAATACTCAGTGGGACAACGCTACTCTATGCTTAAACTAATCCCAAAGTAATAATCAAAACAGTAATAATTAAAATACATCTGATCCTAAAGGATCGTTTTCACACACGTTTTTGTTATGATTAAAAAAGATTATAGAAAACATTATAAAACAATCATTTGTTTGGGCTATTAGTATGCACGAAACGTACAATTAGCTATCAACGTGACCGGCCACCTTTTATCACTGCACGCAGGCTTTTTAGATCCTTTACATTAACTTCGCTTTTGTTCGTGGGTTTGTTTTTTTTTCTTTCCGTCTGGGTGTTTGCAAAATCTTTTGATGGCTAAATGACCCACTTGCTGTCAGCCTATCGAGCTGAAACTTGGCACATGACAACACATTCTTTCAAATTTTAAGCCCCACCTCCAAACCAAAACACACAAAATGTTTGTTTTTTTTCTTCCGTTTTTCACGGGGATGATAAATCAATATAATTATATGAGACAAAAGAATTAAAAAAAAACTGTACTGTTTTAATTTTATTTGCAAAATATAATGCAGAAATGGTATTAACTAGCATTCACATACTTATTGCGAACGTTAGCTTTATAGGGTTCCTTGTACGGAATGTCCTCACTTAACACCAGATTCTATACAACTGCGACTTTTATCACGTGACCGTCAGTTCTCGTCGTCCAGACTTCATTGTGATAGGTAACCCAGGGCTGTTTGTTTTGTGGCACTCTCCTTGTACTTTTAGCCATGGATTCAGAGCGTGCATCACCTGATGTTTGAATAACTTTTCAAAAACTATTTTTTAAAAGTTTTTTAACATCTTAAATTTGTTGTATTTACATGTATATATATTTTTACTACATGCATGTATACATGTACATGTACACATTCGGCTTAGAGTACTATGGCAAATTACAATTAACGTCACCTTTGACAAACTGAACCCGCCTTAAAAGAAACACCCCCAGTACTTTTTAAACAGTTAACAAACAAATTTTAAAAAAACATAATAATCACCATGGACCGGATAATTTTTAACATAATTGCGACTAACTTCATTACGACGCTCAAATTTGCTGTCGAAAACCTATCAGCTATTTCTAAACAATCACATTTGATATCAAATATCTCTCTAAGACCCGAGATTAACCTTTTGAACACAAAACATTGTTCGATCCCGAGATACACAAGTATAATCATTTTTGGTTGTAACTAGTTTTGAATCTTTTCAAAAGAATGCTTGAAATAATTGTGTATGAGTAGCCCATAATAGTTCCACAATTACCTTTGTCATTTTGATGGCCGATACACTCTCATTCGAGTTTTATTCCAAATGCTCTCATGTGATTTCTATTCCAAATACTTTCATGTGAGTTATATTCCATCTATTTCAAACTCTCGAGTTAGTAGTATTCTAAGTACTTCCGTGTCCTGCGAATATTATTCCAAACACTCTCATGTGAAAACTATTTATGTTGTTCTTAACATGTTTACTCATAAATCAATTACATGTCAAGCCATGGACGGCACTCACCAGCCTAGTTCATCGATTGAATACGCGCGTCTGCGGAGGAGCGAAGCTGTCGAATAGGTGAAGAGACAGAAAGAAGTTCAGTTAGATAGGAAGGGACGGAATTCGAGAAAAAGTTGTGACAGAGAACAGGGAGTGTGTAGTTAATTCTGCTTGTACAGACCATCAAATATACAGACCAGTTTTTTTTTTTTTTTATAGTTTTTTTGGTGGGGGTGGATGTGGCTAACTTTTTCTATTTTGTGATTTGCTAAAATATAAAAAATGATCAAGTATTTCAATTGTTTCCCCTCAAATAATTTTTTTTTCCCATTAAACTGGTTAAATTAAAAGCCTCGGAAAGAGTGTAGGGAATTAAAACAGATAGCAAGTAGCAACTCCTTTCAACCCCCTCCCCATTGCGTAGACGCTCCTGGCAGCTGCTTTGGTTACTTATATTTTTAAAAATCCTAATTAAAATCTTTAAAATTAATCTCTTTATTTTCCGAATATCCGCAAATTAAAAAAAGAAAAATCATTCTTAAACAAATATGAAAACACAACAAATAAAAACATAAGAAAAATGTATTTTGTTTAGTCATTTTTTTTGGTAATCTTCAACGTTAAATTCAAATACGTGTTCTTCTATTAATTAATGATGTTAAAATTTGTTAAGGACACAAAAATAGCTTAAAAAACGACATGGCGTTGATTTAAAAAAAAAAAAAGATAATAAAATTGGAAATTATGTTCGTCTTGACTGAAGAAGGTATTAAATGTCTGTCATTTTACCTTCACATAGTTTAACGTGTGAAAAATTCGTTTTAAACTACACCATTGAGAAATAATAGACACTTAGAATATTAAAAAAAACAACAACATGGCTTTATACTCAAATTACAAGTACGAATGTCACATTAAATTGATTTAGGAGATATCATACATAAATGCGAACGTGAAATTACATTATCAATAAACAACAGAGCAAAACTTTACTTTAAAAAAGCAATTTAAGCTGATAATTTGGAATACGATTTAAGACATTGACCCTAAACGACAGCAACATAATTTAATTTTTTTTTTGATGGCATCCGTCCGTCACATATGAAGATGGTGTGAGCTTCGGAGTCAAAATCCAAAAGGCCTGGGATTATTCTTCAAGGATTATAAGCTGGTTCCCAACAGCAAATCTCCTCTTTCCAATCAGCTGGATAACCCAAAGGGAACATCATTAGATGATACAGCTTTGCACCAGTGACGTCACAGGAGTTGTTGAAATGTTTCATTGTGCCAATGTTATCCGCCATTCCAGACTCCATCTCCGTGTTTAATTTCAGAGTTTCCTACTCCTTCTCCTTGAAATTTTACACGGCTGAAAAATCTTGTCCTGTTTGGTTGCACAGTGCAGCGCCGAGTGTCACCAATATCAGCAGTCAATTTACCTTTTATTTATCAGGGAGGGTGGGTCATAGTCCCTCCGAAGCAGGTCAAATGATCATCGGAGAAAAATATGTACAATAAAGCAAAAAATTAATTATAGAACAATCTAAATTGCAATTTTTACAAATTTTTATTTTCATGCAATAAATGGTATATTTTATTAAATAAAATTAGTGAAAATAATGGAGGCAATAATTTGATGATCCGAATATTTTATGCAGACAGTTTCCTCCTGAGAGCATTTCTGATTTTCGGGGAGGGGGAGGGAAATGGGTTGTGACATTGGTCAGAGCGGAGCTAAGAAATGGCAGATGGGGCAGGCGTCCACGAGCGCAATATTAGCGAGGGTAATAAAATGGGCTATGATAGCATTTACTGGTTGAAAATATTGGGTTCATGTTTTTGGGGGGACGGCTTCAAACAATCTGGCTGCGCCCCTGCCGGTTGCGCAAAAAGTGAGCAGTTGGGAGGTCCACTCAAGTGTCACTTTTCTTTTATATGGAAGAATTTTCTTTTTGAAAAACTGCAGAATATGTTTTACGAAAGAGAGATATCCACACATTTTTGGCCACCCGTATCACATAATAAGAGTTTGAACAGAGCATTGCTGCCAATAATTCAACATTGTCACTCTAAGGAAATATTTTTGGATTTCATCTTATAATAAAAAACAACTTTGAAGAAGGGGGAGTAGTTAATAATCAGTTACATATTTCAATTGTAGTTTTAAATCTCAGTTATTCTGGAATTTGATTATTGCATGCCTTTGGAAACAAATCGGTTCTCAAATCTTAAGTATAAAAGTTTTTATTAAGGTGACATTAATTATAACATTAAAATAGTAAAAAGAAGTTAGCCTACATAACATATAAAAATTATAAACTGAGAAATACGTACGCATATGTTTTAGGGTTTTATAACAAAAATGTTTATGCTAATTCAACATACATATAACTATTAAAGGCAACGAGGATAAATTTCACATATATAATTGAAATCTTCGTCACAATGATACCAATCAAGATGTGCACCATAGTTGCCATCAAAAAAATAAAACACACAATCACAAAAGTCAGCATGAGTACTTGAAAATGAGAGCTCATCTGAAAGAAGAAGAAAAATATGTAAAAACAGAATGAAAATGTGCTGAAAATGGGGAAAAGCTGTTCAGAATTTTAAAAATAAATCAAATAAATATGCGTTATAATATGAATGTGTGAGATCGTACGTAGCCTGTTTGAAAATTGCTGGCTGGCCGAGCAGTCTAAACTGGGTCGATACAGTGGACTGGGGTTCAATCCCCGACAAAAGTCTAGACAGCACCCTGGGTCAATGGGTCTTTAGATGGAAATCCAAGAGAATGAACACTTTGATGGGAACTCGGAAATGGAGTCGGACGGTATAACAAAATTACGACAACTTCCTGAAAAAGTTTCGCATAGAAACACAAACAAAGACACTGCAGGCCGCCTACTGCATCCTGTTTCATTTCCAGGCGTCCTGGCAAAGTTTTGTCAATGAGACAAACATTTAAGGACGATAGGGTGATGCTGATGAATTAAAAAAAAACAACTTCCGCACTTTAAACAAAATACATCACAAGTCAAGGCTACTACTCAAGTTCAAAATATCCTTGGTCATCCCTGCGTGCAAAAAGAGGAACATAACAAATATTTTAAAAATGTTATTTTAATTAGTTAAAGCTAACTCAAAATTTATTGGGGGCTTTTCATACCTATAAAAGGAATGGGGAGACTTGTGTTCTCCATAACGGAACCATCGTCGCTCCACTTGAAAACGCCTTCTTGTTCTATGTCGTCTAGGCCTATCCAGTAATAGACTGTTACGGACTGAACTATATTCAAGAAAATGCTGGCCTTCTCCTCTGTTCTTATTGTTAATAAATTACCATTTTTGTCTGAAAGGTGATATTTAAATTAAAAAAAAATTACCTATTGCGGTTTAATATTTGTAAATATTAGAACTAATATACTTGTTTTTTAATACATTAATTTTAGTAGTAAGTTTCTGTAATAATTCTCGCAATTCAGCCAACATAGATGCACATTTAGTGTAAAAGCATTCATCCACTTTAAGGTTTCTGTTCATCTTATTTTATTTTAAGAAAGCACAACTTATTTTTCTTTTCTTTAATAATATAGTTTAATGTACAATATACTAGCTTATGGCACATTTTAAATATTTCGCAAAAGTAAACCGGTTGTTTGTGACTTGAATTATTGCATTCATTTTTAACAGCAGTTACATTCGTAACATAAAAAAAAATTATAACTGCATGAATTAAATAAATAAATGTCAAATCACATGCTGGATTCAACTTATTTCTGATAACTGTGTATTTTAAGAAAATAAAGTTTTCTGTTACCAAATCATTTAAGAAAAATAAAAATATGGAAAAATGGCGGAGACATTTTTTTAAAGATATATATTTTAGAAAATGGCCATCAGGAAAGAATTAAGAATGTTAACTAAATACACATTGTTTTTTACTTTAAAATATAATGGAAAGAGATAATAATGATCGAAGCTTTGTAAACTTATAAATATATTAAAGCACAAACATTATTTACATATACATCTTTTTTTACTCTACTTTTTTCAAAGGGGTTTTCAATGTACACATCTATAAATCTCAGTAAAAATCAAAGTGCAAATAGATTCTTTCTAATTTTTAAAAAAAAATTGTTTGATGCCTTGTGAATATTTTAAAAAATATAACTCATAACTTTAGAAATTGTATACATTGCCTACATAGTTGAATTTTCCATTTTAAATGTGTTATTCTTATGTTTAATACTTTTATATTCTCTCTCTCTCTCTCTTTCTCTCTATGTCTGTCTCTCTCTCTCTCTCTCTCTCTCTCTCTCTCTATCTCTCTGTATATCGATATACATACATATATATATATATATAATATCTAAAGTTATATTTTTAAAGACAGATTACTTTGGCAATCCAGTTTATCTTTATAAATTGTATACATTGTCTACATAGTTGAATTTTCCATTTTATATGTGTTATTCTTATGTTTATTACTTTTATATTCTCTCTCTCTCTCTCTTTCTCTCTATGTCTGTCTCTCTCTCTCTCTCTCTCTCTCTCTCTCTCTCTCTCTCTGTATATCGATATACATACATATATATATATATAAAATATCTAAAGTTATATTTTTAAAGACAGATTACTTTGGCAATCCAGTTTAGCGGCATCATAGTTGGTCTTAATTTGTGATATCCACACACAAGCCGTAGTACTTCCATTTGTCATCAGAGTAAAACCAGCTGTGTTGTTACAAAAGTTTCCAACTTCATTTAGGTCGAATCGAGACTTGACTTGGAAGGAATTACCTGAAGTTGACGCACCTGTGAGGGTGGTATATAGAATATTTTTTTTTAAACGTTAAAATATAATTTTAAAAAACAACTTAGAGCAATATTTGTATTTTTGCCCAAAACAAAAAAACATAATTCAATAACAGCTTGTAAAAAAACAACAAAAAACAACAACTTACAGTCACCATAGTTATTATTTGGACAAACACTGACACTGCTGGTTATGTTACAGATTGTCCCAAGTGAGTAGAGATCTGTCGTTGAAGATCGTGGTATTTGTACAGGATAAAGCCAGACACCTTGGAGAAAACATGTTCTAAACATACTAAAACAAGAAACAATAAAAAAAATTTCATCTGTGAAGTGTTACACAGCTTATTTATAAATATGTTCTCACTTTCTAAGTATAAAAGTCTCAGTAGACACAAGATGAAACATACAATCAAAGAACAAATGTTTATTATATTAGTAGAACAATCTTTAAATGTCAAGATCGGGCAAGATTTGTAAATTGCATTTCTAGCACTGCTCCTTCTTAATCCAATTGTTAACATTATAAATTATATCATACTATTCTTAATCAACTTGGGTATTAATTTTAGACCATCAGACATCTAATTTCAGCCTAGATAAAAGAAAAATTAAAAAAATTAAATTATTTTCTTACTAAACATGCACTTTCAACACTTCACAATTAATGAGATGTTATAGTAAAGTAAATAAAACATCATTAGTCCTTAAAAGATGGCTGAGCAATTAAAAATAAATTGCTATTAAATTCTTAGTTCATCTCAAAATGTTTCTAAAGAATGAAGATATCAGCATCATTTGACTGTACATGTGAATGCATTGAATCTCAGGTTATAGCCAACATTTAATCTGACTTAAAAAAATGGGTGCTGGGTGGCCGAGCGATCTAAATTGCCTCAAACCCAATAGCTGGTGGGATGGACATCCAAAGCGGACATTCAAAGTAGGCAGAGGCTACTCGGAGCCGGGTCGAGAGACGTGAGAGTTTGGGTGGATTAAAAAATGTTTAAAAATTATTCTGGGTTTGTAAGACAAACTTTGGTATCAAATGAAAGATAATGCAATGGAATAAATGTTTGTAAACTTACTTCTTCAGTTTAACTAAAATAAACTAACATAAATGACATCCGAATAGAATTGAGTCAAAACGGAACTAGAAACGCATCGCCGCTATTCAGACCCGGATCTTACAAACCCTACAGTGATAATAAGAAGAAAAAAAATTAACCCCAACCTCTCACTTTTCTGACCCGGGACCGAATGGCCACTTCGTTCAAAGTATCACGGGTGATGGGACTCGTTAGCATGTGACGAAAACTCATCTAAAAGAGTGTAAACTCTGAATTCAAACCAGGAGCCAGAATGATCAATAAATTGATCGTGGAACTTCAAATATGAGGAGAAGTAGAAGCATTCGTTAAATTAATTAATTCTTTGTTTCAGTTAATGGATAATTTATTCACTCAGCTGTGCAACATTCGCTCAAGAAGTAATAAGTCAAAGACCATGTGCGTTTCTGCTCTGAGTGCTTGTTAACTTAAGACGACTGCTTCAGAATAATTTCTTGATCTGGTTGCTATCGAAACAAGAACCAAAAGATTCAAAAAATCCTCTACAATTGTGTCATTAATAAGCTGTAATCTGAGCTAAAAGGTTGACGTGATCGATCTGCAATCTAATATTGTGCCGAGAGACCGATGCTGTGCACCCGTGAACTACGTGGGACGTCCGTAAGTTACTTCAAGGTATTACTATATTTGTTTTAAAAAATGTTGCAGGTTAATTCATCCATCATTCGGATCTACCTTCAATTTGTTTGGATAAATTGAAATGTTTTTTCGACACGTTTCAAAAATAAATTATGGAAAATCTGATTCAATAACATTTCCTCAGATAAGCATTGTGATGAAATTGTTTTTTAAAAAAAGGTGTATTGCTTTAATTAAACATCTCCTAAATTTCATGGTGTAAAAATATTTCATTCTTCTCACTGATAAGAAAAAAATGGAAAATATTCATTTAAAAAATAATCCCATTCAATATTTTATTTCAAATATCAAGTCAATAATAAATGTTGTCTACTCCAGGAAGCAGCGAGTTCTTCTTTCATGTTGACCAAGAAAACAGAAACGTGTCTTACATGTTTCAATGATTAATTTCTATCAATCATAAATGAGTGAGATCTTCTGACCATACGTGTACGTTAACTTGCTATGGGCACAATTAATCCGCCCCACAGAGTCAGCATTTGACCGGCCCATGTCCAACGTTTGCCGACCCCTGTTCTGTAGTCTTTACAAACTTACCAAGCGAACACGTTTGACTGGCTTTGTTGTAATAAAAACTACAACACATTTGTGGAGAGTTTCGACAGTTGAGAGCACAGCTTCCAAGACTTACACGGTAGATTGTTGTGTTCAGTAGTTTGAGCTCAACATTGGTTGCTGTCAGTTTTACCAGTGTGGTTATTTTTGTCTCGGTGGTGACGTCAGTAGCTGATGATGTTTCAAAATAAGATTACATTCTTTAAACGTATTTAACTTTTCTCTCAAAAATACACGCCATTGTTCAAATTTTATCGCAGTCTTATCCATTTTTTTGTTTGGAAAAATATATATATATATTTTAAAAAATGTCACTAAAGGCATTGAATGGTGCCATGTATTTGATTATAATAAATACAAAATTGAAAAGCAAGTTTAAATTGGTCATACAAAAAAAGAAACTTTTTTATGAACTTAAACTATATACTATTATTTAAAAAAAGAAATAAGAAATTAATATGTGGTAAGATATCAAAATTATTGTCTTTATTTTATTTAATTTCTTTGCGCTTCTTGTGTTTGCATTTTAAAGAATCACATACAAAACATATCTTGCGACTTACCGACAATGAAATATATTAAGATTGATCGCAACTTGCAGTCCTGTAGAAACATGTCTTTTTTTACTCCTTTTAACTATCTACTTAAAGCCACCACCGTTTTGCACGCTTTTAACTATGACGATTTGACGTCCACGAATGACTGAAACAACAATGTGTAAATAAAATGCCTGTCGTTTCAGGGCGCCCGCCGCCTCTTTAAATAACCTTCTGAAATTAAGTTTTGATTTTCCACAGAATAAACGTCTTTTAAAAAAAATAAAATCAATAAAAGCGTATTTTTTATAACGAAGTTATTTACTATTGAATACTTGAAATTGTTTTAAATAGTGGACAAACCGAGTGGTGTGAAAAGATACGTTCAGCTACGCATAGTTTCACTGTAGTGACAAAATATTGTAAAGATTATAGGATAACAAAGACTGCTTTATTTTAATGTAGGAACAAAAGAAATTGATATATTATAGAAATGAATTGATCGATAATTATTAGCCAGTGATCAAGCTTGAAAAGGCGATTTGTTGAATGTTTTGTTTCTTTAAAACTTTTAATATTATTATGTAAATACTTCTATTAGCATGGTGGAGAACAATAATTGAACGAACAACCATACGGTGACCTTAATGAATGATGATCTGTCACGTGAATGAATACAAGCCTACGATCGTTCGATGCATCCGTCCGTATCCCAGAGACGATGACGTACATTCGTTGATTTCATATCTGTCCTGCCTTGTGCGCTGACGAAGTCTTCTTCTTTATGATATTTATTTGTGTTGTTTTTTCCAAGTTTCTCCTAAGCCAGGGCCGTCTTCAGGGCAACGGGAGTCTGGGCACGACGTTTGAAATGACACCCTATTCCTCTTTAACCTATTCAAGTAAAGTTAAGAAAAAGAAATTTTGGCCCCATGTTGACCCATACAATATGACCAGCATTTATTTCAGGCAATTTCTTTGGTGGGAGGGGGAATTTCGTGCAGTTTTAGTTAAGGTGATCTATCAGTCCCAGGGCCATATCTGACGTCATAGCACCGAACAACACATAAATTAGTTCTGGTTACTGCGCCCTGATAGTATGCATCAGCCCCAGCATAGTTTTTACCATTGAATATATATATATATATAGTCCAACAACGTACATTTACAAAATAAATAAAACTATATGTTTGTAAGTTCAATAAAATCCTTTCAATTCCTGAAGTCCAAAGTTTTTTAAAATTAAAATGTGTCGGTACTGTCACTTAATCATGGAGGGAGGCAGAACTTGAGGACACCGAAGGTTCTCGAAAGAAACTGGGGATGAGGTTTGAGGAAGGGACTCAGTTAACCCCTCCCGAGATATCTTGTGATCAATTCTAAATGCCTCGATTTATGTTATTTAGCTTAAAACGTAAGAGATGATAATGGAAATTCGTTTGAAACTTGACCCTGGTATCCGTATATAATTATTTAATTTTTTATGATTTTAATGAGTGTAGTTGTTTTATAATATTTCATTTAAATTATATCTTTGTTAATTTTATTAATGACACTCTACGATTTTGTATATTTTTTTTTATTAAACAAAAAAAAATTTAAAAGACTAACAATTTCATTTTAAACCAGCTTTTGTCACAAAAGAGGGCTGCCAATATTATACATGTTAAGTAAACTTGGAGCAAAACTATTATTGTAAAAATTACCTATTTGCTATTAATTTTAATTTAAATATTTCACTGTTTTACAAAAGCAAACAATAAAGCAAAGTATTTTTTGTGGACATGGTATTTGAATTTTTATTTCTATTTTGGCATTGGTAATTATAAAAGGAGCCATTGTATAGGTAAACAGTTATATCAGACTATACATGTAAATATCAAGACACACACATCCAAAGAAACACGTAATCTAGTACGTGGCTTCTCAACGTGTGTGTCACGTCACTGTTGGTGTGTCACGAGATTAGCTGTATGTGCCGATGAAACTTCAGGGGCATTGTGGTGATGCTGGTGAAAGGGATTGTATCAGTTCTAACGTGCACGCTATTGTGCCGTGAAAACTAACAAGTACGATAATTTGCAGTGAGCACACACACACACACACCATGAGAACTACTGTTGGATTATATAAGTTGTTATGTGGTACACTTTTTCCCCGTGCGTAAACTTTCTCTGACCCCGCATTAGACTTCTAGCAGAAGGTAACGTTTGTTTTTGGGAGTGGTTAAATCTTTTTGATGTATCTTGTTTATAACCTGCTTCCAAATTAAACATGGTTAGTAGGTCTACTAGTCTCTTGCAGAAGGTTGTCGGTTGTATTAGAAAAGTACGGGCGTTTCTACACGCGCCGTCAACCCACATATATACGGGATTGACAGGCACAGAGAGAGAGGGAGATTGATAGATATTTTTAACTTCACGAGACGTGATTGTATTATTGCTAAATTAAATCTTATTAATTGTTATTGGTACTGTTTTAGGTGTGGTATATTTTTGTATTTCTCTATGGTATCGACCTTTTGTTGTGCACTATTTAAACGAGCCATAAATTTAAAATAGGAGATTAATATTTCTCACACTAGAAGCCAAGGCGTAACAATGTCTTTACGATTTAAACTCAGCTCGAACCCATCAACTAATCAATTTCTATTGGCATGACCTGTTGAGAAATTCGCGGCGTGTTTTCCTAATTCACAAAGGAGTCGCGACGCACAATTTGAGAACCTCTGCTTTATGGAGTAAGAGGGATAACCATGAGAGGTAAGTTAGCTAAGCAAACCAAACATGTCAAGTGATAAACCAAACATGCTCTCAATAAACAAATTATTAACAGTAGCCAAGTTTTGACATCATGTCACAATAGGGCACGCCAAAGGTGACTTTAAAAGAAGCAAACAAACAAACTTTACGTAATTTTGCATTCATGCGGCTTGTTGTCCTTGATGTAGCGTGATCAGTTAGTGGCTGGAGTTTGACTTTTATATAAACATATTTTACACGGTGAAAGGGACAAACATAGATGTTAGTTACAAGTGGACCAAGTAAGTCTCATCTTGATGCCATATGTTCCTTAGCAGCACATGAAAGAAATATGGGGAAGAGCGCGTCCAGGTTGTTCCCCATTTTTTAAGGCAACCCGTTTGTATATCGGTTGTTCATTTAGTTTTTTTACATTGTTGTAATGACCATTTTAAGATTCTATTCGTAAACCAGCCGTATGAATATGATGTGAGGGAACACGGCAACCGTCAGCGACGATTCTAAATACGCAGTCTTTGAGGGTACCGCTCCTAGGCAACCACTTTCTCTCCCAGCTGCGGTGTGAGTTAGTCACACCACAGAAAACCACGTAAACCCTATTAGAGGGCGTTTGTTAAACACCTGCGCCCCCCACCCCGGGGTGGGAAGGGGGGAAATTAGAGACGTAAAATACTTTTACTTGGTTTACACAGCTAAGTCACCAGTACAGGGATACAATGATAAGGCATAATCTACATCAACACCATTAGCAAAGGGATAAAATCTTAGTCGAAACCAGTAAAGGGATACAATCATAAGACACGACATCATAGTCGATGCCTAGTACAGGCATCAAATTAAATTTGTTAGTCCGCGTACTGTGAAATACAAATCCGTCTGTAATGAAAATTAATACATATTTATAATTAAAAAAATATTTGTTTTTTTTATTAAATTCGCTTTTGTTTGTGGGTTTTTTTTCTTCCTGGATGCGTCGAAATATCTTCGGACTGTTAATAGACCCTTTTCCCGTCGACCCATCAAACATAAATGACATTGATTTAGGAAATAAAATTCCCGATAACTTCGCTAAATGAGATTCTTATTTTCACGTGGATGACAATATATTTCGATCCTATGTTATTACACTTGTGAAAAAAATGATGTTACATTCTCTTTTTTACAAATATGGCTCCGTTCATTTTGTCCAAAGCATCACAAGATACGAATCAAAATAACAGAATGATTTTGATAAATAATTAACCTTCTTGGATACATAGATATCGGAGATAGGAAATAGGATGTGTACATTTTTACGTGGATGGCAATACATTTAAATCCTATGGTATAACATTTGTGAAAAGATAAGGTGCTAAATTCTCTTTTTCAAATATGTGTATGTTCCTTTTGCTCAAGGCAGCACAAGATACGTCTCAAAATAAATGAATGAATTTGATAAATTATTAATTTTCTTGGGTAATTACATGTCGGAGGTAGTAAATAAGATGTGTAAATTCCTACGTAGATGACAACAGATTTAACTCCTAAGGTATTACATTTGTGAAAAATGAGATGTTACATTCTCTTTTTTTTTCTTTTTTTCAAATATTGGTATGTTCATTTTGCCCAAGGCAATACAAGATACTTTCCAAAATAAAGGAATTAATTTGATAAATAATTAACCTTCTTGGGTACATACATATCGGAGATAGGAAAAAGCATGTGCATATTTTTACGTGGATGACAATATATTTAAATCATATGGTATTGCATTTGTGAAAAAAAGAAATGTTAAATGCTCTTTGTACAAATAAACATGTGTTATCAAATAAGAAAGTCAATGACGTTAACATATCGTGGGTATATTTATAAGTATATCCAGGAATATCAAAACCAAATCATTTTACACACTTGAAAATTAAATTTTGACAAATGAAGATGGATTAATACTTTTTTAAAAATAAAAATTAAAATATATTTTTGTTGTTACTTTGCAAAAGTAAAGATGTGTGTATTTTTATGAGATTAACATTTCTTTTTTTAAAAGACAGTCAAATCTAAAATATAGGCGCAAAAAACAGTTGCGAGATTCTACTTAGATACAAGAATTCTTTGTTTTATGATTTTCTGATATTGTATAATTTTTTTTTTTAAAAGTCAAAAGTGTGTTGAAATTTTTGATGATTATATCAATATATATCGAATTCCTGTAATTACAATATATATATATATATATATATATATATATATATATATATATATATATATATTCATATTACATATAGAGAGTTTTTGTTTTAAATTCAAGATTAGGTTTTTAAAAATTTTAAGAGAAAAATGTTGTAATTCAAGGGTATGAAAAGGGGTAGATGTAAAATATTTCTCTAGCGTAGTAATTGTGCCTCAATTAAATTCTTTAGTGACAAAAGTTAGATAACTAGTGATACTTTAGATTGGGT
Organism: Lymnaea stagnalis; assembly: GCA_964033795.1. Classification (NCBI taxonomy): domain Eukaryota; kingdom Metazoa; phylum Mollusca; class Gastropoda; family Lymnaeidae; genus Lymnaea; species Lymnaea stagnalis. The sequence goes on along the minus strand of CAXITT010000394.1, from coordinate 459,837 downwards.
AATTTAAAGTCATGTTTAGAGGGGGAAAAGTAGTTTATAAGCATGAAAGGGTGTAGGGTACGCGTATCATATATAAAGAATAAACACTTCTCAAAACTTAATGATGTTAGAAACCTAAATATTAATACATTTTAAAAGTAATGAATTGGGATGAGTTTTTGCAATACCAGTTAGAAATTATTGCAAAGGAATTACCATTATTAACCCGATAACATCGGGTCATTTATTCTAGTTCTTAATAATATCGTTAGTCCGTAATATTTTCTTTTGTTTTATTTTTTTATTTTGTCTATTGTTATGAATGATTATTGTGAGACTTCTGGTATCAAAGACAGTCAAATATTTTTTCCAAGAGCTATGTAAGTTATCGACAGAGCCTGAAAGATTGTTTGTGAGCCCGAATAACTTTAATAGTCAGTGTGGAGCACTTGTGACGCATTTGTGCTTAAGGTGAAATAAGTAAGACAAAAAAGGTTGAAATCATGATGAGATCACTTTCCTTCTGGAAATATTCATAATAAAAGATGTCTTTACCTGCACAAGTCGCAACGCGATTTACACCAACATTTGCAAAAAGTGCGGTAAAGTATACGTAGGAGAGACTGGTCGTCGCGTTGGATACCGGTTCAGAGATCACCTCTATAACATAAATAAACAAGCTCTCTGACCGGTCTCCAAAAATTTCAATAGCCCTAACCGTGATGGAATCTCAGACATCGCAGTTACTGGTATACTGTATGCTAGTAACACAACACATAGGATTTAAATGGAGAATAAGTTAATAACACGATTTGTTACGTAGTCTCCATATGTAATAAACCAAATCCACAATTTTACCTAGCTAACATGTCTTATTTCCCTTTTGGTTTTTACAATTTTGTTCATATTACTTCCATTCCACATAACGTTCCTTTTTTTATGCCTGTTTTTTTTTTCGCACACTCCTATTTTTCTCCCCCCCCCTTTTTTTTAGGTAGGATATCTGTATATATATATATATATATATTATGTAAATTTAATTTTTAATTATTTAATTGTCTTTTTGTTGTACTGATGAAGGCATTTGCCGAAACGTATACTTTTGTATTCTGTAAAAGTATTATTAAAGCTTACCTTATATTGCTATATTGACACAAATTGTTGGTGTCTAATTAATCTATTGAAATCATGAAGGATGGCGTAATTGCTAAGAAACACGAGGCTCTTGACTAAGCTTCCGTGAAAATAATTAGGGGAGTAAATAACATAAGGGGAAATATATTTTTTTTAAAGATGCTAATAAAGCAAAACCCCTGTGGTGTAGACGTATTGATTGCCGCATCAAAAAGGAGGAGATCAATCGCGCCATTTTACATTACAACAGGGTTTTCATTATGTTGTTGTGTTTTCTGCGCCCCCAGACATTGGAATTTTCTCACACAAAACATTCGCAGTATACCGACAATAGAAACTTTTAAAACTGCACAATACCCATTTCTTTAAACTCTACCACCACAACTAATTTCCCCAACTGCCGAAAAATCGATGCTGCTGAGTGTTTTCCATGGCTGGACATGAAAACTTTCTGGTGTGGGTGAGTAGAATATACATTTGTTTTTATTGAGCTGTTATATAGATTTAAAAAAAAAATTAATGTATGCTATTTTTAATGTCATGTTTATCTTTGCTATTTTTTGATACAGCGCTGTGAGCAAAGCCCTAAGATGGGGTACCGCACTATATAAGAAATTAATAATAATAAAAAAATTGTGTTAGTGGGTTCAAATGGGAAAGGTATAGCAAAATCCCCCCTCCCCCATGACTCGATATCACTCGATATTACATTTTATAAAGGATTTATGCGAAAAACGTATGTATTTAGGGCTGGCTTAATTACATATAATATCAATAAAGATTTGATCAATATTTTATTTGAACATTTAACTGAAAAAGTAGTATAATGAAATATATGTGACAGCGACAAAGACTTATAGATATTATTGACGCACTTTGTTCGTCATTGCTGGATGCGGCTGTTATATTAATGACAACGAAAATAAGCAGACAAAATGGAAAAAAAATCATTAGAATAAATAAGTGGATACATTTTTGCCGTCTGTGGTCTTCGGTAGGCGATAAATGCGACAATTTGTGAGGAATATTTATTTTTTTCCATTGAGCCAAGAATTTTTTGTTTAATGTGGACGTGTCTAGCAATGTCACAAGTTATTATTCAGTTATGGAGCCGAAATCGATCTATTTATTTGAGTACGCTGCCTTCAGGATTTTCCTTTAAATTTTCTCATAAAATATAGCTCCTTTTTATTTTCATTGAACATACTAGTTCGCTAAGGATAATAATCATAAGAACAAGGAAGCCTGAAGTAGAGAGACATGAAAAAGAAGAGCGTTTGGGCAAAGAGCCTTCCTCAGCAATCAGGACACATGAAGAAACAACAATGCATAAACAAATTATTGAAAAAACGTAATTGTTCGTCATTTTCATTTTATTGCCGGAATTTGGGTTTTTCAAAATCAATATGATAGGAAGTAAACTATTTTATTTATTTTTACTGAAAAAAAAAAGATTTTAACATTATTTTTTGTGTGGAAATATGTAACATAAAAGAAATTAGATAGATCCCGCCAAACATTGGCAGCGTGAACTTCACATCTAGTAAAGTTACTTGACAAAACAAGAACTCAAGTAACGCGCATTTAAGAATCGCAGTATTTGCTACACCCTTTCCGCCATGATACGTCAATGCACACTTTTAATTTCACGCCCATGAACTATATTAATATTCTCATGTCCCAACCACTTTTAAACCGAATGTTTTTTTACACAATACTTATTTTGAGACGATTTCATTTCCGAAAAGAAAAAAATTACGCACCAAACGCAATTGCGGTATTTAAAAAAAATATATATTGTTTAGCATAGTAATCGGGAATTATATTTTGCGCGGTAGTGAACAAAAACAATTTAATTGTAGGCATGTAGGTAAATATATTTAAAAACTTTAACAACGGAAAATTATAGTTATTTTAAAATTAAAATTATTTTATTTAACATTTTCCTTTGCTGGTCTTCAATGCTGCAAACGTGTCACAGTATCACTTTCAGTTGCTCTTAGAGCCAGATCAGAAAGTCATAACTGTTCCATAGTGCATCTTAAATAGTTCTAGATAAGACTTAGTTTTAAAAAGCTCCGCTCACATGAAGCCAAATAGACACACAAAGAAAGAAACAATTAAAGGGTTAGCGAGACTACTGAAAGACATTCAAGGAAGTCCCATTCAGCTATTCACCTAATTATAGGTCACCTTATTTCTGACGCATCAACCTTGAACTTTTAATAAAACAAATTTAATTATTTACACGTGTGGAAAATTTAATTGTGTTTTTTTTTAAATTTGGTGTTACCCCATCGAGATGGTGTCACCCGTTGCGGGCCGGATCCCCCGCACCCTCTAGTTACGCCAATTCATGGGACCAAAGAAAAAGTCCACAACCGACATGAGGACGCAACAGCCAAGCTCTTTTTATGTAAGTTCCATATAGTCAAATCCCCGTACCAATGTGGAGCTTTTAATCTCGCCTAGAGACACAATTGAATTTGGTCGTACTGTGGTGCTGGCGGTTCCATAATATTTTAATCATGTTAGTATGACTTAACTTTTCAATAATGACGCTGAAACGTATTTTTTTTAAAAACATTATTGTTAAAAAAAATTTTTCTATCCACAGCCAATTTATATTTTGTAAACCTGAAATAGTTTTAGAGTGTGATAGTATTTGTGAGGTGCTAACAAAAACATGGATTATTTAATTTATTGGATTTTCCTTAAAATCATTTTGAATATTTGTCGCGAAAAACTTGCATCGTTTTTTTCAAAATTTTTAAAGCGGTTCTATATATTCTAAAAGTGTTTTTAAAAGATATTTTTTTAAAAGTTGGACATTAAAAATTACAATTCATCTTTGATCAGAAGAATCGGTAATATGTAATTTTTCGAAAAATCCATTAAGTTAAAATTGATTTCTAAAACTAAATATGATAAATATTTTGATTTTTGTCGTCATAAATCTTATAACATGCAATATATTTATTAAAAAAATTGTAAATTCGATGAAGTGACAACACTTGTTATTAACTAGAGTAGGCCACAGATGAGTAAGGATGAATCTTTTTTTTTAAAAAAAACATAGTTTTATAACATCTCGAACTCTACACTTCTTAAACAAACAAACAGCTTAAAGGTCCTAATTTTTTTTTGATTTAAACATATCATAAAGTAAAATTCTTCTTTGGTATCAGTTCATACATTTTGACAGTAATTTCCTTAGTTGAACCAAATACAACAATCTACAACAGTTGGGTCTGTGTTTTCGACTTACTATGTCTTTCTAACAATGCACACTGTACATAATCCTTTAAAAAGTGCTACTGAATATAATCTTCCGATTATCATACTCTGACTATGAGCTTCATCTTTGTTTTAAAAAAAGTTAGCTATCAAAATTTTTAATATGATGACATTAAATGAAGAAAAAAATAATGGTCACAACTTTTCATCATCCATTGAAGCATTATTTTTTTAACCTAAACCAGAGGCTGTTTTGCACATTAATTTATCAGCACGCCGCGACAAAAATTTCTATATTTGTAAACTATCTGGAATACAAAAATATTTGCAATTCGTGTTTCGAAAAACCGACATAGTTAAGCGAACAAGAAATAAAAAAAAAAACAACTATAAAAGAACTGGGGAGAGTGGAAACGTTTGAGAGCACAACTTGCAAGACTTACCCCGTTGATGGCTGAGTTGAAAGTTTTGCGGCCAAATTTTATGTCTGTAAATTTTATCAAGGACTCTAATCTTATCGCATTTGCAATGCCAATATCTGACATGGTGTCTAATGATTTTGTTATTTAAAATTTACTCAGAAGAGCATTGACAGGTTGGAGGCGGTCCAGCGACGAGCAGCACGCTTTGTCCGAAACCGCTACAGGAATACCTCTAGTGTTGGCAGCATGCTAGAAACACTAGGCTGGTCACCATTGGAGAAACGACGACGACAATCCAGGCTCTCCATGATGTACAAGATAAATAATGGGCTGGTCCACTGTTCCAGTAAACAGAAACTCGTCCCTCTCCCCAATAGACAGCGACGAGGCCATGACAGGCAATTCAGGCTCATACCAGCAAGAAGCCAGTATAGGAGCTGCTCATTCCTGCCCAAGACAATCAGGGACTGGAACCATCTTTCAAAAGGAACAGTTGAGGCTCAACACTAGACACATTTGTGTCTATTGCCTCAAGCCTTCAAACCCCTAGTGCATAATTTCCTCATCACCACCAGTAACAGAAACATTGCAAATCCCATCTACATGCATAGGAGCCAAAATGATCAATAAATTTATCGTGGGCCCTTAAGATATAGAAGAAGAAGAAGAAGAAGTTGGTTTTTATTGAATTTTAAAGAAAAACATATTTAATTGAAAATGTTTATTATAAAGCACCCATTTTTAGCCTATTTATTAATTAAAATTAAAATAAATTCTTAAAAAAGGTATATTTCATTTAATATTACCATCTTTAGGAGGAACAGAACATAGATTGTAAACTTTTAATTCAATTTGCGGATGTGCACAAGCTAGAGTAACATGTCGACTGAGTCATTTCAACATTTAAAATGTATTCCAGATTAGGGCAATGTTATTAAATGTGTATAATTTCAGAGAGAGCAAATGGACCATGCATATTTTAATGAACAAAAACGCAATTTTTTGTTACACTTTAACGAATAATAATATACATTTACGATTTGTTGAAGAATTCTCTGAATTTACTTACATATCAGTACTTTTGTAAAAAGTAGACGAAACATTCTTTAGACGGAAACTCAGAAATTGGTGAAAATGTGTGACAGATCAATGCAGTAATTAATAAGATAGAAAATTTTTACAAGAGCAATGCATTAATTACCTAGATTTTAAATGACTAACAGATCAATACAGTAATTAACAAGATTGAAAAATGTGTAACAGATAAATGCAGAGGTAAACAAGATTGAAAATGTGTAGAGCTAAACAAGATTGAAAATGTGTAAAAGATCAATGAGGTAATTAACAAGTTTGAAAGTGTTTAACGGATCAATACATTAATTGAAACTGTGTAGCAGATCAATACAGTAATTAAAAAGATTGAAAATATGTAAAGATCAATACATTTAAAACACGAATGAGAATGTGTAGCAGATCAATACAGTTATGAACAAGATCGGAAATTTGGTTAAGGATTAGTGCAGTAATGCTAAGAACACTATTGTCTGCCATAAAAACACATTTATTTAACTTTTGTAAACCTTTCGCTCCCCGTTGGAATCCCGCTCCTAGAGGGATTCCAATCGGATCCCGTTTCAAGAGGTGATCCCGTTTTTTGATGGTGTCCCATTATTCAGAGGGATCACGAACCCGTTTGGATCCCTGTTGGATAACGATCCTGGTGGAAAGCCGATACCTGGAGGATCTCAATTCCTGTGAATCCCCGATCAAATCGGTATTCCGACAGCTGTGGATGATTGATCCCGTTGGTATCCCAATCCAGGTTGGATCCCGATCCCGGATGGATTGCGATCCCGAAAGGAATACGACCCCTGGGGGGTCATTTTACTTTTGGGATCCTGCCTCCCAGTGTGATGCCGATCCCGGTTGCATCCTAATCGCAGTGCGATCCTGTTTCACGATGGGATCCCGATCCTGGAGGAATCAAGATAACGGTGGGATCCCAATAGCGGTCGGTTCCTGATCCCGTCAGCATCACATTTCTTGGTGTGATACCGGTTCCGGCTGTATCATAATCCTGGTGCGATCCCGATTCCAGATGGGATCCCGATACAGATGGGATCGCGTTTGCCGGTGTGATACAGATCCCGGTAGAATCCCGATCACAGTGGGTTTTCGATCGCAGAGGTTTCACGATCACGGTGGGTTCCCGTTTCAATTTGGAGTCCCGTTTCCTAGTGGGGTCTCAGTCCCGGTGGATCACGTTTAGAACTAAACTGGCCTTTCAATAAGCTTTTAGATACAATTATATTTCCACATAGACCAATATAGAACTTTCATATATATATGGCTCATATAGGAAAAAAACGACTTTTTTGGCCCCGTCCCAAACATTATTATATACAAATTTCATACCCCCCAAACCCCCAGATTCCTAGATGGATATAGATGCCAACTTTGGTCAAGATCTCCATCAATCCATGTAAAAGCCTTTGTGGAACAAAGTCACATACACATGTTTACTTTTACATAAATATTTACACTTCATTTTTTTATAAATAATTATTTGACACCTTATCAATTTACACATTTGTTCACCATTTGTTACATTAATTTGGTTTAACCTAAATGTACATTATCAATTTAAAACAGGCGTTTTGACAAGGAAAATTATAAAATCCTGACCTACTAAGTGAAACTTTTTGAATATTTTTTGTTTTTTAACGCATTTGAACAAAAAAAACTAAAATATTTTTAACAAAAAAAAAAATCACTTTTTTTCAACACTGAGGATTCATTTCACAGAGAAAGTATTCCCCTGAATTACAATATTGATCTGCAACAGAATCGTAAGGTGGTGATACCATTACGCAATCTGCGTCCTCTGAGTAGAAGTCTTCGTCTGAAACAAATAAATTACAAACGTTATAGAATCACAGCTTTTTTTGTTATTACATACAAATTATAATATTTATGAATACAATTTTTTAAATTTTAATATGTTGAAAAACTCGTTTTTTTCATCCAGAATACATATCTATGTCATTTACACAAATATAGTTAAAGAAGGTGTGAAAAATCTGTAAAAAATATCAATATCTAAATATAATTTTTTAGTTGAGTTTTTCGGAGGTTAGTGGGATGGGTTAGTCTTTTAAATAAGTGTGATTAAATCAATTTAATTGTATTGGTACTGATTTTATTGGACATTGTCACATAGTTTTTTCTGAAGCTTTAGTCCCGAAATGAACAGTTTCCTGTAATGTGCAAAATTACGCAAATCTGTCCCCTGTCTTTAACTTCATTGTAAAGTTTTATTAAGTTCTACGCTTTAAAAATCCATTTGCATCAAAACATACACACAATTTTATATTACTATCTACAAGATAAAACATATGTTTTGGAAAAGAACTTCCAAATGTAACATGCTAAGAGGTAACAAATGAATTCATTGTAAAACATAGATATTTACACGACACAGGAATCATAATTAGCTCGTGTGAAGTATTTTGCAAAGAAAGTTTCTTACTAGATCGTGGAATGGGTAGGCTGGTGATTTCTGTGGCCGTGTTGTCATCTGCCCATCTGTAGACTCCTTCCTGATCTATTTTATCTAACCCGATCCAAAAGAAACCCTGTGTAAACTGACCAAGGTCTTGTAAGATGTTGGCTTTCTCTATAGTTTTAACTGTGTATAGATTTGCGCCTTTAGCTGCTCAAGAAGATAAAAACGTTTGGTACACATTGTGTATATGACAGATGGTTTTACGGTACGCATTGCTACTATGACAGATGGTTTTACGGAACACATTGCTACTATGACAGATGGTTTTACGGTACGCATTGCTACTATGACAGATGGTTTTACTGAACGCATTGCTACTATGACAGATGGTTTTACGGAACGCATTGCTACTATGACAGATGGTTTTACGGAACGCATTGCTACTAAGACAGATGGTTTTACGGTACGCATTGCTACTATGACAGATGTTTTACGGAACGCAATGCTACTATGACAGATGGTTTTACGGAACGCATTGCTACTATGACAGATGGTTTTACGGTACGCATTGCTGCTAAGACAGATGAATCGTGAGGTACCAATTTCTTGTATGATTGTAAAAAATATATGTCAATTACTATTGAAAATCTAATGATGACACGACAAAAAATTTAAAAGACCGATAAGCTCGTAAGCCATTAAAATATATTTTAAAAAGTTTTTTGTTTGTTTTTGTTATTATAGTATTGCATATATTGTAAAATATATTGTTAAAGGCTGTGATTTGACCTAATGTTGTTCCAACGTAAAAATGAAGCGTCCACAACTTATCCCCCCCCCCTCATTGTTTTTGATGTTAAAATCAACGATTTAGTAGGAATCTTCCCCACTTCCCTTTTTTAAGATAAGGTTGCTTACATTTAAATATATTTTAGATGGCAGATAAGGAATACCCTTGAGTGATTCAAGCTCTAGAATTTCTTATCTGGAGCATTTTAACTCCCTCCCTATAGATAAGCAAACAGATAACCCAGCCAAAGGAGATTTGCTAGCTTTCCAAGACGTGAGGCATATAAAATGTTTAACAGACTTACCAGATTTTTTACTGTGCGTGTAGATTAAAATTCGTGTGTTGTACTTTTTTAAATTAATGTTTCTCTATGTCAATATATTTTTTCCTTGTATATTTGATTTTGTAATTTTATTTAAACTTAATAGTTAAATTAAATTAGATATTTTTGTATCACTACCTTTCATTGTAAATTTTTTTTCTGTCTTTTATTAAGCATTTTTATCCAAAGATCCGAATCTTAAAACTGATAAATTGTCAAAGCCATATCTATGCCTCACACTTAACCAATATAATATTTTTTAAAAATTAACTGATTTATATCTTTCAAAAAGAATGTTTAAACATATTTTACAACAACTGAATATTGTCTAATGTTAGAACTATTTAAATTGACACAAATACATAATGATGATTTTCCCAAAACATTTAGACAAGACATTAGCAAATATTTCGTTATGAACACAAACTTTTAACTATACACGTTTTCGCTACACGGTATTTCAGACTTTGCTACCATGAAGCTAAAGGTTAACATCTAGACCTTTCTAACAGAACATTCGTGGATTAAATGTCAACAAATGTTATATAGCGAATAGAGATGGAAAAAAAATATTCAAAAAAGCTCAACTCCATTATTCTTAATCATTTTAAACATACTAAAATTTGAACTATTTTTAAGTTTTTATTTAAGTTAATAACCGATGGTATCCATTTACCTATAGCCTTATATATTTCCTGTTACATTCACACGACATATCTAGAAACTGAAGGGGTCGTCATTACCGCAGCGGAGGCCCAGCTCGCAGTAATGTACAGAGGCCCCTAACACTCTATATATTAATGACGGTGGGAAGCAGGGGGCAAGAGGACCAATAACTACTGGAAGCGATTTCGAAGGGTGATAAAATCGTATTAAGTTAGGCACTTGGTTGTTAGTTTAACAATAAAATCCAATTGACTTCACATACACAGGGGCGGCATCACACTAGTGCACGTTACGCATCTATTTTCCTGAGAATGGCCTTCTTTAGTCTACTATTCATGTAATGTAAGGAAATTCATTATGGCCTAAAAGATTTTTATTATATTAAAATGTGTCGGTACTGTCACTTTAATTGGGGAGGGAGAAGAGATCGAAATCGAGGGTAATATTTGGAGAGGGGACTCAGTTTGGTAAAGATAAAATGAGGAGATGCATTTTGGCACATACATGACTTCAGTTTTGCATAATTGTACACTTAACTGGTTAGCAACAGAATAGATCATAGTTCAAACTTAGGTTCCCTCGACCATGCAATGGTTACATATCTTATTTTCATTTTTATTTGCATCTAAATAGTAAAAGATTTTCACAATTCTATTTGAAAGTAATTATTTGTTAAAAAGGTTACAAGTTCGGAATTAATTTAAAACTTGAGTAGGATCTCCCAAAATTTACAGTTTTAAAAAATGAAGAAAAAAAAAACACTGTAGAAAAGCGCTATAGATTTTTATATGGCTCTTTACAACATTTCATATTTAACTTTAATGGTATCTAAATGGAATACAAAAGACGGCATATATTTATAATCACATGTATTATTATTATGAAATAAAATGAGACAACATCATTTAAAAACAATTGCATTAAATTTGAATGTCCTTTTGGAATACCTAACTAAAAAATGTATGTATTTAAATTACTTATTTAAAGAACGATTGTTTCCTTTTGTAAGACTTTTTTTATTGACTCTCCCCCAACCCTACAGCAAGAAAACAATTAGTGGATTTGTTCAAATTGATAATTTACCAAAAGAAGATTTTTCCAAAGCAAGTATCAATAATTTAAATTTAAGTGAGTATGGAAAAATTTGTTTACATTAATTGGAGAAACTTGTTTTGCCCCTTCAAAAGAAAATTGCATAAAAATGTCAATATTAACTAATAATATTGGCATCATCACGCCCTTGAAAGTGCGTGGCGCCCTACACACGTACGGTTCCCTAGATGCGTAATGCCCCCTAGAGGCGTGTGGCTTTTTTTTTCATGAATCCAACTAAAGGCGTAAAACCCTGCGTAAGTGCAGTGTGCCCATGTCTTAAGACGGCACTGTTGTTTTCCTTTAACTGCACTACTGGGCAGTGGCGTAGCTAGTTTTATTACAATCCGGGTTTAAAATGAAATCTTAGAGTAATAGTGTAACATATTGTTAAACACAAACTCTTACTTTTTAAATTTTCTTCGATTCATATCTGAGAGAAGTAAAATTTGTTGACGAGAGTTATTCCCCTGTGTTTAGAATGATGCATCTAAAAGAGTGAGTCTCCTAGAAACGTGAGGCCACCTAGAAGGATGAGGTTTTGGGACAGTGCCAGTTGGTCCATGCATTAAGAAGGCACTGGAAACTGGAACATATAGTTGTTCGTCAGATGGCTGATAAGGCCGATTCGGGAATGTAATGTTCTTGATTAGAAGATGCAAGAGATGGTTGGCTCATCTCCAGGTACAGAGTTAACTCGGGCGTTTCCGGCGTGAAATTTGGTTTCTGTAGCAGCTGTTCTGTAAGAGTCCTTTTGCATTGAGCCCTCTTGTATATGGAGCGGCGCGACGAGTCTTTAATCTTCTCAATCCATGGAGGACTGTTCCAAAATATACAGGTCAATGTTAAATACTTTCAAAGATGCGTTCAGTGTATTGGTAAAGCGTTTCTTCTACCCCCCCCCCTTTAGTAAACTGCTTGCCCTGCTTAAGTTCACATAAAAATACCATTTTCGGCAAGTATTCGTCTGATAATCATGCAAACATGGCCAGTACAGTGATCATTCGACTGCTTTAATAAGCTGAGTGTGCAGGAAGATCTGTTCGTGCGAGCATATCAAAGTTTGGGATCTTGTACTGCCAGTTGATGTTCATGATTTTTAGGAGTCTCATGGTGTGAAAATGGTTTATTTTCCTAGGATTGCGTTAATGGGATGTCCGTTTTTAACCTCATATATTAGCGTTCGGAACAACGCTTCCTTGTAAAACTTTTTTTTTTTTGGTTGTTGGTAAATAGACCACACGTTGTCCATTCCTTCGTAGATATTCGTGGTCAGACATCAAGTTTCTGATGTCCATCCGGACCCTGGAGTTAGCGTTTCGTCTCCAGAGGTTAAATACTTTACGATTCGTGCTCGGTATCTGATGCCGATTCCAATGTCCACCTCTCTGAAAGCATCGGGCAATATGGCAGAATGTATGATTCTCAAAAGTGTTGATGCATGGACGCAATTTTGCTTCACGCCATTACACACTGCCTTTCATTACTATCATGGAATTGCGTCGCCAGTAAAATGAACTTTTTAGGGCATTTAGAGTAGACCATGACTGCACCATATACCCTTCTATGTCATGACACCCAGTTTGCAGTTGTCTAAATATCACATGTTCAAAGTCGGCTAAAAAATTTCCAGACTAAATGACTGTTCCGGATCAATGAATTTTCCAGCTAAAATTTGTATGTCCCAGTTTAAATTTAAAACACTTCAACATTAATCTGTATTGTCCTAGAAAAAAAACATTCTTAAAAGAATGTTTGTTTCTGGAAGTATATTTAATTAAATTAATTCTCTAATTCAGTGAAAAAAAGACAAACAAATATAGCTTCAGACCTTGTGGGTCACTTTAAATGAAAATTAATAATAGTAATAATAAGCAACACAAGAAGCCCTGTCTTGAGACCTTGCACGATACTTCCTATGAACCTAAAATAATAGTAAGCTTACCTATACAAGTTTCTGTAGCTGTTGTGTAGTTGGTTATTAAATCTGATATCCAAACACACACGGTAGTACTTCCATTTGTCATCAACCTGAAGGTGGCCGTGGTGTTACAGAAAGTGTTTAGTACCTTTGGATTGGGTTGTGTCTGAATGGACAATGTAAATCCCACATTGGAGTCACCTGGTGCATGAAATGTGTTTGGAATAGTTATAAAATAATATAAAAATACCATTACATTTTGACTGTATAAAAAAATAAAAAGACTCAAAATAAATTCCCCCCCCCCCCATCCCACCAAAAAAAAAAAAAAAAAAAAAAAAAAAAAACAAAAAAATTCATACAAAAAAAAAAAAAAAAAAAACAAAAAAAAAACCCCCCCCCCCCCCCCCCCCCAAAAAAAAAAAAAAAAAAAAAAAAAAAAAACCAGTCCATTGTGGACATTGACAAAACTTATACTAGTAGGTTAACTAAAAAAAATGAAATAAAAGCAGTGTTTCCATTTTACTAAAGAAAATACAGGAACAAAATCTATTGTGAAACGTTAGCTTACAAGGAAGTATATTACTTAAGCAAACACTACTATTGTATGGAGTAATAGAACAATAAATGACCTACAAGACAAGTTATTTCTGGTACACATACTACTTGGGTCGGTCGTGTTACAGAAAAGCCCTAGAGAGTAAAGTTCTGTCATTTCATTCCTTGTGGTTGTTGACGGCATGATCCAGTAACCTTATTAAAAAAAATATTAAATATTTAAAATATTTAGATAGCAGATATTATATATTTTAAAAAAAAAAGTATTCACAAAATTAACGTTGACAATTTGCATTAAAAACAACTTTGTCGTCACATTTACATTTCAGAAATTAATTGATATAAATTTGTTTGCCTTATGCCTATATAAAATTAACATTGATGAATAATAGAATAATGATTGATTTAGGTCCAATCACAATACATCCAATTCGTTTCGAATAATAACATGTATCCTTACTCTAACACGAAATAGTGTTTTTTACTCAAATGTTAATGTACTAACTAACACACATAATCTGGTGAAGGTCTGAGATTACTCTCTTATGACCCATGCTGGTAAAGTAGCTTCAAGTTCCATCTGCTGAGCTGAGCCAAACAGCATTTTCTTCACAAAGAGTTATCCATCTGACCTGGCTTCCCCTGAGACATCCAGTGAGGGGCATTCGGTCAACAGGTGAGCTAGTTTCTCCGGGCCAGGTTGAAATCCCGGCAGGTAGGATCCCTGTTGTTGTCCAGCCGCTAGAAGTGTGTGCCAATGGGGCAATGCTCGATGCGCATTTGTCTCACAGAGCTCTGCTGTCTGCGGCCCAAACCCCACCAGCGAGAGGTGCACTCGAGACCACCATTAGAGAATCCATCTGATAAGCTATTTGAGGAAGTGTCACTAGCTACTCTAACGTCTCGTAATGGCGTAAGAAAGCCATTTATATATATATATATATATATATTTATTTATTTTTTTATTTATATATATACTAGCAAATATACCCGGCCTTGCCCGGATGTGTCTCTATCCTGTCGGTATCCCAATCCCTCTGGATACTGTTTCGAAATTGGATTCCGACCCCATTTTTATCCCAAACCCATTGGTATCCTGACCTCATTTGGATCCCGATCCCGATTGGGATCACGTTTCAAAATGGAATCCCATTGATCCCGTTAGGATCTCGTTTCTAGTTGGGATCCTCTTCGCTGATGGGATCACGTTTTCCCTTTTTGATCCCGTTACTCGATAGGATCGTATTATCTGTGGGTTCCAATTTACTCATTCATATTAGGATCCTATTCCTTGTTGGGATCACGTTCCCATTAGCATTTTGTTCCCGGTAGAATTATGCATGGTCTGATTAAAGAAAATAACCATGAAAGTATAGAACTAAAATAATATTTCCTTAAGCTTTAAGATACCATTATATATCCCGTAGAACAATATAGAACTTGCTGGAACATTCTAGATTAAATGTAATATCCTCCTTGAAACTTGAAAAATATATCTTTCTTAGTAATTATTCTTGAAATACGAAAATTTATTCAACCTAATGCATAACTATAACTATAGTACACCTAAGTTGAAAGAGGGGCCCCTTCCATAATTGTACAGAATTTGTTTAGCCTGAGTTGGGTCCCTATAAAAATCATGCAGATAAATTTTGTAGTTAAAATTTAAAATTTGTCCCATTAAAATCGATTGAATAATAGCAATAGATATAACTTTTTAAAATGATCGAACTTCTGGAAAATTCTAGATTGGATATTTTTAGTTTTAATCCACCGATATTTGAATACGGACTAAAACGGGTAATGAACAAAGCTAGGCATATTTCTATCAAGTCACATAGAACCAAAAGCGTTGGCTAACTCTAGGTGTAATAAGGGGAGAGACTGCAATCAGGTTAGTACAAAATAAAATGAGTAAAACAGAGTATGGTTAAACCTGGTTTTAACCATAGTAGGTTTAACCATACTCTGTTTTACTCATTTTATTTTGGCTAACTCTACTGATATTCATATCGCTTACATAAGGAAAAATGAACTGGAGCCCCCGGCCCCAGCGAATTGGATATTATGAGTTCAGTACCCTTCGGTATTTGAATATGGATAAGCAAGTGTAAGTGTAATTCGTTTGTTCAAGATCCATCTATTCATGTAGGAATATTAAGCAAATTTATATTCATATAGCCAATATTAGAAAACGATAAACGGGGACCCCGGCCCCAGAGGGATGGATATTATGAGGCCAGTACCTTCGGGTTTTTAGTATGCATAATCAAGTGCATGTGTACTAAGTTTGGTCAAGATCCATTTATGGATGTAGGAGTAATTGTTAATTTTATTTATATAGGTCATGTAAGGGAAATAACGAATTTGGGGCCCCCAGCCCCAAATGGAATGTTATAAAAAGTTCATAATCCCTTAGGACTTTCTTCCGGATAATGATGAATATATGTGCAAAATTTGGTCCAGATCCATCAATCCATGTAAAAACGTATGTGGAACAATCCCATCCACAAACATTCACTTTTATATATTATAAGTACAAAACGTCAACACTGGCACTGATTACTTGTTCGCAGGTAGTTTCCAGTTCATCTTAATCTAGTTGGTGATGAAGCTTATGATTGAATGAACTATTTTAATTTTGGTTTTAACTATCAAGCACTCAATAATCAAGTTCACAGTATTAATGAACATCAGTATTTTCAGGAACATGTATTAACAATGGGTCATAATAAAACTGAAATAAAGAAAAGCAAAACACTTTTTTTTAAATATCGTTTTTATCCCATGCTTTTTAAGATATGTCATAAAATAATTGTCCTTCGATTTAAATTACTTTGAACTCCTAATAATCAATCTCATACGATTTCCAAAACCACATTTTAAGGATTCAGTCGTTATAGACTTACCCATTGTACACACCCTGGTTAGTTTATTGTAATAAAAACTGCAACATTTCTTCTGAGAGTTGCGACAGTTGAGAGCACAGCTTCCGAGTGTTACACTGTATGTTGTTAACTGTATTGGATTAAGTGCAAGATGCAAGTCCGTAATTTTTAGCAGTGACGTTAGTTTTACCTCAGCCGCTACTTTGAAGACTACAAAGGATGATTAAATCACGTATCATTGACACAGATAAAAACGCATGCTACTTAAGTTATAGTATACAGATTATACATATTAATGAGATACATCAAATGAGTATCACGTTTTTAAATATATATTTGAATACTACTTAATTTCTTCAAATTGTTCGTTATGTGTTCTTTTTAAAAATTTGTATTGCACTTATTATAATTTTAAAAGGCAATCTTGAATAAAACAATGTAGCATATGTATGATTAAATCATCTTATTGGAGTTTTTTTATTTTAATGATTTCTAAAACATAAATCACGTTTTGCATTAAAAAAAGTCTTAACATCAAATCAAATAAAAGTACCAACCTGATAAATGTAGCAGAAAGATAAGGTTAATCTTCATTATTATTTCTTTTTTCCAATTTGCTTATTAATTTTTTTTTAAATCTGGCCAGAGGCGACACTAAAATCACAAATCAAAGACATAATGATTAATTTAAGATATATAAAAAAAATATATTTTAAAATCTCTGTATTTTAATTAATTTCATTTGTTCATAAAAGATTATTGGTTAAATGTGTTATGAATTTAGCGAATATTCCTTTTCTCTTTCCCAAAAATAAAACAAACAAAAAACTAGTCTCTGAGGAAAACAATTTACACGCAAAGATAATGCAAAGATAATGCTTTGTAACAACATTAGTTATTATTGGCCAATTCTGATCGCTTGCATAATTATTGGCGTAAAACTGTTGATTGAAAACAAAGGTTCTTAACATTTTTCTTGATACTTAACGCTCTTTATGCAAGCAAAGTGCCCCGCGATCTCCCTTTGTTAGTAAAGGGACGATATTACAAAAGAAAAAAAAAAAAAAAACCCACGACATTTTTATAAATTTGATTTTTTAAATAATATTTCAAAACGTGATTTTTCAGTAAAATATAATTTAATAAAAGACTTTGTTAAAACTCGCAACGTCCTCTCAAGAGCCTTCACATCTACAGTTAATCTGACCTATAATTTGTTAAATTAAAGAAATTGAAGAAGTAGCCCACACAGTGGTTAACCCAACACCTTTCAATGGATCTAAATAAAATAAGAAAAAGACCTTAAGACTGAAAAGAAATACATGCAGTGTAATAAAAAATCATTTCCATTCATTTTGATCAAAGAAGAACATTATCTTCTATTTTATCGTAATAAATTAAAATCAGTTGTATTCGTTTACAATACCGGTTGTACCGGTTTCAACTGGCGACCCCATCGAAAGTCCTTGGGGTCAGTCGTGACTAATTGGCTACGAACCATTGATTTAGACGCTCGATATTTATTTCTTAGAGTGTGTTGCCAAATGGCTTAGCCAAATTCTTCATCAAAACATTTACTGCTGTGGTTACCACAAAGGGATCAAACATTTAAAGTTGTTGTTATAACAAAGAGATCAACCATTTAATGCCAATGTCATAACAAAACCATAAAAAAAAATATCAATTTAATGATAATCGATGACAAAAGAACTTTTTTATCCGCAATCCTTTTAAAATTCAGTGATGCTATCAAATAAAATTTTAAATATTATTTATGAAATGTTCATTCTAAACATTTTAAACGAGGGAAAAAAAACCCAGTATATTTATTTATAAATATATATATTTTAAAAAAAAATAAATAACTGATATTGTGTAACACCCTAAAACTCCACATCATTAACCTCCAGCAAACTCTACACCACCTTGCAGCAATCCGTCAACAATACCTCTTTGAGACACCGCGCTGGTAAACACGGTCAGGAGCAAAACGCTGCGTGAACATTCAATTGCCCTGAATGTTCAAAACGGAGCTGGCCATAATATAATGGACATTATACCCATTGTATTTGTCTATAATAATAGTCTGTAATAATAATCTATTGACCCATTGTAATAATGCTACACGATACCCACTACAATAATAATATGCTGTATAATAGTAAAAGCATGTAGATAAAAATGTTGCTGACAAGATCGAACCTGGCGAATCGGAGAGTGTCGCTGATCACAATCCCGGCTGGTCAACATCAGTGACTGTGAGAATCCAACAGTGAGAGGTTGCGTGTAACGAAGCCCATGCAAGCAAAGACAGCAATACTGAAGGCCCGAGGACGCCAGACGGCAGGGTTCTTTATTGACAAGTTCAGACACGTCTGCCACGCCCAGACTGAAGTCAAGATGGCCCGACAAGACTGACACGCTAATGATCTGCCACAGAAAGCAAACTTGACAAAGAACCGATGGTACAGGCGATGGTGTCATCTATTTCGTGAGCGTGTTTGGAATGTTGTAACTTTTCAATCGTGTTGTTATTCTTGTCACGCGAATGATCCTAAGTCCAAACATAACAAAAGATTTGAGGTGTATACATGGTGTGCGGAGAGAGTGTTTGGAGGGTTTTAAGTTCCTACAGAGTAGAGATAGAGTAAAGCTAGTGTGATGATAGTCGTAGCAGGATCGTCTGAGAAGTCATCGTGTTGGTAGTTAGTTGCTGAGAATTCAATGTCTTGATGTATTCTCTGAGTGCTTGTAGTCCTATCAGTGTAATGTCGTCCAAGTTCCTAGATGGCTTATAGTCCGAGTTTTTAGAATCAGCACAGCAGCCAGTCTTATTCGAACTGTGATTATTGTAAATGGAATCTTTTGATGTTATTACTTCTCAAAAAGAGTGTTTCTTTTTTACTGTTTGGCGAACTCATTTAAAACGGGAGCATGTGCTGTCTGTCAGTACACATAATGGTGAATCCCTTGACAACATGAACACGTGTTGTCTGTCAGTACACATAATGGTGAATCCCTTGACAACATGAACATGTGCTGTCTGTCAGTACACATAATGGTGAATCCCTTGACAACATGAACACGTGTTGTCTGTCAGTAGATATAATCGTGAACCCCTTGACAACATGAACATATGTTGTCTGTCAGTAGACATAATGGTGAACCCCTTGACAACATGAACATGTGCCGTCTGTCAGTAGACATAATGGTGAACCCCTTGACAACATAAACATGTGCCGTCTGTCAGTAGACATAATGGTGAACACCTTGACAACATGAACATGTGTTGTCTGTCAGTAGACAGACTGGGGCGAGTTCGTAACATTTATAATGACCGTCCGCACATAGCACACGAAGCTAAACATCCTCTCATGAAGGTGGAAGCAGGCTTGAAAACATGTTTATAATTTGACTACAAAATATTTTGTTTTCAACAAACAAAACAAGTTCTATATCCGATTAAACAATTTCTTCATCCTTTTTATTTCAGTGACAATAAATGAAGCACCCATTTCAAAATTTTAAGTAATAATGAAAATTTTTTAAAAAGTGAAAAGACAATGCCGATGATTTCTTCAACCAGACCTATCAAAAAACGTGTTGCCTTTATGGTATTAGTTTTCCCTTTATTGATTTAATGATCTCTTTATTTTAATTAACTTTTTTGTAAAGCAATCTATTTATATAACATATTTTGTATGAATATAGCTGCCTTAAAGCATTCTGCGACCGCTCATTCTTGTCTTGGAGACTTCAGGTTTACTTTACAGGGAAAACCAGAACACTACCAGTGGATGAGTGGTTCTCGTTTCTTTGAATGCTTCAACCTTATTGAACACCAAATCGAAACAGTCCAAGTCTCTAGACGTCTACATCAATAGCATTGAACCTCACGTATCCTCCACTACGCAACTCTAAACAAGATTCAACGGCACTCTCTAAATTAAGATAGAATCATCCATCTTGCTGTAAAAGATGGCGGCGCCGTTGCTGTATGAGATAAATATGTATCCATCAATAGAGCACAAACTCAAGTAGAAGACAATACGTTCTACCAACAAAAGAAAAACAACAATATCACTTTGAAAAACAAGGTCAATGTAAAAGAAACTATTGTAAAATAATGAAATTCGATTTTAATTTACAGTGTCTGAAAAGCACTCTTTCGTGTCAGAATATTCATAGGTAGATCTAAAAATAGATAAAAGGGAACCAGAAGATAGGCCACATTGTATCCGAACGAAGATAGCAGTCTTGGAAGTCTAAATCTAAAATTATATCTCTATAGGAAGTAGATGTATTGTGACAGAACTTTGTTTATTCTTAATTCTATTTTACTCATCGATTTGAACTTTATTCTGTTCAGTGTGAGTTATTGAAAAATAAATGTTATGTTTACATTAGACTTCTTTGTATATATCGAGTGAGTGAGACACGTACGTTAACAAGTTCGTCGGGTTGGTGGCAATGACAGCAACGGTCATATTACATTGGTGACGGGACTGCAAGGCTGCCTGAAGATTTCAGTTAACGATAATATAATCAGGTGATTTACCATATGTTGCAACTATTGAAAAACATGATCGCCGAATCGGCACTCACAAAATTTGCTTCTGCTTCACACATCTTCCATAGAGACCTTATAATATCTGATCATATAGCCTGAAAAAGTTTAAACATATTTTTTAAAAGTTTTATGATTTATAAAGTTTTCAATTAACATCTTTTCGACAAACAAAAGAATAACAACAAACGAATGAATATTCCAAAAATTTGGGCGAATTTTCAAGTCTTGGTTATCGTCGTTGAAGACAGAATTGATGTCCTGCAATTGACACTATCGCTAGGATGTCACGTGATATTAGCAGTGGACGACGTTCAACTTTTTTTAACACCACAAAAAAAAAACACCTTAAATACTAGTGCTTAAGGGGGTGCAGATTTTTTTTTCCACCTTACCGGGTATTTTGAGAAATATCTATATATCTGTACAGACAGTCTTACACACTACGTTTCGGCCTTAAAACAATAGGCCTACAGACAGTCCTACAGACGGTGCTACACCATACCCGTGGCTATTTATTGATTAATATAATAGAAGCCTCGATATCCATGCATGAAAAAGAAAAGAATCAGTTAAGTATGAGTGGAACAATGTGGTTAGGCAGACCAGTATAAAAGTCGCCTCCTACTAAAGGAAAAAAAAAACTGATTTCATATGTCATACATGACAGCCTTTGTCACACTCACTACCATTGATACAAACGTGTGGAGTTTGGAGAAGGGGCAGTTTCAAAAAGCTAGCAGAACGCAAAAGAAGCAATATATATATAAATGTACCTTTTAAATACCTTTTAAATACCTTTTAAATACCTTTTAAATACCTTTTAAATACCTTTTAAATACCTTTTAAATACCTTTTAAATACCTTTTAAATACCTTTTAAATACCTTTTAAATACCTTTTAAAAATCCGTTACATTAACTTCCCTTTCGTTCGTGGGCGGATGTCTATGTCTAGCTGGATGTCTGTGTGGCAGACTGGGGCGGATGTCTAGCTGGATGTCTGTGTGGCAGACTGGGGCGGATGTCTAGCTGGATGTCTGTGTGGCAGACTGGGGCTGGGGCGGATGTCTAGCTGGATGTCTGTGTGGCAGACTGGGGCGGATGTCTAGCTGGATGTCTGTGTGGCAGACTGGGGCGGATGTCTAGCTGGATGTCTGTGTGGCAGACTGGGGCGGATGTCTAGCTGGATGTCTGTGTGGCAGACTGGGGCGGATGTCTAGCTGGATGTCTGTGTGGCAGACTGGGGCGGATGTCTAGCTGGATGTCTGTGTGGCAGACTGGGGCGGATGTCTAGCTGGATGTCTGTGTGGCAGACTGGGGCGGATGTCTAGCTGGATGTCTGTGTGGCAGACTGGGGCGGATGTCTAGCTGGATGTCTGTGTGGCAGACTGGGGCGGATGTCTAGCTGGATGTCTGTGTGGCAGACTGGGGCGGATGTCTAGCTGGATGTCTGTGTGGCAGACTGGGGCGGATGTCTAGCTGGATGTCTGTGTGGCAGACTGGGGCGGATGTCTAGCTGGATGTCTGTGTGGCAGACTGGGGCGGATGTCTAGCTGGATGTCTGTGTGGCAGACTGGGGCGGATGTCTAGCTGGATGTCTGTGTGGCAGACTGGGGCGGATGTCTAGCTGGATGTCTGTGTGGCAGACTGGGGCGGATGTCTAGCTGGATGTCTGTGTGGCAGACTGGGGCGGATGTCTAGCTGGATGTCTGTGTGGCAGACTGGGGCGGATGTCTAGCTGGATGTCAGTGTGGCAGACTTGCTCAATCTTCGGATGTTTAATTGACCTCACTTCCCGTCAGCTCGAGAGCTGAAACTTTGCCGATGGCGACACGCTCTATTAAGTTTGCAGCCCCAATCCCTAACCCCCGATACCCATAAGACTATTTTTTTCCCGTTGTTCAACTGAAAGATAAGAGAAAAATTTCTGACAACTTCGAAATATGAGAATCTTTAAAAATGTCTTAAGTGAGTTTGGGCCGTAAAATTATATTCTCCTTTTCTAAAACAGATAGTGAAATTAATCTGCGGTTTAAAAGCCGGGGGGGGGGGGGGGAGGGTGGTCATTAGACTATTGATATAAAATAATAAAATTTGCATTTAAAAGATTTATACGAAACTATTTGCTTTTAGGTAGTTTTTAATTAGCACATCAAGTTTGATATGGGTGCGAAACGTTTTGAGTTTTGTTTGAAAACGTGTAGATTGCTTGACACACACAGATTTTAAAAAGGGAACAAAAACACATTTTTATGTCATTGTCGGGTCAAAAGAAAAATGCCCATGCGAAAAAATATAATGTGTCTGAGAAAAGTTTTAATCATTATCATGTGAGGTCTTACGCTTACCAATCCGTGAATGTTAACATGGTGATGAGGGTGGGTGTTTGGCGTGGCGGGTTCTTCGTTAATGTCTTTAAAATTAGTTAGAATGTCATGACGCCCACTATCAGATTGACGTCCCGAATCTGGATGTTTTCTATTCATTAAGCGTTCGCAAGTTTAAGCGCGTCATGTGTCGCTCCTTCTCTTTGTCTACAATGTGTGCTTACATTTCGAGTGCGGTTGTGTCTCAACGACGAAGTTGAACCGTAAATGGAATGCACTAATTATAAGAGTACATAGATTGAAAACCTTATCTGGCTTGAAAATGACTTTATTTTAGTATTACATCAACTCTGTGCACAAGGAATAAATCTCCCCATCATTATTGATTGATTAAAGGCATTATTGATTTTATTTTTATAGTTCTGAACACTAACTTGAGGTAAGTTGTATCAAATTGTTGGCAATTGTTTGTTTTTTTTTCAAATGAAAAGATAAACATAGTCCTAAAGATTCGGTGAAATATCTCATATCTCCTCCTACCCTAGATCTACGGTCGCTATTACAAACACTTCCAACTTCGCAAACCGATCTTGTAGGCTTCGAAGACATAAGCCTCCTACATGTGGAGCTGAGGGGACAGTTGCATTGGTTTGGCTTAAGCTGGGCTTTGGCTATATTGTTATTTATTTATTGTTAGTTAAGCATACTTGAAGGTACCGAACATGTCAACAGATCCGGACGTTTGGCCTCCCAATACTGCGTGAGAAAAGTTTACCAAAAGTCAATGGCTTCACATGGTGGACTCCGATTATGTACCGTCGTGTTACCAGTGTAAACTGGTTTTCTATGTCACAACTGATACTTTAAGGTCCCCCTTATGCTCACATGATGACAAGACGGGAGACCATTGTGGAAAATCTCAACTGCAGCTTTCGTCACATTTATTGTTCTTGAAAACTTGGATATTAAGGCAGTTTAAATAAAAACACAAGACAATCAAATGTTCCATGCGCTAATATTTTAACACACGGATCAAACACCATCTCTAAACTAGTATAACACAGAAAAATGCGTTGGGACACAATCTTGTTTGAAGTGAATTTAATTACTTATAAAATTTGTAAAAAATGAAATTATAATGGACGGAAAGGACCATAACGGGTACTCTTCCTGCTGGTATAGCAGACTGGTCCCAGAATCTCAATCGGATCTCTTGACCTAAAACTCATCACTAGATGTTTAAGGGGATGCCAAGGTGGCGGGAGAGCCCTACGTGATCACAATGTTTTACGGCACAGCTCAGCAGATGGAGCTGGTAGCCAATGTACCAGCCGTGGTCAGAGAGAATAATCTCAGACCCTCATCAGAATATGTGCGGTAGTTACTAGCCGTAAAAAAAAAGATTCTTGCAGACATTTGGACCTTTAGTTTCCACATGAAGGAATTGATTTATCTGAGGTTATTTATTGATTTATCTGACGCTCAGTGCACTCAGTAACGTTGTTGCTTTACAGTTCCGTTAAGTCAAATGACGAGCCATCATCCCGCCTGCTTTCCTTTAAAACTCGGCATCATCAGTTAGTTCTCTACTGGCACTAGAGCACATCACAACCTGCTTTCCTTGGTTTCATCACTTTAATTGAAGTCATCTAAAAATGTGTGAATTTCTCAATAGAATATATGTATAAAGAAATAAGTGTATTTTGATTTGCTATGCTTACGCTATGTGTCTCGAAATTAAAGTGTTTTGTGTGTTTTGCTATATTAAATCAATTGCAGAAGAAGCAGGACTTAATTTCAATCAACTACCTCCTCATTTTGTTTCAGGCACTGGACATGTAAAATAAAACAAGCTTGAACAAATTATATAAGCAATCAAATATATTACGATATATCCATCAAACATAAAGCTAATGGTAATAGAAATATACACGACCTTAGGTTAATAAATCAGTGCACTTAATTTTTTTTCTCCAACAAAATTCAATTATTCATTTCTAAATTTGAAATGTGTTTAGACCCAGTAGCCTTCAGAACTCATCTCGCAAACATATCTGTACTTCTCCACACAATTGCAATAATTAAATGGGGGAAAGTAGAAGCTGTAGCACATGCAGTCTTCGTTTCCATTGAAATCGTTCGGTGTTCCTGTAAAGTATTAATTCTATATAGTTAAAGGAGATGTGTCATTTGTCGTAAATCATAATATATACCATGATATCATTCTTATGGAAAAAAAGATTCTAGAAAATAAAATACACTCCAGCTCTAAAAAGAACCCCAAAAAACTTCTTTAGTGTATAAAAATAAATTACCTGCTACAGGAATGTTTATGAATACCAACTTTATAAAATCTACCTGGAGAAAATAATTGAGGCAATAGCGCTTTATCCAGTACTGATCCATCATCCACCCATACGAATGTGCCTTCTACTTTAATGTCATCCAGTCCCACCCAGTACACGTTTTTACTGGGCACGATGACGTTTTCAATAAAAATGTGGAATTTTTCCATTCGTTTCAGTGTGTAAAGATGCGCGTCGATATCTTAAAAAAAAATAATAAATAGAAAACAAAAATTAAGTACATGAATGTAAAACTTAGGTCTAGAATAGTGTACACGATTTATTTAAGTAAAGTAATCACCCTAATTCTTACATATCGTTTAAGTATTTGTGATGGGAGCACCGAATCTCGACTCAAATAACAATTTGGTTTTATTGTATGTCTTGTGAGAAACTTATCTCACCCACCAAAATAAGTATCCATTAATTGTATGTAGTGTTAGCGCCCAATCTGACCCCAGACTTAACTATCGTTTTATTGCATGTCGTGTGGGCACCCAACCCGACCTCAGATTTAACTATCGTTTTATTGCATGTCGTGTGGGCACCCAATCTGACCTCAGATTTAACTATCGTTTTATTGCATGTCGTGTGGGCACCCAATCTGACCTCAGACTTAACTATCGTTTTATTGCATGTCGTGTGGGCACCCAATCTGACCCCACACTGAACTATCGTTTTATTGCATTTCGTGTGGGCACCCAATCTGACCCCAGACTTAACTATCGTTTTATTGCATGTTGTGTGGGCACCAAATCTGACCCCAGACTTAACTATCGTTTTATCGCATGTCGTGTGGGCACCCAATCTGACCCCAGACTTAACTATCGTTTTATCGCATGTCGTGTGGGCACCCAATCTGACCCCACACTGAACTATCGTTTTATTGCATTTCGTGTGGGCACCAAATCTGACCCCAGACTTAACTATCGTTTTATCGCATGTCGTGTGGGCACCCAATCTGACCCCAAACTTAACTATCGTTTCAATGTTAAGATTTTAAGGCGGTTCTTTATACCGGGGTTGGTGATGGGGTGGGGGCGGCTCAAGTCTTTGAAAATAAGCGCATATTTATAAAACCAATATTGTTTGGAACATTTAACTGAAAGTCATGGCATCCTTGAGTATAGGAATATTTACATGTGGGACCGTCAATAAGGGAAGTCATGTTCGGGTAGTTTTGTCTAAGAAAGTATGACAGTTTGTAACACGGGGGGGAGGGGGGGGAGGAGGAGGGGGAGGGTAAGGGAGAGGTAAATCATATCTGATGTGTTGTTTTTCGTACATCTAAAAATTGAAATTTACTTTGATTTTAAAAAAGTTCTGTTGAGCTGGATGTATACTGAAAAAAGATGTCTTTTGGAAGTGTCCAAACTTGATAATGAAGTAGTGCATTATTGATTTAAATATTTAACAAAAAATTAAATTTCTTTTTTTATTTTGAATGCATGACGCATTTTGCCACCCTTTGGCGGATGGTATCCCAGGTTTGTGACACATTATGACATTAAAGAAGGGTAAACCTTGTCAAAAAATGCGTGACGTACTTCTGGACCGGCCCACGTCTTCTTATTTAATCACATACAGTGTCTTAATAACACACTATTTAAACTAAAATTATTTATATCTAAAAATTCAAAGGAATGCATTATTGATTCTAAAATTTAATGATGACATTGTTACATTTACTCCATTTGCTGGTTAATTTCAAAGCAAACCATGGCTCTCCAAAAACTAATGAATGAACTAATATTATTATTATTTTTTTAAATTTATAATATTTATAATTGATTTACCTGCACCTAAGTACAACTGAGTTACCTTGGCAAGCCGATCTTGCGTTAGTGTAATTTAAGGCAGACGTTGACCACCACATGCAGGCACTAATCCCCTCATACCAATACACACCGAAGTTTTGACGAAACGACGTATCACAAAAGGCCCCCGTAGTGTACAGTAGTTCATTCACGTCCCTGGCTGTGTCGTATGGAATGATCCAGTCCCCTGACGGAACAAGAAGACCACACAAACTTCATCAAAGAGTATGAGGTATCATTTTTTTTTTCAACATTTAAGAAAACATTGTAAGAATTAATATTGATCGTGCCACGATGCAGAGCTCCGCAACCAGTCGTGCCGTGGCCTTAAGGCTTTAGAGGAGGTTATCTATCCCACCAACAAACCTTTTTTGCCTGCCCCTTAGTTTATCGTGAGCTCAAGTGCTTTTGGTGTTTAATATTTTCTTGTGTTTTCTGAAATTGTTGGTGAAATAAATAAGCGGTGTAAAAGCAGGTTGGTCATTAGACTATTAATATAGACCATGGGCGTGAAAATAAATGTGTGGTTGTGAACCCATGGAGAAGGGGAGGGGAGAGGACTATTTTGGATTTTTATAAAGTGCGTTACTTGTATGCATATTTTGTCAAATTTAAATCCCCCCCCCTCTCTTTGTTTGATATTACACTTTAAAAAAGATACACTTTTTTTAGGGATTTTTTAATTTACAAAAATAATCTCAAACGTGTCCAATATTTTTTGTACAAGTGGCATGCCGTGAGATGAAAATGATCTCAAGGCACCGTCTTAAGATATCACACTAAATAATGGATCTGATAAGAACAAATCCGTCGCAAAAAACTTATTGAGTTCTTAATGGAACGCCTTACATTAAAATCCATTTTATAAATTTTAGGTGATCAATTTTTAAATGACCTATGAAATGATCAATTGTTAAATGACCTATGAAATGATCAATTGTTAAATGACCTATGAAATGATCAATTGTTAAATGACCTATGAAATGATCAATTGTTAAATGACCTATGAAATGATCAATTGTTAAATGACCTATGAAATGATCAATTGTTAAATGACCAATGAAATGATCAATTGTTAAATGACCTATGAAATGATCAATTGTTAAATGACCTATGAAATGATCAATTGTTAAATGACCTATGAAATGATCAATAGTTAAATGACCTATGAAATGATCAATTGTTAAATGACCTATGAAATGATCAATTGTTAAATGACCTATGAAATGATCAATTGTTTAAATGACCTATGAAATGATCAATTGTTTAAATGACCTATGAAATGATCAATTGTTAAATGACCTATGAAATGAAGTAGATTTTACACCTAAGATAAAGTGATGCATTTCTTACACGTGTTGGTGTGCGTGTGCTTTTCAATCAATATAAAAAAAAAGGGTATCCCTTCTCACCTAGATTACACTGTTTAGTTTCTTTGTTGTAACTAAAACTGAAGCACCATTCATTTCTTCTCATGCACTCCCTTGCACAAACCAAAGGCCCACTATTCTCAAATGTAACTGATCTGGTCAGAATGGTCACATACAAAGATTTAACTTGCTTCATCCTCCGAAAATTTGTTTCAGATGCTCCAGCAATCGCTGTATTAAACAAAAATTGTAAAAAAAACATAAGAATTGAAAGAAATTAATGTAATGAGAGCACATACTAGCAGAACAGTTAAGTACTGGAACTCGTCTTTGTTAAAGAATACTTAGTAGAAGTTTTTAACTATCTCTTTTTACATGCAAAAATGATAGTTTCTCTAATCTTATATCATTTCATCAGTTGCATTTATGCGTTTCTTGGTGGTTTTTTAAAAATAGTTTTTTAATTTGTATTTTTTCAATAGGAATAAGTTGTCTAAGAACTTACCGATCAAAATCATGTATATGAAAAGCTCCATTGTTCCAGAACCGAAAAATTAGTTTAAATGATTTAAAACGCTGACAAACACTCCTAATTAAACTTGTTCAAATCTGAGTTGAATGCAAAGAGACAAAATCATTAGCGAACTGTAATGTAAAATTGTGTTTACTTCAAATTTTCTTAAATTACACTACATTTGTAATCGCAGCTACAGATCGACAAAGTATGAAATCATGAGAGCAATGTTTTCTAAATTTAAATATTTTTTTTAAATAAATGCTTTTTCTGTTGTATTATTAAATTTATTTTTTAAAAACATTTGTAATCGTCATTAAATCTTTTACCAGTAATTAGAAATAAATTGTGAATAAAATGTTTTGATGAAACCGTAGATACAAAGATATCCCAACAGACACGATACAAACACACACACGACACACATGCACACGCACAAACACAAACAAACACATACAATTGAATGGGCGTTTCGTTAAACACGTTTCGTAAAATTTTTCGTATTATATTACCCCCAGTTTTCTCTGAAATATTACATCTGAAACTGATCACAGCAACTATTTTTTTTTAAATTGTATCCCTAAACATATCAATAATTAGGATTATTTAATATCTAAAAGAAAAAAAAAAATTAAAGGTAGGAATTAAAAATTGATTTTTTCGGTAAATATTTTTTTCTTCAAAACTTTAAACTTAATTCTTTTAAGGATGTTAATTCTTCCAAAATACAAGAGCAAAAAAAAAAAAAATTCAACTAAATAACTATATTTCATTCATTAAAAAAATGTTTTCGATATTTTTATGCATTCGTCCTCAATCTTATATGCTTATATGTGTTTGCCTCTAATAAGAGCAAACATATTTGCAGTATTTTTAGATTTACAGAACAAACTCAAAATTTAATTCAGGTAGTGGTTTCATTGTCCAGTTCAACTATTTCTCATTTTATACCAAATATGCATCAGAGGTGACTCGGTTTACGCTAATCTTTAAAAAATAGCTTGACAGGAAATGAAGATTCCATGCCCTACACGGTTAGTACTGTTTTCGATATGGTATTTAAAGGCTTAAATAAAAACTTGTGAAAGACATATCGTGTTTTGCATATATCTATTGTTGTGAAATTCTTTTGGCCAAAGTAAAAATAAACTAAACAAGACCAATCGAAGCATTGACTGAACAAATATATTGTTCATAATATTAGTAAAAAAAATATTTTTGTTTCTCCCTGCAATTATACATTAAAAAGAACAACTGATTTGTTCAGATTTATGAAATCACAGGAGAAGCTAAAGTTATATGTTTAACCCTACTCTACACCAGACTTTAGAAACACGAAATAGGTTTAAGTGACTCGAATCTTGGTTTTCACAGAGTTGCTATAATCCCATGCAGAGATGGCCTTTTGTTTAATTTTGGGATAACAATTGCGTTGAGCGTTTCATAATATAATTTTTTTTTTAAAACCCACTATGCAATACTTGAGATAATCGTGGATACGGCACATCCCTTATCAATTATTAAGAACATCTAAGATCAAGATAACAATATGCACAGGCTTTCACGAACTCTCTACGCGTACCTAACTCTATAAAAAGTGTGTTTCTTGTTTTATTTTTGTTTTAAATTCGATATCATATCACCGGTTATTTGAGTAGCGTGTAGCCTGTGTTAACGGTGTGTCACCATTCAATGAGAACCTAAACATCAAATTACACGTAATGCTGCTGAAATATATTTTCAGACCCTCTGTGTTTGTTAAAACCGGTGAAACGACAACTGATTGTCCTGATTCGGCAGCTCGTGGTTTTACGCTTCCTATGTATTTGATGATATGGATTATTTAACAGTGCATGATATATGTCTTTGATAAGCCACAGTAAGGTTTGTTTACTCAATCGAATGTCAAATCAAATTTAGTGTCACGCACAATCTTTGATCACCGTTAAAGCAGAGGAATCATTGAAAATAACTAGGTGAATCAAATTTTCTGCAAAAAATTCCATAACTGCATTCAAATCTGCCAGTGAATGATGGACTGACCAGGCGAGAACACCAAATAGCACATCCTGCTTGTAGTAAGGTGCGTGGCCGAAGATAATTTCGAAGCAACTTATTCAAGATAGTTGCCTGAATGTTGAATGATACTCGCTTCATAATCGTCACTTAATAATTCAATTAAAAAAAGAAAACAACTGTCTCGAACAATCATAAATTATGATACTATACACTGTATATCTATTACTGAAATACTTGCACCCATTAATATTGGGGTCTGCAAAGCGCTTAAGTACAACAACGAAATCTTTTGAAAGATTCTATCATGAATTACTTTGACAAATTCAAATAATCGTTTTGTCCGACCTTTAGAAGCACTGTGGTTACATAGGTATTAAGATATTGAATAAGGACATTCACCAAGAAACGAGACTCCACCTGCATCTGTTGAAACAGGAGCCCTTCATGTTCGAGCCAGTAGTGGCGAAAAGGATTTACGAGCAGCGCTAACAGGAACTGAACAAAAAATTGATTCTTGAGTTGCGCTCGTTTAAAGGATGATAACGCAGGACAATGTGTGTATCCTGAAGACAGGTTTAAAAAAAAACACTCAGAAAGATAGATAACACGCATTTAGTGCGATACAGATCTAGATTTATGGGTAATATGGCATTGACAATGCGATACAGATCTAGATATATGGGTAATATGGCATTGACAATGCGATACAGA
The DNA here is from genome assembly GCA_964033795.1 of Lymnaea stagnalis. Taxonomy (NCBI): domain Eukaryota; kingdom Metazoa; phylum Mollusca; class Gastropoda; family Lymnaeidae; genus Lymnaea; species Lymnaea stagnalis. The sequence goes on along the minus strand of CAXITT010000394.1, from coordinate 427,652 downwards.
TCTAGATATATGGGTAATATGGCATTGACAATGCGATACAGATCTAGATATATGGGTAATATGGCATTGACAATGCGATACAGATCTAGATATATGGGTAATATGGCATTGACAATGCGATACAGATCTAGATATATGGGTAAGATGGCATTGACAATGCGATACAGATCTAGATATATGGGTAATAGGGCATTGATAATGCGATACAGATCTAGATATATGGGTAAGATGGCATTGACAATGCGATACAGATCTAGATATATGGGTAATATGGCATTGATAATGCGATACAGATCTAGATATATGGGTAAGATGGCATTGACAATGCGATACAGATCTAGATATATGGGTAAGATGGCATTGACAATGCGATACAGATCTAGATATATGGGTAATATGGCATTGACAATGCGATACAGATCTAGATATATGGGTAATATGGCATTGATAATGCGATACAGATCTAGATATATGGGTAATATGGCATTGACAATGCGATACAGATCTAGATATATGGGTAATATGGCATTGACAATGCGATACAGATCTAGATATATGGGTAATATGGCATTGACAATGCGATACAGATCTAGATATATGGGTAATATGGCATTGACAATGCGATACAGATCTAGATATATGGGTAATATGGCATTGACAATGCGATACAGATCTAGATACATATGTAATATGGCATTGACAATGCGATACAGATCTAGATATATGGGTAATATGGCATTGACAATGCGATACAGATCTAGATATATGGGTAATATGGCATTGACAATCGTTCAGTTGGTTTAAAAATATGTTTTAATACATGAAAAAAATGTGTGCTCATCTTTTTAAAGTAATTATTTTCACTTTTCATAGGCACCCCACCCTTTTCCATGATATGATGAATATGTTGATTGTGCCCCATTAAAATAAAACCACTTGTATCGCTAGTCAATTCTTCATGGGCCACTTGTATTGCGAGACAATTCTTCAAGGGCCCCAAGTATCGTGAGTGAATTCTTCTTGGGAAACTTATATCACGAGTTCATTCTTCGTGGTCCACTTAAGTCCACTTGTAAAAAATAACAACAACATTTCAAGCTCACCCCACTCTCCTAGTGAATAAGTCGATATTCAGCATGTAGGAAATTTGAACATATACACACACACACACAAATAAACAAATTTAAACAAAAACGATTAAAAAAATTAATGTGAAGGAACGATAATAGGAAAGTATTGATTTGCGCCATCTGTGAATGAGAAAATACGCTGACAATTTGTGCTCATAGCTCTGAAGCCCACACGAGAACTAGTCACTAAAGGTTCATCACAGGCAGCTACGAAAACTGTGATCTCTGTTGACGTGGACAATTGATGCGATTTCTTATCATTTGAGGCAAATATTTTTGACGCTATTCATCAAGTAAGTTTATATTTTCCCCCCATGTATTTGGTCCGTCGTGTTGAAACTAAGACGGTAAAAATATTTTTCCTGGTTGACCGATAGCGTTCATAACACTTAATTGTACTGTGTGACATTTCTAACCGGTGATGATCATTCGAATCCAAATATGCCATGACCATCTTTGTCTAATGCATCTTTAAGTATAATTTACTTGATGTGAACATTTTATAAACAGAGGGTTAAATTAATACAAGTTTGTAAAATTAGATTGGAATCGTCTATCAAATTGCAGCGGATCTGTATTCCTCTAGTTTACACTCGATGTAGTCGACTTAATATGAGTTTTAGGTGATTAGACTTTTGTTACCAAATTTTTAAAAACAACCACTCCACATCTTAGTGACGAAGTACTTTGATCCAGGCGAGTATTTTCATCAGCCGAATTTTAACATGTATCAGTCAAGTAAAAATTGTTGGAATACTCATTGTGCAGTGTATAGTGCCGAGGTGGCCAACCAGAATGTCCTCACGAGCCACTTGTATCGCCAGTTATTTCTTCAAGAGTCAATTGCATCTCGAGGCATTTCTTCACGGGTCACCTTATCGCGAGTCTATTCTTCACGGACCACTAGTATCGTGCTACATTTCATCACGGGCCACTTGCATCTCCAGTTATTTCTTCAAGAGTCAATTGTATCACGAGTCTATTCTTCACGCTTCTCTTGAATAGCGAGTCAATGCTTCACGGTCCACTGACTTGTATCGTGAGTCATTTCTTCAAGGACCACTTGCAATGTTCCCTTTAAACTGCGCGGCTGCGCGGTCACGCAGCTAACTCACAGCCGCCGCGCAGCAGTTTTAGTATCCGCGCAGCAAATTTCCATGTAAGTGTGTGTTGTTGTTTGTGGGCTGTAAAATTGTGCAAAAACAAAAATTTATGCTGTAAAACTTTACACACAACTGTACGATTTTTGCACACGAACCAGCAAACCTTAGAGGGAACATTGGCCACAATGATTCATTAATTCGCATTGTACATAACTCTTATCTACTCATACAGTTTAACACAAACATAAATGTTATTGACGTGAATCAAACAATTGTGTTAAATGCTTACATTCATTACATGGGTGGAGCTGGTCAAGCGTACGCAGTTGACACTTTGATCGACGAAGAAGTGGGGACGTTCATTGGGGACGCCCATTGATTTGTCTCACGAAGCTCAAGTTGTGGGGGCGGGGGGGGGTGGGGGGTGGGGGCGTGTCTTAGTAGACACAGAAGATTTGTCTCATGAAGTGCAAAACGTTAAGGCGTGTCTAAGGAGGGACATAAGATTTGTCTCATGAAGTGCAAGTGGTGGGCGCGTGTCTAAGGAGGGACATAATATTTGTCTCATGAAAAGCAAGTGGTTGGGGCGTGTATAACGAGGGGCACAAGATTTGCCTCATGAGGTGCAAGTCGTGGAAGCGTGTCTACGGAGGGACATAAGATTTGTCTCATCAAGTGCAAGTGGGTGGGGCGTGTCTCAGGAGGGACATAAGATTTGTCTCATGAAGTGCAAGTGGTGGTTCGTGGCTAAAGAAGAACATGATGTTTGTCTCATGAAAAGCAAGTGTTTGGGGCGTGTCTAAGGAGGGACATACGATTTGTCTCATGAAGTGCAAGTGTTTGGGACGTGTCTAAGTAGCGAAATAAGTTTAGCCTCATGAAGTGCAAGTGATGGGCACGTGTCTAAGGAGGGACATAAGTTTTGTCTCATGAAGTGCAAGTAGTGGAGGCTTGTCGAAGGAGGGACATAAGATTTGTCTCATGAAGTGCAAGGTGTGGCGACGTGTCTAAGGAGAGACATAAGATTTATCTCATGAAGTGCAAGTGGTGGGCACATGTCTAAGGAGGGACATAATTCTTGTCTCGTGAAGTGCAATTGGTGGGCACTTGTCTAAGAAGGGACATAAGACATAACCGGAGAACAACAGAAGAACTGCTGTCGAGGTTAAGGTTAACTTTACATATCTGTGTTGATATAAGTCCTTTAGTTTTAGCTGAGTGCAATCCCCAACAAACATCTAGACAAGACAAAGCATTACCTGCACCCAAAGTAGATGGGACCCATTAAACCTGGATGGCAACTCATCCAAGGAATGGAAAACCCGTAGATTGAGTCTCGCTGGCTGTATGACATTAGACCGCACACCCGCCCCCTCTTGGGACTAACTGGTGTTGCTAGCCTTTTGCTTACTGTCTGGCACTCTTGCAACATATATTGACTGTCTGGATGGTCCTTTAAAAAAAATAATTAATTAATTCAAAAAACTTACGGATGCTTTTAAAACCAGCGCAGTGTAGGGCTTCGGTGTCATGGACTTTGTTCTGCCACCGTCTGCCAAGAAGTTTGAAGGAAATAGCCTTTGTGGAGATGGCTCTTGACTAGCATGGTTGCTGTACTGTTATAGTACAGACTGTCTTGACTTTTTTTTTAAAACTTTAACGTACAGCTAAAGCATTCCACTAAATCTACCACCCCCCCCCGTTTTTTTGTGTTTATGTGTTGATTTGACGTCACCGATTAAATGCGTAGCGCGACTCCATTTTACCCACTCTTCCATTGATGGAGAAAATATTATTACCATTGCATATTTTCATTTGTTCTAAAGACACGAATGACTAAATTTCTAGATTTTCTTCTTTAGAGGGTTCTATTTCACCTTCTTTATTATTTTAAGCCACAACTTTCCTAATAAAGAGAGGTTTTCTCTATTTCGCTCTCTCTCTCTCTCTCCCTGTGTGTGAAAATTATTACTTTTTTATATTTCTAGTATTGTACATTTTCAGTTGCTATGCTGTAAGTTGAGATAGATTTTATTTCTGTTTTTTAAACGGGTAATTTTATATAAATGTAATATTATAATGACATCAAATATTTTTAGAATCATTAGCTTTGCTATCGCTTTCCTTTGTACCCTTGCTTTCAATTCTTTGATTACACGTGGTTAATTCTATGAGCCAAATCTTAAAACATTTAACGTATGTATTATTTACACTGTCTTGGTCCCCATCTTAGGTTCTTTGTTATGATTCATTTTTTTTGTGTTCAGAGCAGGAATTTTGGTTTTGTATTGAGTGAATAAGTCTCTTTATCCATTATTTTTTCAACCAAACTTAGAGCAAACTGTTTTAAAAAAAGCAGTGCGTACGAAAGAAAAGCTGCGCCCGGGGTAACGACAGAAAATGCCCCCCTCTCCCCGTTACACACACATACGAGAATTATTTTCATATGTATATTTATTACCATTTTCGCGGACCCCGGCCCGTTCCATTTTGACACCCAGGCCAGCTCTCTCTCTCACGTCTCCTTCCAATGTTCCTATTAAAAAAATTCCTGAATTTGAAGCTGTCTTAAAGAACGTTATAGTATGAAGACAAACCCAGACCAGAAGTGTATCCATTGAAGGCCTTGCCGTCCGAGGAGCACGAACGTTTTCGTTTTGAATGTAATTTTAATCTTATTCCATGTAAACAATAAATAGAGGAAGACTGATGAACAAAGATTTCTTTCTTATGGTTCAAAGTTAAAATGGATTTTAAAAAAAAAGTAATTTACATTATTTGACCCCTTCCTGAAACCCTTGGAGACTTTTAATTGTTAGCGTGGAAGTCCCACCTGAAATGAATTGTCTTCCCTTGTCGTCATTGAAGGGAAGGAGGTGAACAATCAAAGATCCGACGTAGAAATTCTGAACTCTGGAAAGTTGTTTGGAACTTCACATCTGGCATTCAAACATTCAGAGCAACTCAAACATAGACACAATGTTGGTCAAACTTAGCGCTCTTTTGCTGGTCATGCTCATAGCATCCACTAGCGCAGAGGAAAGTACAAAAGATGTTTCCAGCAAATTTGTCAAGAGAGGTACGTCAAGTTATTTGCTTAAAAATTATAAGCGGGATTTTAAAATAATCTTTATTATTATTATTAGTAGTAGTAATCATCGATTTTGTTGTTTTGATTTAAAAAATCATCGATTTTGTAATTGAAGTTTAATAGTTTTCGATTTTGTTGTTGTGATTTAGTTCGTCTGTCTTATTTGTCTCATTATAATTTTGTAAATTAATATTTAAAAAAAACCCAATATAACCGAATAATTTTCTAACAGAAAAAATATAAAAAATAAATTTTCTCTAAGTTGATTGTTACTTGATGCGTTTAAATAAATGATTTTCATTGATAGATACCAAATCTGAACTAAATTTCATGAAATGTGATAAAAAACATTGGGCTGATCTACTTAAGGAGCTGCTTCTTACGTGACATTTTCTTTCTTTATACGAACAATTGAAAACAATACCTTTCTCGAGACTAACAATTTAATGCATCAACTTTGTCCCCAAAAGTATAGGCTTAAGGCCAATAGGCTTAAGGCCAATAGGCTTAAGGCCAATAGGCTTAAGGCCTATACATGTGGGAAAACATGTGACGATATCCCCACCCGCCATTGTTAACGATTTGCACAGCCCTGCGTACAGGTCCATTGTTTAAAACGTAGCATTACAAAAAGTTAATTCTCAAATGTTTGTTCAGTTACGAATGACTGTCCCAGAGGACATTTCGATTGTGGAAATAATATTTGCGTACACAACAGTTGGGTCTGTGATGGAATGAACGACTGCTACAATAACTGGGATGAAACCTATTGTAAGCAAAAAATTACCTTCTATCTATAATAATAATGACGTACGGAAAGCCCTCCAAGATGAGAACCGTATATTAATATAAGTAAGCTGTAATGATTTTTTCCCGGAACATTTCAGTTAAATATTTTGAATATGTACCAGCAGGTATAATAGTTTATCCATAAAGCACGTTACTAGAAGGTGTAGAAGGCTATCCATGATACTTTATTGGAAGGTGTCTATATGTTCCCGTTATTATGTATTTGATGATTTATGCGGTGTCATAATCCTGTATTAGATAGTGTAGCAAGTCATCTATGTTCAGGAACATTGAATAGGCCAATACTAATGAGAGATAGGTATAAATGGCTTCAATTTTTTAGAGAAACCTATTATTTTTAATTAAATTATTTATTAACATTAATGTATTCGAAAGTATCTCTATAAGTTTGTGTTTTTTTTTGTTTTTTTTAAATAATCAAATATTTAAAAAAATTCTTTTTCTGGGATAATTCCTGTATGGGGGAGAACAAAATTTGTAATTACTTGATTAACCAAAATAAAAAACTTGACAAAAATGTATATTCTTCATTTTATTGACGATCCAGATGGAAGTACGCCCATAAGATAATAAGTGTCATGACCAAAGACAAGGTAAGTTGAGATATAGTGATAAAACAATTATTAAAATAGACAATGATAGACAATGATATTATGATATATGTAAATATAATCAATGAAAGCAACATTCCATTTGAATTAAATACATTTTATCGCGATAGATTTACACGTGAAAAACATTTCAGCCAATTGAGCTACCAGTAATTATTAGTAATTATTAGCATATTTACAGGGAGCGTGGCATAGATATTACAAATCAGTGGCTGTAAACACTAAAAAAATTGAACTTTATTTTTTGGCCATTCACTGAGTGTCAATGTAATACACATGCACATTTATTCCTGGTCTTTCTGTGTGTCTCAATTACCTAAACAGTAGAATTTAATTTGGGATGGGTATTGCATGTTAAGTTTTTAAAGATTTCAGTGCATTTTTTCTAACTTTCTTAACATGATTATAACACTGTTAATTTAAACAAAAAACAGTAGTCATTAGCTTACAGAAACTTTGACTGCTTCATTTTGATAATTTGCTGTATTTTATGGAAGCTATTGTATGTTTATAGAAAACGAAATAATTGACGAAAGCAAATTAGGTAGATATTTTAGGACTTACTCCTTGAAAAAAAAAATTATTACGCCTGTTCGATGCACAGTGGCTGTTTACCTGTACCTGGTGTTAGTTGCTTTAATTTTAATAGAGAATCGACTTTTATTTTTCAAATTTCACTATTGCAAAGAGTGGTAGATGGACCATTGGCCACCAGGATTTTGTCGATGCCACTTCGCTAAGGCCACTTACCACATTTTATTTGCCGCCTTCGTTTCGCTGACACGTTTTAGTTTTAGTTATATATGATCAAATAGATCGGTTACCGACACCATGCCCTCTCCTTTGTCCCCTTCTCTCCCCTGCCTCCCACTCTCTATCTATTTCACTTTCTCACACTTGCCCCCTCTTATTTTGCACTTTTAAATTGTTTTTTTTTTACCTGAAAATAAAAAGTTAATAATTGATTGAATACTTTTCTAGTGCTTATATTCATGTTATTTTAGAATCTTTATAACGCTCTGGTGTCCTAAAATATTTTAAAGAAAAAAAAATCATTAAATGCTTCCTAAGTAACTTTTTATAATTGTCAATTACCTTCAAAGGCTTGGGCAAATGTTTCATAATTGAGGCGCAATAGCTTTAAAAGAGCGTGACTTCTTCGTGTGTTTATCCACATTTATGAAATTTCAGTAAAGCTTGTGTTGAAGAGCGCAGGTTCTGTATGGAAACATGTTTAGAAGTCAGTTTATGAAAGTATTCATGTGCAGAGACTTGCATACATTTATTCGCTAGGACCTAAATAGGGAATGAAATGATAAAATCACTTGTGCTTCACAGAGATAGTGGGTGCGAAGATCGTCTTTTTACTAGTCTACCCTGGGCGGTCCAGGTGATCCAGGTAGATGACACTCTACAATCTCGGAAGGTGGCTCGGGCTGACTGAAAACTCTGGCAATACCTGCAACACTCCAAGTTTGGAGCTAAAAAATTGTATCGACACATTTATGTTTCACTGACACCACTCGTGTTGAGAAGAGGGACCCGATCACAAGGAAGCAGTTTATTCTCAATAAAATCATATCCCCAGGATTCGTTGGTTTACCAGGACAATGTGTCTTGGGCCAATGTGTCTTACTTCACTTGTCTGGGATACCGTGAAACCTGGACATTTGAAACCTTGCAAAAAGCGTTGTCCCTGGCATAAACGCTAACTGGCTACGGCATGGATCGCTTTATAGTACATGATTTTGTATAATGATTCTAGTTACATGAGCGGCAGTTATAATTATATAAAGGGGCATTGGTCATCTCATTAGCCAAAAGCAGACCAATAATTACACTTAAAGTAATAATATGTCAAGTAAATTTTTTCATTGTGAACATCGTATTTTCCCATGTTTTTGCACAAAAAATAAGATGTGTGTAAAGAAATTGGTTTACATTTTATTTATTTGTTCAAATTATGGTCCGTCTCCAACACTGCCTGAAATACAGCTGAACCAGCCATCTGTTAAAACAGATTGAGGCTGTAGAATGTAATGAAGTCTACTACTGCTTGCCTAGGTCCTTCTTTCAAATGGCTAAATTGCAAATTTATTCTAAAATACTTATGCATCATAAAAAATAAGTAGGTTCTAGCTTGGAAGATCACGAAGATTACTAATCAATACTTTTAACGTCAAGCTTGAACATCTTTTGTAAACATCTTCCTCCAGTAAACGCGAAGAGAGGCGGAGGGAGTACACCTGTCCAGGGGATTTCTTTATTTCAAATTTTATAGCTCTGTATTTTTATTGTGTATTTGAGGAGTAGTTGTTAATGGTTTCGGAATTTTATTCTGTTTTCAGAATGGACTCCTTTGTTGAAGAGATATCGATCATTTGTTCAACTACTTTGGCTCCTTGGTTGACAAGTACACAGCAAAGGACTCAAAACCAACATGCTAAGAAAAAGATATACCAAAGCTATTGAAATTAAAATATCCTATTCAATTAGTCCATTAAGTTTGTTTAAAATACAAATTAAAAATAATAAAAAAATATTAAATTTAAAGCACAGCAAGTGAAAAAGTAAAATCCTTGAAAGATACACATATTATTACACAAACACACACACACACATATACAAACAAACGCAAACACACACACAAAAAGAGTATACTTTTGTAAGTCTCCTATTATTATTACTATTATTGTTATTATTATTATACGTGGTTTTATTTAGCGTGGAAACCCTCCCTAGGGCTGGGCTCACCACACTGTACATACAATTTAACAAACATATACAAAGAAAACTTTAAACAATTAAGTAATTAACAAACATTCATTAAATAAAACAAAACAAATCTATATTTAAAACTATTTACACACGTCAAGCCGTGGACGACACCCAGCAGCTTCGTTTATCGGTCAAAGGGGGTAATCAGTCAGGATAGTAGCGTTTAAAAAGAAGTGTCTTGAGTGCAGTTCTGAAGGTTGTGATGGTCGGTATAATGCGAATCTTTGGTGGAAGAGAATTCTACAGTTTTGGGGCTCATAAAGAGAATGATCTTTCGCCGTATGTTTTGTGTGCGTGTCTTGGGGACCGAAAGCTGACGCGTCGCCGTGGGAGCGAAGCTGTCGAAGGGGTGAATAGACAAGACAAAGCGAAGTTCGGTTAGATAGGATGGGAGGAATTCGAGAAAAATTTATGTCTGAGAACAGAGAGTTTGTAGTCAATCCATGCTTGTACAGGGAGCCAATGAAGTGAATGAAGTAGTTGGGTGCCGTTATCACGTGTTTTTTTGCCTTTAGAATTAGCCTAGCAGCTGAGTTTTGAAATTTTTGTAATTTTCTAAGAAGTGTTTTGGTGAACCTGATAGAAGAGAGTCAAACTAGTCAAGACGAGAGAGAACTAGAGCACATACTAGGGTTTTTGTGGTACTAAATGTCAGATGGAGCTGATCTGACGAATAGCTGTGTATGCAGAGAGACAAATGTGAGAGAAATGATAATCGAGAGGCATGTTGTTAAACAGAATTTAACCTAGGTTCCTAGCGGAGAATGTAAACTGTATATCGGAGTTAACTACATGAAATGAACTGGGGAGAGCAGAGTTAGAGGATGATTTGTGATCGTGAATAAGGAGTTCTTCCGTTTTGTCATCGTTAAGCTTCAACTTGCTGAGTGCCATCCATGTCTTAACATCATCAATGCTCTCCGGCAAATTCCGGATAGCAGAATTGAAAAGAGAGGGATGGGTATGCTTGTATAGCTGGTGTCATCTGCGAATGACGGGCTTTCCACAGCATGCCTCCCAATAACTATTTTTAACCGTCTCGCTAGCTTTACCAAAGCACCTGCACACTGAGATTCTTGCCTTATGTGTATTATTATACCGCCATCTTGTTGTTGCCGGAAGTGCAGTCAACCGAACCTTAGCAGTGAATTGAAGGATCTGTTTCTTGAGGCCTGTGTCTACGAACCCCGCAGAGGAATCCATCCATAAGACCAATTCCTCGCCGCAACCATAGGACCGCGTGCTGATGGACTTTACTTCCCAAGAGAAGTCTTACATACACCCACCACAGCGTACTGGAGAAGAGGTATCTCAGAATGTACAGTTGTGCCTGGTATTATCCACCTGCGTGAACGCCCTGAAAAGCGCTGAGCCCTGAAAAGTCACGAGGTACTTCTGTATGGCCAAGTCTTTCACTTCATTCCGTTCGGCAGTACATCATACAGCAACAGTCACCAATGCAACAAACATCAACCGATTTATTGTAAACAAAAGTTTATTTAACACTACTCGATGAACAAGACTTGATGTATAATTTGATAATAAAATCACTCCAACCAAATATTAATCAATATACCAATCCAAACACTTTATCCAGTATATCCGCCATCAATTCTCTCAGCACAACAACCGCCATCTATCTCCTCTAACAACAACCAAAAACGAACGCGTCACTTCTCATTACACAATTACGTCACAACACTCTCATACAAACGATACGGCCGCACATAAAATCTCTAACTAACATCTTTTCCCTATCAAACATGACAACAACACTCAACACATAACAACAGCGATTATCATGCCCTAGACACATAGGGTGAAGAGTCCACTTCCACGGTGATTGTATCACTGTATTGTACCCCGTAAAATCTACCTGCGTGGACGTCCTGAAAAGAGCGGAGCCCTGAAAAGCCACGAGATAAAGAATTACAGAATTCACTTCGAAACTTGAAGTAATTCTATAGCATCCTATTGCTGTTTCGTCCCCTTCTAACCAGATCATCGGAGCTGCTCATAGTTTGCCGCTCTGTCAGCCCACTTACGTGATCGCGCTGAAAAGCCACGGAGTGAAGAATCGGAGGATCCACCTCCACATACTAATAGTGACTGATCAAGTCAGATGTTCAAGCCAGATGATCAGCACGAATGACTGATAAGTCAAGTGTAATTTAACATAGACGGAATAAATACATGAATAAAAGTAGATGAAAATATTTCCAGTAAAATTTTCTTCATCAATTTCGCAAGAATTATCATGGCATTGATAACACGAATACCGTGCACTAAGATTTAAATGTTTTTTAAAGTCTTAGTTTAAAGACCTTTGATAGATAAATCGTAAATTTCTTTAATTTAAAAAAGCTATTAATAACGTTATGACTCAAAATAGCTACAAAATGTATAGAAACATGTCTTTTATTTTCTAGAGATTCAGGTAAGTCTAATATCCATATAAGACATATTTATTTAAAGCATGGGGGGGGGGCGGAGAGAGAGAGTAAAACTAATGGAACGCAAGAGAAGTAACCGAAACAAACGGGTACTTTGCTAGTAACGCGATACATTTTTGGACTTCACTGGCGGGGATGCAAAAAAAAAACAAAACAAAAACGATTGGAATGTTTATTACCGCTAACCTGAAAAGTACGCCCTTCACCACACCTGGAAATACAAGTAGACACCCCACCCCCATTCCCAAATGTATTTCTAATTTTATAGAAGTGTAAATTTAGTGAAACCCGACAATCCTAAGTAATAATCAACATCCCAACCCAATTTATCAACAAAGTCATCACTTGACTTTTGGGGTCCCCCTCGGCACTAGCAGTTTCTGAGCCACATTATTCAAAATCGACAGTTTGAAATGGGCTCTGCATTCGCCCTTTAACCAATCACCTATCGCTTCACGTCGAGCTGTTCTTCTTCCAACCGCTTATCTACTTACGATGATTCAGTAGAAGCTTGGAAACTCGAGCAAACAGAAATTACCGTCACCTCCGATCTCTCTCTCGCCTATCTCCAACATTCGGCCAACTCCAACATTCGGCCACCTCCAACATTCGGCCACCTCCAACATTCGGCCGTCTCCAACATTCGGCCATCTCCAACATTCGGCCGTCTCGAACATTCGGCCATCTCCAACATTCGGCCACCTCCAACATTCGGCCACCTCCAACATTCGACCGTCTCCAACATTCGGCCGTCTCCAACATTCGGCCGTCTCCAACATTCGGCCAACACCGACGTTCTTCGCCCACCAGCATTCTCCCATCACCGCCTCATAATCTCCCTCCACCCAACCACAAAGTGTCCACCACATTCTTCCCTTAATCCGGAGATTCTCACACCACACCTAAACCTCACATACCCATCTTTCTACCCTCGCCAACCGACAACCCATTCCCTTTTCGGAACCCCCAAACCCCCCAACCACACAACATTCCCCGGTAAAATTCATAAACCCTGCACGCGTACATAGCAACCCTATCCCCATTCAACGTAAACCTTGACTACCCTACTCCCCTCTTGTGTGTACATGATGTAAAGGTGACGTACTAAATCTTTGTAATTTCCTGGTACTAAATAAAACAATTAACGTCAAAGAAATAAACAAATTGACGATAGTAATATAACCCAAAAAAAAAACGATCAGCTAAATGAAATGAGTTAAATTCTTTGTTTATTTTTCTTTTTTTCAATTTTTGTAATAAAATCAAACCCTTTTCCAGTCAGTAAATATGAGAATTAAAATCGATACTTTCATTTTTAAGTCACGATGTAATTGTTAATGAGTTTTTTTCTACAATGCAGATTGTTACGATTAGCAGGTCAATGGCTTCTTTACTTACAGAGGTAATTGTTTAAAAATTCAATGATTGATGTGACACACGGCTCTTTAAGGAATATAACTGCAAGTCTGCTTTCATCTACTTTCGCTCTGCAACTCCATGACCACTACTAGCCCTAACATCCAACAACGTAATAGCATATACCCGCATACGTCACAGACACAAGAACAGCTACGCAACTACCCTCAGCTCCAAAATACGCACACACACAAAAATGAACAAATCATTATCACGTGTTACACATGCAGTAACATATTTCCATATAATAAAATACATAGACTTTGAATGATCCGATGCCCATTAAAAAACAATTTAGTGCTGATACTGTGGAACCATTTTGAAATAAGTTTTACGCAACCTTGTACTTGCTACAAGTGTACGCACGCACACCTATTTCATCAATGAATTATACGGACAGATGCTTCAAACTCAACTCAGAGAACGAAACTGGCACACCGAATCTAAAGAAACAATTAACAGTTGTGACGCTATTCGTGGGCGAAGTCCTGCGTTGCTGGGGATAAGACAAACAGAAGGAGAAAAAAAAAGGCAACGCTCAGGCTTTATTGTTAAAGCCCTATCGCATCCCAGTAGGCTCAATCAAATAGGCTACGTTGATAAAAACAATATCAACAACAGTATTCCATTCAGTGTTTTCTGAAACGTCAAGGTATATGAATGATGGTTTTGTTCTTCCTCAGGGTGTTTTTTACCGGTGCCGTGACAAGCGCGACACAAACGAGTTTTTCGGCTTGAGTGAGCACGTGGAAAGGGCGCCGCCTAATTGATGAAGACTGCGGTTTTACGGATTTAGAAAGAAATCAATTTATTCGACACGAAGTTGTGCTGATGTCCGTGGCAACTGCATTGCGCATGTGTACAAAGGGAAGAGGTGCATACTCTTTGATAATAATATCAGCGTACGAAATGTAGAGCAACCACAAGTCGGCATACCACACGTCACACAAACTTACGTTCGAAGAACATTCCTCGAGTACTGAACAAATTTGCTTAGGAAAAATTTGTTTTACACTAATTTCAGAAGGGAAAAAATAAAATTCAGAGTAAAATTTAAAAAACAACAACTATATACATGTTGGTGCAAATTTATCCACTCGGCTCAGTCAAAATTAACCCTGGGCACTCTTCTAGGCATGAGCAACCAAATCTAAATTATAACAAGGTCAAATTTGACATGCTTTATAACATGTTCGCGGAGGATACACAACTTTATTAATCCGTGATCCCCTCTCAGTTACCTCAACTTCTTAGTACGACACAGAAGACAGTGGAGTTAGTAACTGGATGACCATAAACAAGCTCAAATTGAATGATGAAAAGACTGAGCTGATTCCCATTGCCACTGCTCAGAAACAAAATTCTGTAAAAAACACAAAATCACTTACTCTCTCAGGTATGCAGATTGAGTTTGCTCATACAGTGCGAGACCTGGGTGTCTATTTAGACAGAACACTTACAGTGGAAAATCATATTAACATGCTTTGCAAGGCAATTTTCCTAGAGCTGCGCAGGATTAGTCATATCAGATCTTTCTTAACGTTAGATGCATCAAAGAGGCTGATATCTGCATTTGTGTTATCACGCATGGACTACTGCAATGTTGATGGTGGGTCTCCCAGCTACACTCCTGGATAAAATTCAAAGAGCAAAGAATAATGTGGCTCGCATTGTTCTCCGCAAACGAAATTTCGACCATGCTAAAACACTTCTGAGAGAGCGGCACTGGCTGCCGGTCCGCGCTCGCATAGATTACAAAATTGCAACTTTGTGCAACCGCTGCTTACATGACCTGGTACCATCTTATCTCAAAACACTCATGACGCTGTATGTACCCACTAGAGAGCTCCGCTCAGCCGATAGTGGCGGAATATCGATATCGTGTGTTCGCCTTGAGACTTACAGAAAGCGCACTTTTGCATTTGCCGGCCCAAAAATTTGGAACGCCCTTCCAGTCGCTCTCAGAAACAACCAAGCACTGGAGTCCTTTAAAACCAATTTAAAAACACATCTATTTCGCAAGCACCTTCTGGGGTGATGCTATCTACCATCCTTTTCAGTTAATTTATATTGGTCTTTGTTGGGATGAAAGACTTTGACTTGATTTGCTCCTATGTAGTTTTATATTGTTGCGTCTGTTTTTTAAATGTGATAAATTCTAGATTGTTTTATTTCTATTTTCATAACGGTTGACTTTGTACCGCGCTTCGAGCTTTTGGGGATGAAGCGTGTTTTTCAAATAAACTTTTTTATTCTTATTATTATTATTATATAAATAATTAAGTTTTTAAAAAAAATTGCAGATGAATTAATGTGAAATTTTTAACTGACCATCACATTCATTGAGTGAGTTTTCTGTTTGACTTACTTCAGAAAATAGACCTAGATTTACCATAGGGTGAATATTTATTCGTTCATATACATAAAACATTTTAGAGTGTATCTTTTTTTTTTTTTTGAAATAAATACACCACACTAGGGGGAATCTTTATTTGTTCATATGCTTCTGTTTGACTTACTTCAGAAAATAGACCTAGATTTACCATAGGGTGAATATTTATTCGTTCATATACATAAAACATTTTAGAGTGTATCTTTTTTTTTTTTTTTGAAATAAATACACCACACTAGGGGGAATCTTTATTTGTTCATATGCTTATAACAAGCTAGGGTGAATATATTTGTTCGTTCCAATGTTTCCACCACATTTTTGCTCAATCTGATCGATGGCAGTCATTGTTTCGTTTTGTTTTGATAAAAAAAAATGTGTTGCATCAGTGATTACTTTTTTGTCATCGTTTGCTATCAAGTGCATTGTCAGTAAAACTGACCCTCTGGATACAGCCCACGGTGTGGTACCTGAATTAAAACCTGCTCAAGCAGAACATGCTGTGAACGTAAAATCCCTTTGAGATACGTCATGTGTTATGCATGACGCGTTTCCTCGATTCGAGATGTGGAGTAGCCACGTCGTTTTGCCTGTAGCTAGTCATTAAAAATGTAGGCACGCCGCTGAATAGGGGAGCTTTACTTGCATTAGACATAGTGAGTCTTAATTAACGCAAACATTTATTAAAAACAGAATGCAGTCACCGATTGGAAGGTATACGTGGGAGATAAAACAGTGTCTGGCTGGAATAGATCTTAATAGTGGATACAAAATACCGTCTGATTGGGAAAGATCCTGATAGTGGATAAGAGGTGTCTTGCTGGGATAGATTTTAATAGTGGATAAAATAGTGTCTTGTTGGGATAGATGTTAATAGTGGATACAAAATACCGTCTGACTAGGAAAGATCCTGATAGTGGATAAAAGGGTGTCTTGCTGGGATAGATTTTAATAGTGGTTAAAATAGTGTCTTGCTGGGATAGATGTTAATAGTGGATATAACAGTGTCATGCTGGGATAGATGTTAATAGTGGATATACTAGTGTCATGCTGGGATAGATGTTAATAGTAGATAAAATAATAACTTACTGTAACGCACATGCTCTGACATCATTATCATTGTAACTTATTTCTTATGCTGTGGGTTATGTCAGTAGCATGGTTACTTGTTTTAAGTTAGTAATTCAGGATGCCGGCTAAGACTTCCTCGTTCTTCCTCTTGTTATCCAGGCACGTAAATAAGAATACTGAATCCTGGTTAAACTTACAGTACTTTATTGAATCACAGTTTACACAGATAATATTAATAATAATCCTTGCATGAATGTAATCATTTCACATATATCTACATAATATTCCATCACTCAGGAAGACACGTCCTCACACTGCTATAACTCAGCTCAACTGTCCTACATCTCAACTCTAACTCAACTCTGACTAACTCTACTGTTCTCCTCTGACTCCCTCAATCAACTCAACTGCCCCTTTTATTACCAGCAAAGCGTGGAAACGACCGCTTTGACAAAAACATAATTTGCTCTCCAAAAACGTGGAGTTCACATTTGCATCTCAAAATACAATCCACTCTCTCTCTCGTGGAAAAACATGGTCAACACTATTCACTGTTCACTCATGCTACCTCTCTGTTAACATGTGAAAACATAGTCCGTTACACTTACTAGGACAGATTTAATAGTAGATAAAATAATATCTTTCTGGGATTGTTCTTAATATCAATAGCGGATAAAATAGCGTCTTGTTTGGGTTGATCTTTGTAGTCAATACATTAATGTCTATCTGGGTAGATCTCCTAAGTAGAAAAGAAAATGTCTTGCTGGAAAAGACCGTATGAGAAGTTAACATAGCGTCTTGGTAGAATATATCTTATTAATGGATGAAATAGCGAACAAAGCGCCATTTAATACCTAAAGAAACGACAACAAATAGTTCGCGTCTTTTTTTCGGACATGCATCGAAATGGGCCGTATGCCATGTTCTGCTCAGTCACCCGCCCCTCTAGTAAGTGGGAGACAAAATGTTGCTATTTGTAATTTGTACAAAAGGATACGCAACAAAAGCTTTGAACACAACAAAACAACATTGTTTGGACCACATTGTTAGATAATTAGTACGCAGGTAGAGTGCAGTAATATTGAAGCGCTTGAAACAATAATATTATATATACTCGCTTTCAGTATGCAATTTTTTCAATAGAATATTGTTCATAAGGAAATTGGTTTGAAAAAAAAAATGTTTTCAACTGAGACGTATTTGTATAGTGTTCTTCTTTTTTAAAACGCACGCTGAAAGTGAAAGATTAGGTGAATTGAAACATGTTCATCAATTTTAAAAAATCCTTTATATTAACTTTGCTTTTGTTCAAGTGTTTCTTTCTGGCTGGGTGAAAAAATCTCGCGAAGGCTAACTGACCAACTTTCTGTCAAACTGACAGCACATAGACCCAATGTCGATGACAGCCCAAATTTTTAAATTTTTAGCCACTTATGAACCTCCAAATTATTTTTTTTTCTTATTTTCGAGAGGAATATGCGTTTAGCGCGTAATAATTTTTTTTGTTTTTTTAAAAAAAAAAATGTGTGAAATAAATGTGCGGTGTTAAAGCGTTTGGGTCATTAGACGATCAAAATAGTTCATGGGCGTGAAAAAAAAATTCCTGTAGTGAGAATTGGGGTGAGGGGCACTAATTAAGATTCATATAAATTGCGCTATTTGTATGATTGTTTTGACAAAATTTTCAGCCCCACACCCTAAACACCCCAATTGCCCAAAATATATTTTATACATGATGTATACGAAGAAATTTGCTCAATGGTTTTGTTTTAATTTGACCCAGATGTTGTCTGGATGGTCGTGATGATTAGGGTTACACGTGAAGAGACACGTGTCATGGCTAGAATTACTTTTAATTAATTTATTTATTGTGGGGGGAGCTGGAGAATGTCTTTTTTTCACAAGACATGTTGTAATAGGTCAAATACCTATGTTAACAACATATGGACCCGTATGGTCGATGGCTTCGGCCGACAGAACGCTGAGCCCGCCTCAAGCCAAGGACAAGTGGTGATTACATGGCATGATTGTCTATGAAGTAACTACGCTGCTGAAATCAAAATCTTACGTAAGTTTATAAAGGGCCTTTTATAAACAATCGCTTTTGTTATTGTTTATAATTTTAGAACATATAATGTCTTTCATTCTCCTGCTGCTTTTGAACTTTTGAACTGTTTGGAACTCTCTATCTCTCACTTTTCTATCTATCTATCTATCTATCTATCTATCTATCTATCTATCTATCTATCTATCTATCTATCTATCTATCTATCTATCTATCTATCTATCTATCTATCTATCTATCTATCTATCTATCTATCTATCT
>CAXITT010000394.1:392627-407353 GCA_964033795.1 Lymnaea stagnalis | reverse complement strand
ATCTATCTATCTATCTATCTATCTATCTATCTATCTATCTATCTATCTATCTATCTATCTATCTATCTATCTATCTATCTATCTATCTATCTATCTATCTATCTATCTATCTATCTATCTATCTATCTATCTATCTACTACCTACCTACCTACCTACCTACATATCTATCTACCTAGATATCTATCTAGCCATTTTTTGGAGTTGTTAAGACTTCGAACAATATTTTCTGCAAGTAAACTATGCTGGCGATATACTAGCTGAGGTGTATTGCTCCATAGGCTATCTGGTACTTGATGTATTGAAAATCCTGACGGGGTTCGCATTTATTTTCCAATAACGTTTCTGAAATAATTAAATATCTGAAGGAATTTCCTCATCTGAGCTCAAGGTCACCTAGATATGTAAGAAACAATAATAGACACGATGTCCACGTTACGCCAGTTCCGTGAGAAGTGTCATGAACAGCTTGAGTCTTTTAGCATTGCTACCATAGATCTGACCTCGGCGTTCGACTAGGCAAGGCAGGTTGGCCTGTTCAGCATGTTGAGTAAAATAGCTTGTCCTCCGTGACTGCTTGCATTCATCAAATTACTTTACGAAAACATGCACCGCTCAGTACCTTTCAGTGGCGTGGCCTTCCCACTCAGAGGCGGATTGTGCTCAGTACTTACACGCACGCTCTTCTCAATGCTTCTTTCATTTGCCTTCAGGAGTTTAGAGACGGGTTGGGAATTTTATTTTAAAATTGAAGCGACCATTATGAATTCATTGATACGGGAATTGAAAGTAATTCGTAACTTAGGGCAAAACTTTATGGAAGAGCATAAAGTTCATCTAAATTAGCAATTATCTGTCCCGAATTCATAATTAAGAGAAGGGTACAATAAAGAGAAAAAATGTAATCTTTGACATGTTTAGAACACACCATATGATTTCAATACGACCTCTAAATCAGTGAAGAGGTAATATTATAAAACAAATTTTGAAGCCCTTTTATTTCTTATGCTTAACGTGACTCACAGCAAGCTTCCCAGTAATTCAAGATATTGCCACTTTAAACTTCTTGTAGAATTTCTCAATCTTTCTATTTTGCTATTATCTGAAGCTGAAATTAGAAGTTCTTAATTTTTTTTTTGCGCAGAAATGATTCTTTATGGAAATGTGAAACTATCATAAGGAACACATCTTCAATTGAAATACAAAATAATTGCCAAAGCGTAAAAACAATTTATTCCTGCCAATTTTTAAGCTAAGCGTCTTTCTCCAATGAACGTAGACAATAACATTTCATAATTAAAGCGTATGAAATTGTTTTGTAATGTATTAATTGCAATGAATATGTTTTCCTCATTGCAGCAAATGTTGCAACACCAGAAAAATGATTTAAAAAGCTTCTAAAACCTGGGTGCGTGCTAGTATTTCAGTTTGATTGACTTGCAATCTTACCAGTGGACAAACGAAGTGATTTGCTATTGTGTCATATTCTTGCTGATTTGGACGGCACCAACAATGTGTCTTAAGCCATGATTCCGAATGCTACCTTTTCTTATTTCAACACCTGATCACCCTAAAATAACATCTTGCAGGTTAATAGTTTTTTGCTTTTTTCTTCTCGCTTTCATGTCTGACACCGATATGAAAGACATGAAAGTTTCATTCAGAACCTATGTCTGACGTCGATGAGTAAGACTTGAAAGTTTCATTAAGAACCCATGTCCGACGCCGATGAGTATGACAAGAAAATTTAATTCAGAACCCAATTCTGACGCCGATGAGTAAGACATGAAAGTTTCATTCAGAACCCATGTCTGAAGTCGATGAGTAAAACTTGAAAAGTTCCATTCAGAACCCATGTCCGACGCCGATGAGTAAGACAATAAAATTTCATTCAGAATTCATGTCTCTGACACTGATGTGTGAGGCAAGAAAGTTTCATTCAGTACTCATGTGTCTGACACCGATGAGTAGGACATGAACGTTTAATTCGGAACCCATGTCTGACGCCAATGAGTAAGACATGAAAATTTCATTCAGAACTCATGTCTGATACCGATGAGTAAGGCTAGAAAGTTTCATTCAGAACCCATGTCTGATGCCAATGAGTAAGACATGAAAATTTCATTCAGAACTCATGTCTGATACCGATGAGTAAGGCTAGAAAGTTTCATTCAGAACCCATTTCTGACGCTGATGAGTAAGACAGGAAAGTTTTATTAACCCATGTCTGACATCGATTAGTAAAACTTGAAAGTTTCATTCAGAACCCATGTCTTACACCGATTAGTAAGACTTGAAAGTTTCATTCAGAACCCATGTCGGACACCGATGAGTAAGACCTGAAAGTTTCATTCAGAACCCATGTCTTAAACCGATGAGTAAGGCCAGAAAGTTTAATTCAGAACCCATGTCTGACGCCGATGAGTAAGACAGTAAAGTTTTATTGAGAACCCATGTCTGACACTGATTAGTTAAGACATGAAAGTTTCATTCAAAACCCTCGTCTGACACCAACGAGTAAGGGTTGTCAAGACTACTGTACTAATGAGCCTTTTTTTGTTGTTGTTAAATGAATCAAAACCTCACATATTTTAAAAGTCGAAGTATCGACATTCTTTAAAAAACTCTCAAGATATCGTCTAACTTAATAAGATTCTAAAAGATGATTTATTCAGATTTTGCAACCAACTTTTTGTAATAATGTTATGGTTAATCCCTATTCACGTGTGATTTATCAATTAAATTACGCCTTCCTATGCTATACAAAGCAAACATACTGTCAAATATTTGAGAGTAGACACATAGATGGGCTGGACTAATAAACCAATTTACCCGAAAATTTTAAGAGATTAATACTAAATTTAAGTTAATTCCTTTTCCTTTTCCTTGGTATTAAATTCATATATATATATATATATATATATATATATATATATACGTATATGTATATGTATATATAAAATGTTTATTTTTTTTATGGGCTGGACTAATAAACCAATTTACCCGAATATTTTAAGAGATTAATACTAAATTTAAGTTAATTCCTTTTCTTTTTTCTTTGTATTAAATTCATATATATATATATATATATATATATATATATATATACGTATAAGTATATGTATATATAAAATGATTATTTTTCTTAACAACCTAGACCAGTAAACGCACATTTCTTTAAGGCGGAGTGGAAATTAAATATGTACTTTTCCTCAACATCAAAGATTTAAGAAATAATAAAATCTCTCCTGAAGTTTCCCGCTTCTGTCTTTTAAATCCATAATTGTGACAACGACATGCAGAAAATATAAGATTTATTTTAAGGAAGAAAAGAGCGCTAAAAACTTTGTTCAGACTATGCAAATTTAAAAAAATATAAGCATTGAAAAGATATAATCCTTTGTAAGAGCATGTTATATCAATATAACGAACTAAATGGCATGTCATGTCCCCATCATGCTCGATTAGTGTTCTTTCAACATCGGTCGCTATTTGAATAGCATTTGGAGTTGGTTGATATTTATAATAATGTGGTAGCTTAAGAGTGTGATCATTTTTTTAAATTATTATTTTATTAACTATTTTTTGTTTAGTGTATAAATATATATAAAATTGAAGTACTAATTTTTCATTTTAAATTAAAGAAATTATATTGCGCGTGCTAATTTATATTTTTTAAATATGCATGTCATGTAACATTTGATCTTACTTTATTTGAAGAGACAATTCTAAAATATTACTTCAAGCTACAGTTAAAACACTTTTCAGCTCACATCTTTGAAACGAACCTAATCACTGGAAATACAAACACGAGCCAGGCGTAAGTGACCTGATGCCAAACACAGGGACAACAATTAGCACGTAATTTTAACACGGAGGTGTGTGGGTAAGGGGAACACTTGCCAACAGGTACCGGGTCATGAGCGTCTGTGTAGAATTTGGAGTACATCAAACGAGGAATAAAACTTGATAGAATGCTTGGTAGAAATGACAAATAATGTCCTCGAACAGAGACTTGACGGGTGCTACATGAGTTTTGGTAAATTTGATAAAGGCACTTTACTTCATTATCAAATAGAATTAGACCACATTTGATTTTGACAACACATTTTCTTCAGCAAACAGGTCTCTTTCTGAATTACATTTTTAAAAATCAATACTGAAGCTAGGTAACTAATTTATGAAGTGAATTGTCTCTGTGAATTATCCTATTAACAAAGAGTTTAAGTATGTCACTAAGCAGCAAGCATGCATACCTCCTAACATCATCATAGTAGTTTCTGGATAGAAAAACAAAAATTAGCAGATGACAATTAAGATAGGTTGTTTTTTGTCACTAATTTTGAAGGTCAAAATATTAAATGAATTTCGAATGTAAATATATATATGTATATATATATATATATATATATATATATATGTATAAATTAGCGTACATATAATAGTAAAACATAAAGGAGTTTTTACAATGCTTATAAGTTTGGATGAGTTGCATTAACGTGGACAAAACAAATTCGTCTATTTCAGAAATATTTACACATTGATTTCAAAAATGGCAATGCATATTATTAAGTCTAATGTTTGCATGTTCCTGGCTTCATGCTATTTTGGTGAGTATTTTTAAAGATATTTTTATATCTTTGTAAGAAATTGATATAAGGGAAAGAGCCTTTACGCTAACAAAAACAGCGTTTTAATAACAGATATTGAAAATAGCAGAGCATCAGCCAGCTACATTGGCTACTATAGTCATCAAAAATGTATACACTTTTCTAAGAATAATGGAGATAAAATTGATGCTTTTAAGCTGTCTTAAAAAATGAAGCTAAATTAGAATTATTTCATAGAATTGCTAATTTTATTCTTCGCCTAAAAATTGGACGGGTGTAATTATAATGTTAAAATTCTTTTATTTTATAATACAAAAGTACATAAAAGAAAGATTTGATATACACTAGCGATATCAAATGCACCAGAGGTGGCGGCAATGGCTGAACCTCTCATCTACTACAAAACTTTACAAAACATACTTCTAAAAATAACACGTCAAACAATGGTGGTGAATTTGCGTGAACTTCCAATTTACATTAGTCACTCAATAAAATATTACTCAACCTGAGCACTTTGTGGCAATCCTGAACACTAATGAGAGACAAATCATATAATTAATATTTCTTATATAATACACAGAGTGTTGGGACTTGGGAGAAACTGGCCAATCAGGTTAAGAGCCGAGTAATTTTGTTTGTTTGAGAAGAATTAAATAGAGACCGTCGAAGTATGAAGATTCATATTGTGTTGATAACATTATCAAGTAAAAGAAGATACTGCAATTTAGAAGTTGAAAAGACATTGAAATTCATGTGATATAATTTCCAAGTATCTTCAGATTTTGTGTGACGCATTTATTATTGTGAATGTTGATCTTACAACATCCCCTCGAGTATTATTTACAACTAAATTTGATAGCGCATAGTGTTAACACACCTTCCGAGGTAAGAAACCACTAACCTTTTAAAAAAAAATGCAACTATTTTATTTTGCTTTTTCAAACAAATTTTAATTGGACAATTTTCAAAAAAAAGCTTTGTTACTTTATACATCCTAAAATATTCTTTGTTGAACAATTATTAAAGATTAACTTTTTTGGCACCGGAGGCCCCAATAAAAATAAGTTCAAGCGGGGAAAATCTTTGCAAATTATTTCCTATTTTTATCGATTACATTTTAAAAATAACTTGCACATTTATTATGATGTTTTTTTTTAGAGTTCCCGAATATTAGGGACAACTTAAATAAGGATCATATTTTGTTTTATTTTTATAAACGTCCATTTCTTTCCTATTGGTTAATATATATACTTACTAATAAGTCTTTTAAAAGTTACATTTGGTCTTGACATCTAGCTTCACTATCACTGAAAGGCTTTGGGTCCTAAATTCATTGTTTACAAGAGCTTTTTTAATCTCACTGTCGTTGGAAGAACAAAAAGGCTAAAATTAAAAACGAATGCCACAGAGTCTTTTGCGTGTTTACTGAATTAGGGTTCAGGTTAGGTTTAGGGATACATTTAGGGTTCAGGTTAAAGACCGACCGAAAGTGATTTTCTGATTTCGGCCGAAGACGAAAATAGGCCTAAAGTTTAAAAGGAGTTTCGGCCGAAACCGAAAATAGGCCGAAAGTTTAAAAATGACTTTTGGCTGAAACCGAAAAAAGGGCGAATGTTAAAATTGACTTTCAGCTGAAACCGAAGCCGAAACTGACAATGACATATTAAGATATTTTGAAATTTTTAAATATGATGGGGGAAAGTATAAAAATTTACATTCTTTTTATAAAAAATGAGATAATCGTGAATATTAATAAATAAACATCAAATATAAGGGTCTCAAACTCGCGGCCCGCGAGCCATTTGTGACCCGCAAGATGATATTTTGCGACCTGCTACAAAAAAGAAAAGTTTAGTGTAAATGCGCCAGCGTTTTCTCAATTCTCATATATATAACGTGACTCTCCGCGACGGTTTCAGTCGAATCTCACCGACTGGTCTAATTCTGATTTTTTATAATGTTTCTCTATAATTTTTTATGGTGATTATAATGGTAGAACCGTTTTAAACTCGGAATAAAAGTTTTTATTTTATAGCTTTTAATGAGACAAACATGGCAAAGATTGCGGCTATGAGAATAGTTTTTTGGAAGTAAGTTGGTGGGTAATGCATAACCATTATTGTGTAAGTCGCAGCAATCTGATACATTATCAAAGGACCCATATTCAAATTGCCGCTAGTGTTTACGACTGAGGTAAATTTTGAGCCTGTCAGCTTGGTCACTTTCTAAATCTTCTTCTTATGCTTTTTTACCCAAGCTGGATCTCTACATTTTTAGACTTTAAAACACAGACAGCCACTTTTCAGCTTTTCACTGACCATTTCTCCTTTAATGTGCACGATGCCCTGCGCGGGGAGCTGAATGGAAAACAGACAAGAATGGACATTTTATTGCATTGCCCTCCACTTTCCATGAAATTTGAAGGTTGTTCAAGTGGAACATACGATTTTTTGGAAGTACATATCTGTGTAAATAGCTCTTTTCCACTATGCACTTTAACAATTCAAAGTTCAGGACCAAACTTACTGATGAGGATCTTAAAGCTATACTTGGAGTCTTAGTGGCTTTCTCACTCAAGCCAAAGTTGCTCAGCTGTGTAAAAAGAAGCGCTGTCAGGTTTCTGGCAACAGTGAGTAGGTGGAAGAAAGTGAATCCTAGTTCTTGAGAACCTTTAATGTATTTATTGTTATTTATAAAGTTGAGCAAATTGTAACAGTTGTAATAGCTTTTTGTGGAATACTTGATGCGGCCCAATCACACTCAGACACTACCTCTTGCGGCCCCCATGATAAGTTGAGTTTGAGACCCTTGATCTAATGAATACTTTTGGATTTTACCATTTTAATATAAAAGTAATTTAAATTGCGTTACAATTTTTTAAAATTAGTATTGTAGGAGAAATTTTGGCAAAAATGTGAGGGGGCGGGGGGAGGGCAAAATTTGGGCAAAATTAGACTCTTTAGTGCCTTTGCTTTTATAATATAATTACAACCTAGAACATATACCTACAATAATTATTGTTGCTCTAATAGAGCCCATTGCCACCTAAATATATGTTATTGAGACTATAAAAATATCACCACAATGTTTCGCTGTTTTCGTAATACTAATGCTTTGTGTTTTCATTAATAGCTTGCAAGATATCACTGTATTAATATTCAACCTCTTAAAGATCGGTTAGTTTGTTCATAAATATCGCCTGGTTTCTTGTTAAAGATCGTGTAGTTTGTTGTTAATCATGGATTAGTTTGTTCTTAACGATCGTTGAGTTTGTTCATAAAGATCGCTTTATTTGATCTTAAAGATCGGTTAGTTTTTTTCATAAAGATCGACTGGTTTGTTGTAAAAGATCGCTTAGTTTGTTGTTAAAGATCGTTGAGTTTGTTTTTAAAGATCGTTTAGTTTGTTCTTAAAGATCGTTTAGTTTGTTGGTAAAGAGTTTCAGTTTTTTGTTAATGATCGCTTGGTTTGTTCTTAAAGATCGGTTAGTTTGTTCATAAAGATCGCTAAATTTGTTTTTAAAGATCACCTAGTTTGTTCTTAAAGATCGCATAGTTTTTCTTTAAAGATCTTATAGTTTTTCTTAAATATTATTTAGTTTGGTTAAAAAGATCGCTGTTTTTTCTTAAAGATCGCTTACTTTGTGTTATTAACAGATCATTTAGTTTGTCCTTAAAGATCATTGATTTTGTTTTTAAATATTGCTAAGTTGTTCTTAAAGATCATTCAGTTTGTTCTTAAAGATCATTTAGTTTATTTTTATAGATCTTTTAGTTTGTTATTAAAAATCGTTTAGTTTGTTCTTAAAGATTACTTATTTTGTTGTTGAAGATAATTAACTTTGTTCCTTAATATCGATTAGTTTGTTCTTAAAGATCTTTTAGTTTGTTCCTAAAGAACATTTAATTTTCTGTGAAAGATCGCTTAGTTTATTCTTATAAATCATTTAGTTTAATATCAAAGATAATTTGTTTTGTTCTTAAAGATCATTTAGTTCCTTTTTAAAAATCGTTTAGTTTTTTCTTTAAGATCGTTTAGTTTGTTATTAAAGATCGATTAGTTTGTTCCAAAAGATCGTTTAGTTTGTTCTTAAATGTCACTTAGTTTGTTGTTAAATATCGTTTAGCTTGTTCTCAAAGATCGCTTTATTTCTTTTTAAAGATAGTTTATTTTGTTCTTAAAGATTGCTTAATTTGTTCTTAATTGTCGCTTAGTTTGTTATTAAATATATCGCTTTTGCTGAGTATTAGATGACCGAAAACCTGAGTCAATTTCGGCCAAATGACCGAAAGTGTAAGTCAATTTTGACCGAAACCGAAAAAAACCGAAGATTAACTTTTCTCTTTCGGCCAAAACCGAGATTAAGCCGAAAGTTAACTTTTCAATTTTGACCGAAACCGAAACTTGGCCGAAAGTGATAAAATGGCCACTTTCGGTGCAGAAATCGAAGCCGAAATTCGGTCGGTCTCTAATTCAGGTTAGCTTTAGGTATACATTTACTTAGATTTGGTGACAGAATTAACCGGTCTTCTTAACCAAGATGGCAGCCATGGAAAAAAATGGCATGTCTCCTTTGGATTTCCAAAAAAATTAAATTTTAATTTATAATTTTGCAAGTGTTAAGTTTACGTTTAGGCTGGTAACGTTTTAGATTTTAGAAATGTTCCTTTTTTCCGAATAAAATCAAAACCACATACTTACTGTTCAATGAAACCATATTATTTTTTTTAAAGGAGGAAAATGACAAGTACTTGTACCATTATAATAAAATAATTTACGCCTTTAGCAGGCCAGGGCCCTACTCAGGCTGTAGCGCCACTGATAATTATGATTATAATAAATACGGTTCATTGCGTTGCGTTTTTGTTGTTGTCTTTTTTTTCGGGGGGGGGGGGGGGGGGTTACAGATTATTACAAGTAACACTTAGTTGCAGGGATGAAGATCGATATGGCTATAGACAACATTTTTTAAAAATATTTGTTGGTGCGTTTTCTAGGATAGCAACGTCACAATGACGCCAATTGTTACACAGGGAAAAATTTCAGTTCATGTTTGACTATACTTTAACAAAAAAAATAAATCATTTAAAAGAATCACATTTTATAAAAGCTTCTTTAATAATAGATAATCTAAGTTTTATCTAAATTTTATTTCTAATTTTATTATTCTAATATCCGGTTATCACACGGCTCTGAAGTATCGAGATTCATATAATCACCTGTTTGATTAGATATTTAATGCAATCAGGGAGCAAAACAGGCGCCCAAGTTTCAGTAATTTTAACCTTAAAAGTGGATCGGCTTCAAGTTCTGTGCTTTACAAGAATTTCGTTTTTTAGAAGAACATTTTTATTTAAATAGATATTTTAGAGACCTTTTTTTTTTGTGTTTTGAAAAAAGCGTTTTCTTATAAATTATCTTGATGAGATATTTTGTTCCGATTACAAAACGAATTAAAGCCGGGTGTATTGGTTGTTTGATTTGCATTTCTTAAAAGAAAAAACAAAAACTGAAAACAAATTTAAAAATTCATGCATGAATTATGGTGTTATCAGTCACCAGGCTATACGCCTCGATAACGATCACAGACTTCAGGAAGGTCAATGACTTGGACATAGCTATGATTGAAGCTGGAGTTCATGTGCCGGAAGTGAGTCGACTCTCCTGTGCGTCAACCTGTCTGAAGCAAAAAGAAAGCTGTTCTGGTTTCACATACGACAAACAGACAGCTAAATGCACATTAGGTGAGTTGAACTTCGTGAACTTACGATCAATCTGCATTGTATTTTTTTTCTTTATATCAGCTTCGCTTTTGTTTTGTGGCTTGCTGGTGGCCAAATCTTCCCACGGCTAAATGACCGACTTGCCGTCAAGATATCGAGCTAAAACTTGGCACATTGACTCGTTGCCAGTGACAACACATTCTGTCATTCAGCACCACCCCCCCCCCTCCAAAATCCAAATCCCCACCAAAAAATACGTATTTCCTATTTGTCAATAAGAACATATCGGAAAATTCCCGATAATTCCGCTCAATGATATTCTTTAAAAAAATTTGCCTATGCGTTTGGCGCGTAATGTTTTATCTTTTATTTTTTTCTAAAAATATTAGTGCAAAAATCTTCAGTGTCAAAGCTGGTGAGCCATTAGAATATTAATGTACTTCAATGCTTTGAAAAAAAAAATGTGCGAGCCTTGAGAGGGGGGGGGGAGGGCACTCATTGAAATTCTAATTAAATGCATTTCTTGTGAGCATGTTTTTTCAAAATAACACCTAGTCCCATTGCTACACATATTACATTTTATAAAAGGCTATTTACGGAAAACTCTGCTCTTGGGTGTTTAAAAACAAAAAAGAATATCACCTTCAATATTTTAAATATTACAAGATATACCCAGACAATGCTCCGTAGCACAATTCAATAAAAGAAATCAACCTGGGAAACATTAAATAGAAATATGAGAGGTGTGCGTTCTATTTTATCTAAACGATTAGTGCACGTGCCGTTAACTAAGGGGCGCCACAACCCGGGGATAGCCGGAGACATGTCAGTGGAAGTGGGGAAGCCCATTAATTCAAGTTAATATGTATTAATATTAAAACTTTTTTCGCATTGCATTTTTTGGGGGGTAGGGGGGATGTTGTAAGTACCGTAAATATGATTTGAAATCTAAAATACGACCTGCGCTGCGAAAATGTTGAGAGCGCCAGGCATAATTCTTTGTATAATTGAATGTCAGTGGTAGGTGGGGCACTTATTATACACCACAGAAATTGATTTTTAATTTGAATATTTTTTTTAGTTAGCACCTAATAACAATATAAATAATATATTCTTATTTTTTTAAATAAAGGAGAAAAGTCAATGCATCAGTGAGTCAACTGTCATATATAAATATATTACTAATGTCACTTAAAAAAATTAGAAACCTCATAAATTATACAAGAGAGAAAGTAATAAAAATAAGAAATACATATTCTTTTTAAAATAAATAAATAAACAATTGTAGCTCAAAGCAGGAAAAAAGAAAGAAAAAGAAAGAAAAAGACAGAAAAAGAAAGAAAAAGACAGAAAAAGAAAGAAAAAGAAAGAAAAAGACAGAAAAAGAAAGAAGAAATAGCTCAAAGCAGTAATACGAGACACATTTATATATAGACAATTTACAAATTTTTTCATGAGCAGTATTCTTAAAATGTTTATTTGCTTGTTGTTTTTTTTTCCTCTTCAAATTATTATCGAATTATCAAACTAACTTTGATGACTGCTTGTATCTCCAGGCTCTTCGTTCTTAAATTTAGCCTCTCCACGACCAGCAAGTAGCGTGCTGTATGCCAAGGTCTCAAACTGTGATAGAAGTGATAATTTCACAAGGTCCACTAAAGGCAACGTGAGTGCTTGTTTAAGTATCTCTGAGGGGAAACTCAGTTATACTGACGCCAGAAAGGTTTGTGAAGGTACGCTGCTTAAAATGGTATGCAACGACATCATAACAAAACTATTGGCTTCTTAAAAAAGTTATGAAAATATATATTTCTTTGGTTTTAAAAGTGAAAAACTCATTGAAATCTTTACTGTTTAAAAAAAATATATAAAAAAATATTTAAAATTTTACTTATACTGTGGCCAATCAAGTTGAAAAGAAAAGAGGACACGACAAAAATAATAATTTCATTGTTTGGATCAACTGAACAGTTTCACGTTTGTATAAAAATGTCTGTTCTTTGAAAGCTTTATCGGCAAGGCAAATATATTTCAGATTCAAATAATGATGCAGTAATTAGCTAGACAGAGAAATAAAGTCACATATCCGATTTGTGATCAATATCAATATTTTTTTGGTATCTTCTCGTACAAATCAATATTACATCGTGATAAGCTCTCTCTACACTTTCAGGTTTAAATTCTCATTTATACACCATTAAAGTAATCGATAAACTGGACATCATGAGAGACGAAATGACTGCCAAATATCCAGGGTATTCTCAAACAGACACGTTGGTGTGGGTGGGTCTAAACGACATCGAAACAAAAAACGTGTACAGGTGGGAGGATGACGGAACCGTGTTGAACATGAGCAGTCCGTACAAGTCGCAAATATTTCACCCCAGTAAGGAAAGCTCTTTCAATGAAATAATATATATATCTTATTAAATGTGTAGTATATGTTGTAAAACTCAAATTATTACACTTAATAAAAAAGTTCTTCCAGGTGTATTCTTTCTTTGTATAAATGTATAAAACAATGTAATATGACAATCTCTGAGATATTTTTTTTTTAAACTATCAATCAAATTATTCAGGCAACTTTGTTTATATTTATCTATTGTATACTTTTCCCGTGGTTAAATCTTAGGCATCAGTAGCGTTATTGTGGAATGTGGGGATGCGAAACACACCATGTGATACTCTCCAAAGTGGTGAAATCAAATCGAATATTGAATATTTGACAGAGCTCGATCGATTCGGTTTTACAACAGATCTAAGTTAAAGAATAACTGGACGCTACAATAACAAGGTGTTAAAGATCAGGGTGTAATTCCACCAGGCAGGCTTGGAGGGGGGGGGGTTCGTCCTTTGGATTTACCGAACTGGCTGATAAACACGAGTGAAACCACTGGCAGTTCGTATCACATTTCGTAAACATATAGATGGGCCCACGCTATTATTACTTGGCCTGAGATAATGTTCTTTTCTGGGCATAAGCTGTTATTCTTCTCTGAGCCCAAGCCATTGTTGCTGAGCTGTTCAAAGACGAGATCTTTAACATCATGCATATCTTAAATGTTTGGTTTCTTTTCGTAATTGTTCACCATATCTAACTGCCTTTTTTCCTCCTTGCGTTCTAAGCCGATGTTGTTGTTTTTTTTTTAATAGTGCGTTTGATATTCCTGCAGGGGTCTGTTGCTAAAGACGATGTATACAACTTAAAAGTAATTCTTGTAACGCGTCATCTTTATCGGCTGTTCTTTTTCCTAATTATTGCCGTCGGTTGACTTAAAATGTCAAGGCATCCGTCAATCAAGTGTCTTATGTTCTTGTACAGCTCTGTATTTGTTTTTCTGCTCAACCGACGCTTTCGCTTTTTGAATGTATTTTTTCCTTATTCATGCTATATAACAAAATTTAAAAAAAAAACAACTGGTTAAGTATTTTTGATTACATCGTCAATCGAGCTAAGATCTTCTGGTTTACTTTTACAAAATAAATAACCACGTTACAATAACTAGTCTATAATGTACTAAGTAATAAGAAATTAAATAAATATATATTTCTACCTCAAAAACTGCACAATTTTGGCGTAAACAAGCAAGTCGTTAACTTATTCTACAGTGCAACTATTGGAAGCCTGCTAAATTTCAGTATGACCTGCTGGTGTGGGAATTTAACGTCAGATATTAAACACTGCATAAACCATTAATCAAGAAAGCTAGGAACATAACACAAACTGAACATCCTTCACTTGAAGAACTTTTGAAGAAAGATGTTTTTGCAAAACTAAACACATTTTTGATGATACATCCCACCCTCTTCATCCTAGATACTTAGGATCGTGCCGTTCGGGACGAATTCTTTCCATCAGGGCGAGGACTGACAGATATAAAAATTCTTTTGTTCCCCAATCTGTACGAATTTACCGGCGTGCTTCCTCTGAATTCACACATCTGAATGAGAACTAATAAGTCCCCGATTTTGCTAAGAGAATCCACTGAATGGCTGTTTGAAATATTTTATTATAAATGTCTTGTGTTCAAATTGTTTTATTTTTGTGCTGAAAATGTATAATGCAATCAAAAAACATTTCCATTTAATTGGAGCAATAAAAGAATCTTATCTTATCTTAATTAGATAGATAGATAGATAGATAGATAGATAGATAGATAGATAGATAGATAGATAGATAGATAGATAGATAGATAGATAGATAGATAGACAGACAGATAGATAGATAGATAGATAGATAGATAGATAGATATATAGATAGATAGATAGATAGATAGATAGATAGATAGACAGACAGACAGACAGATAGATAGATAGATAGATAGATAGATAGATAGATAGATAGATAGATAGATAGATAGATAGATAGATAGATAGATAGATAGATAGATAGAT
>CAXITT010000394.1:305612-392240 GCA_964033795.1 Lymnaea stagnalis | reverse complement strand
GATAGATGGATAGATGGATAGATGGATAGATGGATAGATGGATAGATGGATAGATGGATAGATGGATAGATGGATAGATGGATAGATGGATAGATGGATAGATGGATAGATGGATAGATGGATAGATATAAGGTGTACTTACGAAAAAACGATCTCCTATGTATACAGTAACTCTCACATTATGTAAATACTTCAATATTTATATTACATTAGATTTGTAGCAAATAATGATACATGAAAAGTGATGGTTAAGAAAGAGGTCTCAATCAGATTACACTAATTTAAATTGGTGCGATTTACTTTTTTATATAATGGACGATAAAAAATCAATATGAATTAATTTTAGGGTTAACAATTGTTTTTTTCCTTTCATTTGATTACTTTTTTGTTTTAATTTGATGCTCTGTTTATTTAAACACTGACGTATGTCTATGAACTTGTTACTACATAGGCAGGTTGTGAAAACTACATTTTTGTTCTCTTTTCAGCCCAGCCTAACAACTTGGAAGACAGCCAGCGATGCATTGCTTACAGCACCTTCACGTGGTACCCATTAATTGACTTTTATTGCAATAACCAACTCTTATTCATCTGCGAAAGGAAAATATTTACGTAACTGACGAGAAAGAAATGTTATATTGTTTTATTAAACCACAACACCCCAAAACCAGTGTTTCCTATATTTCAAATGCATGAACTTTTATTTGCTTCATTGGTGCGTGTTTTTGGTGAGGAGATTAAATGTGTAGCGGCTAAATAAGTGCTTTGTATTTGTGAGGTACCTGTGTTTAAATATACGTTAGCCTATTAGGTTTTACGTGCACTAAATTTGACCAAAAACATTACAATGCCAAAAAGTCAGTTGCTATGTGAACATAAAGTATAAATCACGTACAATTACATAGTTGCAAACAAAATTGCCCATATGGGATTGGTACGAAACACTTTGTTTTTAGGTATTATTTAATTAATCTTAATGCCCAGACATTTAAAGCATTCTGCAAAAAAATTTAATTGAATTCCATTGCCGGAAGACACTTGGTCCTAATTGTCATATTTAATCGTGATACACCGGTTCTCATAAAGCGGACAAAGTTAAACTATATTTAAAAAAAAAAAAATGATAATCAGATCATTTTTATGTAAAAAAGAGGCCTCTACATTGTTCCAGGGATCAGTTTACAAAATGAAAGCTTAAAGGGACAAAATCATTCCATCTCTAAATACTGTGAAATTTTATTTAGTTTTTTGAAAATTATATTTAAAAATTGTTTCCTGTCATAATGTTTTAACTGAGCTGTAACATGAAATTATTACAAATTTTAATTATTTTTTTTTGTAGGTTTACTGAGCTGTGTAGTGATAACTTAAATAATTCCGTTTTGAAGGAAAGTAAGCAATCATAGATTTTCGAGCAGTCCAGTTTGATGCCTAAACATGTCATCAGCGTTGGTTTAATTTATGCTATTCTAACGCACATCTTAATTTCATAAGTCATATTTCTGTGAATTTCTTTATTTCCGTATTCAACTAAAAAAAAATATCAGTTTAAATAGAGCAAAAAAATTAATTAACACCAATGTTTTTCTCGATAAATAAGTTTATCTTTTGAAATTTCTAATAACAAATTGCTACAATGTCGTGTTATTAACATAAGCTGCTAACAATAATTCTGTAGTGTGTACATGAGAATAAACTGGGCAGAGAATGAAAGCTGTCAATCGAAAGTGTTGATCACACGGGACGACTGCTCCATTGAGTAATGAATATTATAATTTGCAGTTGTCCGAGATACAAGACGTGACACTTTGTTACACATTGGATCTTTAAATGGGCGTTGACTGATGCCCGTAACATTTCAATCGATTAAAATGAATACAATATGTATGCAGAAATTACATTTAAATATCGATAAGCAATACAATTCTGATAGACAATCACTGATTGATATTTTTTTTTAAAAATAAGACGCGAATATTTCTGTAATACAAAATATTTTACCTATATGAGAAATTACAATATTGAATTAACACAAGTAAAATTGTTTGTTGTGCTTTTTTTTTAAAATTCTTAAATCAACGTATTGGTGTTTAAACTAAAGTTAGTGGAAAGCAATTATCTGATGAAGGCACACCTGTATATGGAAGGGGAAAAAGTCAAATAATCTCTTATTGAATGCAACGCATTCCTTGCAGCAGAATCACTTTGTAAAAATCGGCAGGCTAGAAATGTGCAAATGCAATAAATTTAAATGGTACAAATAACCTTCAAAATAAAGTCTTAAATGATGGGTCCCATTCATGTCATAAATTGTTTATATTTTTAACAATTTTTTTTTTATTAAAAGGAAACAACTGTCATTTATTATTGTACACATTTTAAAGTAAATACTTGATGATGGTTTTTTTGTTTTTTATATTTATTTATTACTTAACTTGCATTTTAGTCCTGTCATATGTATTTTAGACATTGGACTGCTGCTCATATAAACAAGTAGAATTCTTACCGCGTGATTCGGCGAATGTGTGTGCAAATCATGCAACATCCCACTCCCTCAGGATATAATTTTTAGATCGTATGCCTTGTCATTTTACAGAATATTAATGATTGCTCTGTTCTGTAGGTCTTTGCAGCCTTGCTATGTATTTTTACCGGCAATGTGTGATATAACGATCTAGTGGGCATTCATTGAAAGAACATTAAAAAAAAAATGTCGGTCCAAAAAAAACAAAAACCGTAAGAACTTGTAGAGGATGTTGAGCTTTCCAAAGACGAGAACAACAACATCATCCGTATAGCTGTCCAAAGACGAGAACATCAGCATCATCCGTATAGCTGTCCAAAGACGAGAACATCAGCATCATCCGTATAGCTGTCCAAAGACGAGAACATCAACATCATCCGTATAGCTGTCCAAAGACGAGAACTTTAACATCATCCGTATAGCTGTCCAAAGACAAGAACATCAACATCATCCGTATAGCTGTCCAAAGACGAGAACATCAACATCATCCGTAAAGCTGTCCAAAGACGAGAACATCAACATCATCCGTATAGCTGTCCAAAGACGAGAACATCAACATCATCCGTATATAAATGTTTAGCGCTATTTTGCATCATTTCACTGTGTCTGAACACATTTTTGTTTCTTTCATTTCATAATATGTCCACGTATGTACCCATCAACCCGAAAAGAAATGACTAGTAAAATGTATAACATAAGTTAAAACTGAGGGGAAAAAAAGTTTAAGTCTTATCTCTCAAAACGGAAAAAAAAAAGAATTATGTGTTGAAACACACATCCAAAAATTCTTTAAAAGAAAGAGGGATGTATAAAAAAAACCTGGTAAAAATACTACAAGTCAATTAATTTGTTTAAATTTGTATTGCATAATGTCATGGTATTCTTTAAATAATTAATGGAGGAAGTGTATGCCGCATAGTTGAAACCCTTTTTTTTCCCTTTAATTTATTAGTTTAAATTTAATTTTGTTTACCTCTTTGGAAAAAAAAGGAAAGTTAAAAATATGACTATTATTTTTTAAAAGCTCAGTAAAGAGTTAGTGTGGACAACCTTAACAATTTGCCACATTAACAATTAGTACTACGGTCAATACTACCGAATGTATTAAAAAAAAGTTTCTGCAAAAAAAAAAAAAAAATAATAATAAAAAAATAAACCTTCTAAGGATAATTTTAAACAGAAATTTTTAAAAGGAAAATTAAAAAAATGAATATTATTTTTTAAAAGCTCAGTAAAAAGTTAGGGTGGACAACCTTAACAATTTGCCACATTAACAATTAGTACTACGGTCAGTAATACCAAATGTATTAAAAAAAAGTTTCTGCAAAAAAAAAAAAAAAATAATAATAAAAAAATAAACCTTCTAAGGATAATTTTAAACCGAAATTTTTTCAGTGTCCATTGATGCTTTAAAATGTTCATAAGATCACAATTTTTTTTTTACAAGAGGTATAAGCTGCCTTGAAAAATAAGCGAGTTTGCACGAGGTTGCGAAGCATTTTCTAGAGAGTTTAATATGGTGGAACCGCATAACACAGTCTCAATAAAAAAAAAAAAGTGTTTGGGTGTTGACGAGAGGTTAAGAATTTTTTTTTTTTTTTTTAAAATTTGATGAGGGTCGGAAAAGTCTTTAAAAAATGATAACACTAATCATTGAACTTGTATGTAAAAAGCCGTTGTAGATGAACGGAATAGAGCACATGTATGGGGCTGTCGTATTTAAATTTAAAAAATACGACAATTGACATTACAATTAATAGAAACATTTCTTATGTTATGCCCAACACATGTGCACGATGATGACATTAAAAATTGAGTAAGAGAAGTTAAATCGGGAAATTAAAAAAAAAAAACAACAACAACTTAATTCCATGTGGTGTTGTGCGCACTCTAAGATGAAAGGTTCTCTGAAAAACATGGCTTTGATTAGGCCCCTGTCACGTATTGATTGTGACCCTTCCCCTTCTTTTCTTTGCATTCAACGTTAGTTTTTAAACAAGCACAAAAAAAAAAAAATAATTAAAATAATAAAAATAAAACAACGCGCCGGCTTTTGCGCTGAAATTTCCATTGATCTATTTATAGACCAAGTTGCTCGAC
Source organism: Lymnaea stagnalis (assembly GCA_964033795.1). Taxonomy (NCBI): domain Eukaryota; kingdom Metazoa; phylum Mollusca; class Gastropoda; family Lymnaeidae; genus Lymnaea; species Lymnaea stagnalis. The sequence continues at coordinate 387,616 of CAXITT010000394.1, read as the reverse complement.
TATTATTTAGCTCAACTTCCGTTCCATGAAATGGAAGCATCATGTTCGAAGTGGTTCTAGTTAATTTCATTAAGTGTTACTCTGTGCTTATTACACTATTCCTAAGTTTACGTACATAAAAACAAATTCTATGCCGCTGGTAATGATACTGAAAACAGGTACGGCAATGTCTTAAATTCTCATGTGTTCTTAAAATAAATACAAGTCAAGTAAAAGTTGATCTAATTTTTATCTTATACATACGTTCAAAATAGTCTAATTCTTAACTATTTAAGAAACAATTCTTGAACACTTTAAAAAAAAAGAAACAAAACACACAGACACACACATAGACATACACACAGACACACACAGAAGAACACAAATACCAAACCAAAATTAGAACAAAAACTTACATTGTTCAAGACACACACACAGGAACACAAATACCAAACCAAAATTAGAACAAAAACTTACATTGTTCAAGACACACACACAAGAACACAAATACCAAACCAAAATTAGAACAAAAACTTACATTGTTCAAGACACACACACAAGAACACAAATACCAAACCAAAATTAGAACAAAAACTTACATTGTTCAGATGGCGACAGTTTGCCAGATGGTATTGATTAGACATTTTTTTAATCTTTAAAAATGTGTTTATTTTGTATCAAAATTAAGACTAAAAGTTAACAGGAAATTAAAAAAACACCAAAACAACTCACAGACACATAGATACTATGATATTGCACTGACGTAATCCAATAGCTGATGTATATGTTATCAGGCTTGCAAAACTAAAAGAAACCGTAGAATAACTTAAAGACAATCAACTGAAAGTCCTATATCTAATGCACTTCTAAAGAGCTGATGTTTTCATTTTAAGGGAAGTGTATGGTCTTGATGACTGTGAAATGCTAGAATGAAAATGGATGAGTAAATAAACGACTTATTTAGGTTTTAAATCAATGTGCTGGCATTTTGGTTGATCTGTCAAGGCTCGCATAGTGTTAAGCTTTCACCTTTGTCGTAATAATGATACAAAATATTTCATAAGAATGAGTTATCATACTAAAAAAAAAATAAAACTATTAATCTAAAGGTTTAAAAAAATAGTTTACGGTTAATATTAAAAAAAAAATATATTTAAAAAACCACAACAACAAAAACAGTTAAACACATGACCCACAGTTTGTGAGGGGGAGGGGGGTAATGGCTGTGCACATTTGGTAAATGCAAAGAATGGATACCAAGTATTTCCCCATTGCCGCCATCTTGGTTGACACGACGATTAAATTCTGTCACTAAGCCACTCTAAATGTGTCCGTAAACCTAAAGTAAACCTAATTCAGGGCCCCTTTAAAAAAACACGCAAATGACATAATGGCATCCATTTTTTGCATTATCCATTTCGGTGCGTAAGTTGTACTTACTGTAGAAGTGGGCCTGATGTCCCCGGCCCTGACTGCCAACCTTAATGTCCCCGGCCCTGCCTGCCAACCTTAATGTCCCCAAACCTGATGTCCCCGGCCCTGACTGACAACCTTAATGTCCCTGGCCCTGATGTCCCCAGCCCTGACTGCCAACCTTAATGTCCACGGCCCTGACTGCCAACCTTAATGTCCCCGGCCCTGACTGACAACCTTAATGTCCCCGGCCCTGACTTCCACCCCTAATGTCCCCGGCCCTGACTGCCAACCTTAATGTCCCCGGCCCTGATGCCCCCGGCCCTGACTGAAAACCTTAATGTTCCCGGCCCTGACTGCCAAACTTAATTTCCTCGGTGTCCCGAGTGCCCCAGCAGACCTCTGATTGCAGATTAGCGGAATAAATCTTTCAGCTATAAAAATACATAGCGTAATCCTTAAAAAAAACCCACAAATCTTAATAAATATGCATTATTCATTAAACAGTTTTAATGAAATTATTATCTTTAAGTTTCAGTTTTTTTACAGATAATTGAACTCTGATTTGAAACACATGAGATGAAAAGTCTAATATCAATTCTATTTGTTTTTTGTGTTTTCCCCGTCAAAGGTGAGTGAACATTTGTTCCGAGAAGAGAAAACAACCGATTTGTTTCTCAAGCAAAAATAGAAAAATTGAATAATAATAAATAAATAAATTCTTTTTAAAAATTGCCTTTAAATGAATGGAAGTAGCAACTGTTTTGTATTTTAACGAGTTCAAAGGAAATCAACTACTCTATTCTCGTTCTTTGAAGTTTGTTATTTTATTTTGTTGCTTTTAATATACATAAAAAAAATAGTTAAGAGTAGGCCACACATTTGATTACTCTGTATTGTATAATGCAAGTTCAACGTAATTTTCAACAATACAGCACGATATTTAAATAATACATTATGTGTATTATCATGTATTATATTCAAACAAAAATTATGTGTTTAAATGATATTTATTTAATTGAATATTTTTTTAAAACAGCCTCATTGATCTATTATGTCCCGATCTTGATTTTGATATTATATCAAAGCAAATTTTATCCATATGACATCTAGAAAAAGTAAGAAATATAATATATATATATATATATATTCCTCTCATCGAAGACGTTAAATTCACAAAATATTAATCAATTAATCCTTTATTTCTTGCCCGTAATCAAATCTATATTTTTAATTCTTCTCATATTTGAAGGTGAAATTCAGACGACGTTCAAAGCAAATACCTCACACGAACTGTACCACTACACCGACATCTACCAGAAGGAGCAGTCATGTCTCTATGGGATGATGGAGAAGAGAGATTATTTCACCTTCGAGGGCGTACTCAGATTGAACGACATTCTATATCGGATCCACTCAACCGCTTACCTCTTTGTTGGCAATGAAGGGGACGAAAACTTCTTCCCTGTAAGTCGCGCCATCGTGCATGTTCAAAAGGAGTTTGGTGAAGAAATGGGGTGGTGGGGAGAGAGGGAAATCAGGTAAAGGGAAATTTAAAAAAAAAGTTTTTTTTAGTTTTTACTTTTACTTCTAAACATAAGCTTTAAATAATATTCTAGCTTTTAAAAAATACTAAATAGCCCTTTTATGTTTCATCTACGTTTCTTTTCCTTCATACTAGCCATACTCACTCCCAACGGAGCATATGCCATCCACAATACTTTTTCATCTGCCCCTGTCCATGGCTATCTTTGCTAGTTCAGCCCAGCTTTTTTATATTATCTTCAACTCTGCCGCACCATATCGCTCTTGATCTTCCCCTTTATCTCGTACTTTGAGAATTCCAGTTCGGGGCCTGTCTCATCATGCTAGTGTTTGGTTTCCTTAATGTGTGTCATATCCGTTTCCATTTTCTCTTGTGTACCCCCATTTCAACTGGAATATTTGATGTTCTCTCCCAAAGGAAGGTGTTACACATTTTGTCGAATCATTTTAGTTTGAGGATCCTTACAAACATCTGTTTGTAAACACCAGCAGTTACTTTTATGTGTGTTTGTGTTGTTCTTAAAGATTCAAAGCAATAAAGAAGAAGGGTCTTGACATTGGAGTTCAATATTTTAAACCTTTTTTTCGGCCAGTATTTCACTAGAGTTCTAGATTTTTCTCAAGGCATCGAATGGCCTTTTTGAATCCTAGACTTTGTTTCCTCGTCTGTGCCGCCATTTGTATTTAAGATGCCCCCGAGGTATTTTAAGGTTTCAAACTCTTCAAGAGACGCTCCTCTCGGGTTAATCCCATGGACACCATAATCTACCCGCTTTCACTGTGAAGGTTTTAGTTTTCCTTTTATTCATTCCAAATCCAACTTGCTGTGATACAGTAACATTTTGATGTTTTTCTCCTTCATTTTTGGTGTGGCTATGTAAATAAAAAATGCATTGCCAAAATCAAAATCCTCCAACAGTCTTCAAGGTGTCCAACAGATTCCTTTTTTCCCATCCCGTGTTGTTCATCTCATGATCCAGTCAAATAAGAACAGAAAGAGGAATGCTCAGAGCAAGCTTCCCTGTCGAGCTCCAGATGCTATCATATATGAGTTCATTTTCATGTAACAACAACTTACCGATTAAAAATATTGTCGTAGTTCTACACATAATTGTTTTAAAAATATATATATATTTCTTAAAAGCATAGTATTTTAATTTTTTTTTAAATTTTACTTTCCCTTAATTTTTAAATAAAAATTATTTGACTTGTTTAATAACAAATTGCGGAATATTAGAATAAAATCACTTTCGAAATAAAACCCTCATGATATGTTGTCATTAAAATGGAGTAGAAACTTGAGGATAAGCTATTTGGAGGCATCTCTTCAATGGAGCAGTTTGTGACGTCTCTGGAGTATTTGTTTTGTTTAAATAAATTTATTTTGATGGGTTATATCGCACATCTTGCAGCAACTGAAGAAACAACACAAAACTCCGCTAGGAAAATGAATGACAAAAAATATCAGTATGGGACTTCAACGTAGTTCTCCTATCCCTTCGTTTTTTAAACCCATTTGCCCCACTAAGACGCAAGAAATATCAACACTTACGTGTCGAGACCATGAAATCAGCTGCAGGGTGTCTGTTTGGGAAGTGCGGATGAACGGGGGTTGGGAGCGAGAGTGAACTATTTTAAAATTACGGGCGAACGATGTTGTTCTTGATTACTGGACGCTTCCACGTGAATTATTTTTCAAAGTGACCAGGTCTCTAAAGATGCAGCATGACATTTTACTAACACTGTGTCCTTACATTTCGGTTGCATTCAGTATTGCGAAATCGTGATAACAACGAACCTGAGGTGTAGGCGCGTGAGAAGGGCCGACGCGTGCTACTGCCTGGAAATGGTCAAGTACACGAAAAACGTTGTGGACTTCCATTTCATCTTCAATTTCACAGCCATGAAGAAATGGAACGGATGCCAGTTTGCAATGGTCTGGACCTACAGGGACAAGAAACCCGAGCGGACGCCTCCCATTAGAAGCCCAATGTCATTTGGTAATCTCTCTTTGAGTACAGTTTCGGGCTATTTTCTACGGTTTTCATATTTTCATTTGTTCATTAGCTTTTATGATTTTAAAAAAATGTATTACAACGAATATTCTAAATAATTATTGAATACATTAAAGCTAATTTTCTATTTAAAAAATGTATAATGGGTCATTGGCAATTCACGTCTCACTCAGGGGAGGGGGGAGGGGAGTGTTTGAAATTTGTTAGACCTTGTGACATGTTTTTTTTTTTTTTTTTTTTTTTTTTTTTTTTTTTAATCCATAAAAAAAAAAATTTTATTATTAATAAAAAAAAACAAATTAATTTGAGTTTGAAACCGCCTCATGTATTGTAGTTACCGTGAACCTCAGTCTTCGCAACCTTTAGCGCGTATCGAAAAATGACACAAAAACTGTTGTGGTCCTTTTACATTGGGCTTGTGGGTTACTTCGTTGTTTCGCGTCACAGTTCCCTAATAATACTACATACTTAATCCATTATGGTGGGGAAATGTTAAAGAATAAATTAAACGGTTAGTTTATTTATGAACATTTGTGTATGTTTTGTTCTTTTTAGGTGTGACGTTACACTGTTGGGGGGGGGGGGTAAAGAATTTATGACATTTCGTGACAGGGGAAAGGGGTCTAAAAAGGTCATTTTTAAGTGACGTAATTTACCAAAGACCCCTTAACTGAATCTTATTTGTCATTTAAGTAAATTAGTTTAAAAAGAGTAAGATAAACCTTACACAATTGTGGATTTTTTAATTATTTTTTTTTTCATAATACCTCACCAGAAATAATTAAAATAAAGGGATCGTTTTTGCGTTCAAATCTCGGCATACGAATAGTTAAGAATGGGAAACAATTTTCAAAGTGTGTCTTCAAAAAACTGTTGGTGGGGGTGCACATATTGAGTTCTTTCTGTTATAGGATNATAAATATAAATATATATATATTATTCCGTTTAAAATAAATTGCTCTTTAAATACAACGATGTTAATATATTATATTGATTTTTTTTTTATTTTACCAGGAGAAAATGACACAGAATGCAAATCGGCAGGCCCAATGTTTGGTAAAAAAAATACAACAGCACAATAACTAGTTGTCACGTTTTATTGATAGTGGTTAATATATTAAGAAGTATCTGTAACATATAACAATCATAAACGGTTACAATATACGAGTCTAAGATCCGATCTTGTATGAATTATTATTATTATTTACAACTGCGTTTGAATACACACAAAAAATAACAATAAAACACATTATTAAAACCTTTTTATTTGAAAACGATGTGCCAAATTCAAAACAACAACTTAAAATAGAAAATAACAAATGATTAGACCCATAGACGTATGATTATGTTAATATTCAATAATACAACTTCCTTAAAAAGTTATATTGAATCATATAAATCGGTTACCGGAAATTTGATCGAAAGAAATTTCGTCGACGGTGAATTGGTCGGCGGTAATTTGATAGAACGCAAATTTGGTCGAATCGATCAAATTACCGTCGATCAATTTATCGTCAACGAAATTTCTTTCGATCAAATTTCCGGATACGATATAAATCGAGCTAAAAATGTACGTTTATAAATAATGTTACGTACCGCTATAATGTGTAAAGAATTGTGTAGAAACAATACATAACAAAAGTGGATACTATTAATTCAATGCAATAATAAAAAAAATGATGATCACACTAGGGCTAATTACAAACAATAATTTTTTAAAGTTAACTTTACAATACAAGATCAAGCAGTATACAATAAATCTAAGACTAATCAGTTACAGTACAGCAATGAACTTGTACCGGTACAATGTTGGGAGGTGCACACACATACACAGTAAATATAATTTACAATGTCTACCTTATGTACAAGATGCCAGTCTATTAGATCTAGACTCGCCTTAATTTGTAATTGCAATCAGTGTACGTCTCTTTGTCTGGCAGTCTCTATCCAGTCTATCCAACTCCCTATGTCAATCGGTATGGTTATAATCTTTCATAGAGTCTGTCTTGTTAACTGTACAGAGTTCGACTATAGACTATGCGTAGATGTAGTCAAGCTCAAGGAAGACAATTGGGGTCATCAAGTATTCATGCACGATATGCACGAAAAACTTGACGTAAAGACAAAGTAAACAAGGCCAGCTTCTAACGTCACAATTTAATACTTTAAGCTGCTTGATTTGCGTGTGAAATTGATTTAATGTGATACATCTAAACTGTTGTTATTACTGATAAGAAACAAAGTATCCGATTTTAATATAAGGAGAGAAAAAAAGCACATTATATTTTTGCCAAATAAATTCAGCATGTTTTGGACCATCCTTGTTTAAATAAAGTCAAACGACAATAGTTCTAGGATGATAAAACATATCGGAAAGACTTGAAATCAGATATGTATTGTTTTAGGTCAGATTGACGTACATTTTGAATTACGTTAAATTTTTTTGATACGTCTTGCCAATGCGGTTTCTAAAATAAAATAATAATTAAATTTAAAATTACATTAAACAAAAAATAATTAAAAATAATTGTATTAGTCAATATACTTCTTTAGTTGTTTTAAATATTCAAATACAGAATATGTTTTTTAAACTCGCTGGTAAAACAAAACCGCAGCATGTTTTATTTGTAATATATGCAATAAATCTGTAATAACTTTTCAAAGCCAATTTTATTCTAGAGAGACCATTGCTACCAAAATTATGTTTTTAAATTATTTTTCTAGATACTAGAAATGGTTGCCAAAACTTGAACGGACCTGAAGAACTACATAAACTGCTACGGATGGCGATGGTGTTGTCAGTAGCGCTGACGCTGTGAATGTCAACGCACTTTTTTCTTCTGACCCATATTCATCTAGTTAACTTGTTTAATTAGGCCATTGCTGTTCATACTTTATATATATTTTATATATATATATATATTATATATATATATATATATATATCTATATATATATATATATATAAAGAGTTTCCGAGCAGTTTGGTATAAGGTTTGGTTTACTCTAATTTAAACATAACGTTGTGTCGGCACGTTTTTACTTAGGTTCCCGATATATATACTTCTTTATTTTTGTAAGTACGTAATTTGTGTCACCCATTTCTTTCCGTGGAATTTTCTTACGGATTTCCCAAAACCCGTATTATTTTGTACTGCCCCCCCCCCCTTTAATGTCCAGTTTGTATACCTAGATTGTTCTGTCAGCCAAAAATGAATTCCTGGCCATGTACACGCTGAGTGAAACATAAGGACCCACTCAGCAACAGAAGTTAGTTTGAAAGAATTTTTTTTTTTTTTACATTCTAACATGATGTGAAATGCATTGTAAAAGAAAGCATGTTTGAATAGATCGGGTTACTTTCATCGGACTAAATTAAACAGTGTAAATCTGCATTCCTCACCCGCCCACTTTTCCCCCTTTCTGATTAATTTGAATAAATGGTATGTTCTCTACAATTTAATTTAAAAACCTTAGAACTAGGATATACCAACTTCTAGGAAAACGAGGTTTTTTTTATTTTTTGTTTGTTTTTAAAGTTATCAATCTTCACCGTGGCGGCCATTATCTTCGTTGCATAAAATATATGAAAACCTACACTTAAAACTCTTCTCTTTTTGTTTCTGTTAAAAGTATGAATACCGTTTTGTGTGTTTGTTTAATTTGTTTCAATCAATAGTTATTTTTTTAAAAAAATGTGTTTTCACACGAGTTTTGTTTAACACGTAACTTGAATCATGGAGTTAAGAAAAGACCTCAAAGAAGACGACGGTAATCAAGAAATGTTTTATCCATTTAAGGAGAAAAATAAAAGAATTATAAACATGACAAATAATTTTAGAGTGTTCTATATATACAAGAAATGTGACTGGGTGGCCGAAATGGTCTAAAAATTAAGTTGGTGGTCTGTAGTTCAATTCCAGCCAATTTTCAAAACCCCTCCCCCCCCCATGATACGTCACTGCACACTTTATATTTCACGCCCATGAACTATATTAATATGCTCATGTCCCAGCGACTCTTAAGCCGAATATTTTTTACAAAATACTTAAATTGAGACGATTTCATTTTCGAAAAGAAAATATTACGCACCAAACGCAATTGCGTCATTAAAATATATATATATATATATCATTTAGAGTAGTTATCGGGAATTATTATTTACGCGTTAGTGAAATCATTATTGAACCACACGCTGGCGTATCTACAAATAGCATGAATGGTGTTTGACCCGTCTTGTTTGACCTTTGCTGGCATATTATATGTATAGATTGTGAATGCTTCCATTTGCTGTTGGAGAACTCTTCTGGTAAGGGAAGAGAATGTGTTCGGGTTTCTGTTTAATGTGTTCTTCTTCTTTAAACAACGTTATTGCTATTAATTATGATTATATACATTTGACATAGTGCACTTTATGGATACGTTAAACAAAAACCAAATGCATTACATAAAAATACTATGTCGTATTAGCAATTATAAAGATAAACATTTCCAGGAAAGTATGTGATTCATTAATTCGGCAATTTGCTTTAGTGGTCTTTGAGCACGGCAAATTATATTTTAACACTAAATTAAACACCTGAAATGTAGTTGTTTTATTTTTGTGAGCCAAGACTGAAATAACACAAAGAATAAAACACAGAGAGGGGGAAAACTGAAAAAAGACGACACTAATCAGTGAACTTGTATGTTGTATAAAAGCCATTTAAGTTAGAACAAATTGATCGAAATTTGTTTTTGAAATTATATTCTTTGTTTCCGGGACATTACCAAGATGGGGAAATAATGGACACTGAGTAGATAAGAGAAGACATGTCAGGAAATTTCATTTTAAAAAAAAGGAATGATCAAAGCCTTCACTCCATTTGGTGAAACAGGCATCTTTAACATGCTTCACTGAGAAACATGACTTTTATTTGGCCCCTGCCATTGTTAATTTGTGCCCCCTACAATCTAAGCTTTTTTTTTGTTCATTTTTAATTTTCACATCACAATTGTATAGGAGCTTTTAAATAATGGCTTAAATTTCCGAGTCCCCGCGGTTGCAGAGGTTTTAAGGCCCACTCAATGGCTGTTGTCTTTTATAGATGTAAACGAGAAAAAGAAATGCAATTCATTGGTAATTAGAGTTGAAAATGTGTCTTGGATGTCAAGTAATTGCAAACATGAAACATTACTTACAGTTTAACGGCCATACAAGACACAAACAATAATAATCATAATGCTAATAATAATAAAAATAATAATCATAATGAGCAGGCATTTGCACTTAAATTTCACTTTATTTATTTATAGCCAAATTGCTCGTACATAATTAAGCTTAACTTCCGTTCAATAAAATGGAAGCCAATTTTGCAAGTGATTCTATTTAAGTTCATTTATTGTTAATCTGTGATTATCAAACTGTTCCTATGTCTACGTATATAAAAACAAAATAAATACGACGACTCATAATAATAATGACACTATGAACTGTAATTGCTTAAATGTGTATGTGTTATAAAATCCCCTCTACATGCATAGGAGCCAAAATGATCAATAAATTGATCGTGTTCCCTTAATATATTAAAGAAGAAGAAATAAAAGATGTTCTAATTTGTATTTCACATATGAGGCAACTCCCTAAAAATATCAAGCATTTAATAAGCATTTCTTTACCACGTTTTTGAAAGACAAAACAGATGCACCCAGATGCACCCAGATGCACACATGTGCACACAGATGCACACAGATGCACACAGATGCACACAGATACACACAGATGCACACAGATGCACACAGATGCATACAGATGCACACGGATACACACAGATACACACAGATGCACACACTAATAAAAACCAAAATTAAAACACAATCAATTTAAATATTAAAATAATAAAAACTACAGATACACACAGATGAACACAGATGCACACAGATGCATACAGATGCACACGGATGCACACAGATGCACACAGATGCACACACTGATCAAAACCAAAATTAAAACACAATCGTTTTCAGTTTTAAAATGTTAAAAACTTTTTCCAGATGGTCTTGATTTGAAATAAAAAAAAACAAAAACAGCGAATAAACTTTTGTTGATTGATATACTGCTTATTAAATTTTAAGAATAGAAATATCAGAAAATAAAAAAATAAATAATTAGACATTTAGCCCCTATGATTTGGCGACAAATAATCCAATAGCTGATGTATATGTTATTAGACGTGCAAATTAAAAATAATCTGTAGAACCACATTTATTCAATGAACTGATAGTTCTAAAAAATATCCCGAAAGACTCCTTTTTTCGTTTAACACAGAAAGTATGTGTTCTTGGGCACTACAAAATGCTAATATGAAAATATTGCTAAGGAAAGAAAAGTATCAATCAGGCTTTAAATCACTCTGTTAGCGTTAGTCTGATCTGTCAAAGCTCAAACAATGTTAAACTTGCATCTAATGTCGTAATAATGATACACATCATTTAATAAGGAGTTATCGTACTCATTAAGGAACAATAATAACTTTAATATTTTATAAAACAGTTTAGGGTTAATTTCTTTTTTCATTGTTTTGTTTACGTGTAAAAAAAAAAATAAACACATGACTTGCAGCCTGTGGATGAAAAACGAATGTACACATTTAAAACATACGTTTTTTTAAACTGTAGCGTCCATCCTGATATCACCGTTCTGGCTGCCAACCATAATTCCACCGATAACCCGAGTGCTCTAGCGGACCTCTGATTGCAGCTTAGTGGAAAACATCTTTTAGCTATAACTAATACATAGTTTTAACCTGAAAAAAAAGGCTAAAAAGCAGTATGTACTTTACATTTAACAGTGTTTCAATTTTTTTATATTTTTTTTATTTTCTTTTTTGTTTTTCTTCAGAAAATTGAACTGATTTGAAACACATGAAATGAAAAGTCTAACACCAATTGTATTTTGTCTTTGTGTTTTGTCCGCCACAGGTGAGTGAACGTTTGTTCCGAGAAGAAAAAAACAATCGATTTGTTTCTCAAGTAAAAATGAAATTAAAATAATAAAAATAATAATACATTAAAAAAAAACAAAGCAAATAAAATTGCCTTTAAACGAATAAAAGTAGGAACTATGTTATAATTTACTACAGTCATCGGGAAATCAACTTCTCTGTTCTTGTTGCGTGAGATTAACTGATTAACCCTTGATTTCTTGCCCGCCATCAAGTATATCTTCAATTATTTCTCATTGAAGGTGACATCATTCACACGACGTTCAAAGAAGATACCTCACACGAACTGTTTTACTACTCCGACTCCTACCAGAAGGAGCAGTCATGTATCTATGGGATGATGGAGAACAGAGATTATTTCACCCTCGAGGGCGTTCTCAAGTTGAACGACATCCTCCATCGGATTGACTCAACCGTTTACCTCTTTGTGGGCAATAATTTGGACGAAGGCTTTTACCCTGTAAGTCGTGTCATCATGCTTGTTGGGGGGGGGGGGGGGGGGAGTGAAATCAAGTTAAGGTTAAATGAAATTTTGAAAATAAGTTTCTTTGCGGGTTTTTTCGGAACGTAACTTTAAAAAAAAAATAGTCTACATTTAAAAATATACTAATGAGATATTTTATGAGTTAAGCACATGTTTTTATAGCAACACCTTCCTTTTCTCATTCTTAGCCTTTCTCACTCCCAACGGAGCATGGGCCACACACACAATAGTTTCCCATCTGTCCCTTTGATGATTATACGTGCTAGTTTAGCCCAGCTTATCTCCATTCTCTTCAACTCTGCCTCTACTCCCTTCTTCGATGTGTCTCTTTAACTGTCTCTTCTCCTGGTCACTGGAGGATTCCCTTTCAGGGCATGGCTTGTGATGTTAGCGTTAGGTTTCCTTAATCTATGCCCCAACCATTTCCATTTTCTTTTCAGTATCTCTGTTTCCACTGGAACAAAGTGATGTCCCCTCCCACAGTACATTGTTACAAACTTTGTCGAATCACCGTTTTTTTCAGGACTCTTAGCAAACATCTGATTATAAAAATCTGCAGATTTTACTTTTTTTTTTTTTTAAATTGTTTTCCAAGTTTCATAGCCATACAGAAGACGTGTCTTGACATTTGAATAGCATGGTTTTAACTTTGTTTTTGTCAGTATTTCACTTATTTCAGGACTCTTAGCAAACATCTGATTATAAAAATCTGCAGATTTTACTTTTTTTTTTTTTTTAAATTGTTTTCCAAGTTTCATAGCCATACAGAAGACGTGTCTTGACATTTGAATAGCATGGTTTTAACTTTGTTTTTGTCAGTATTTCACTTAAGGGTCCAGGCCATTCGCAGAGCATTAAAAGCTCCTTAGACCTTTTTGGACCCTAGACTTTAATGTCCTCGTGCCGCCATTTGTATTTAAGATGCTTCGCAGGTATGTAAAAGTTTCAACTTATTCAAGTGCAAATCCTCTCAAGTTAAGCCCAGAGACCACCATCTCCCACTGATTTTATTCTAAAGGTCTTTGTTTTCTCTTAATTTATGCCAAGTCCAACTTGCTTGGGATACAGAGTCAAATTTGTTTTTTTCCCCCTGCTTCTGTTTGTGACTTTGTGATGAAAGTGCGATGTCATCTGCAAAAATCTAAATCTTCCAACTTTAAGTGACCATGTCTCGACGATGCAGCAAACTGGTTTACTAATACTGCATCTTCACATTTCTGTTGCATTCAGTATTGTGAAATCGCGATAACATCGAAATTGATGTGCAGACTCGTGAGAAGGGCTGACGCGTGCTACTGCCTGGAAATGGTCAAGTACACGGTGAACGTTGTGGACATCCATTTCATCTTCAACTTCACATCCATGAAGAAATGGAACGGATGCCAGTTTGCCATGGTCTGGACCTACAGGGTTAAGAAACCCGAGCGGACGCCTTTCGTTAGAATCCCAATGTCGTTTGGTAATCTCTCTTTGAGTTACAGTTTCAGGGTATTTTCTTAGTATTTTCTTAAAAATATTTTTTTTTAGTTTCTAGGGTTTAAAAAAAAAAAAAGTTGTTATATACTAAATACTTATTAAATAATTTAAGACTAAATTTCTATTTAAAATAATGTAATAACTGAACATTTTTTTGTCATTAAATTTAGTAGTTTAGAAAAAAAAACAAGTAAAACAAACTTTAATTAGTTTGGTTGATATAATTATAATTTTTTTCATAATGCGCCATCAGAAATTAAAATTCCTGGATTATATTTTTGAAATATCTTTGTCAAAATCTAGCTATAAAGGAACATTTTGAATGTGTTTCTTTAGAAAAAAAAAATTCTTTTTAAATAAATACATTTTTAGGGGGGTTAGGGGGTGTATAGCGCATTGTGCGTTCCATTCAGTTCGCTCTTGTAGAATAAGATAATCTGGTTAAGATAATGCATTAAAGTAATTTAAAAAAAAAGAAAATATATTAAAATAATTTGAACAGAAATATTTCTTTTAAAATCGTTCGTTTCTTAAATAAAATGCTGTAAAAAAAAAATTGTATTTCTTTTAAACTCATTCTTTAAAAAAAAAATAATCTTTTACAGGAGAAAAGGACCCGAGATGCAAAACGGCAGGCGGAATAAATGGTAAACAACAACAACACTAACAACAATAATTACAACTACACTACAACAACACAGCGATAACTAGATGTCATGTTTTATTGATAGTGTTTAAGAGTATTTAGAAGAAGCTAGAGCGAATAACAATCACTCACGTGTTATGTCTCCAAGGATAACGAAGTCAAGATACGATCTTATATAAATTCCTCTTGTTTTTTTTTTTAAATTTATTTGTTCTTTTTTATTATAAACTGCCTTTGAACAAAACAAAATAAAATAAATCCCTATTCAGACCTTCATATTATAAAATAATTTGTCAAATAAAAAAAAAATATTTGAAAATAGAAAATTAAAAAATATTGACACTCTTAGACGAACGATGTATGTTAATATTCAATAATACAACATCCTTTACAAGTTATAAAAATTTTAAAAAATATCAAGCCAAAATATGTACGTTCATAAAAATGTTACTTACTGCTATAATGAATCGAAAATTGGATATCTTATTTGAGTATATGACTCGTGATAAACGGTGTATAACAAAGGACGATACCGTTAATTGAATACATTAATTAAAAAAACAACAACAATATCCACACTAGGGCTAATTGCAAATGATAATTTATAAAGTTAACCTGAGAATACAAAATCAAATAGAACAAAATAAATCAAAGGCTAACGTTACAGCTATAAAATTTTGCAGGTGCAATGTTGGGAGGTGCACACCACATACGCAGTAAATATAATGTACAATATTTACCATCAGTAAAGTATGTCATTCTATTAGTTTTGACTCGATCGTAATTGCAATCTATGTCCCGCTCTTTGTCCCCTAGTCTCTATCCAGCCTATGCCGATCCCTATGTCGATCGGCTTATTTAATGTTCTTCATAGAGACTTTTCCAGAAAGGGGTTACGCATTGTATCTGTATGTAAAAATAGATATATTTGAACGGTGTTGGTGTTTGACCTTTGCTGGTGAATCTATATCTAAATTGCGCCAGAAAAGGTAAAAAAGATGGGTCAAAAACATGCATGCTATTTATAGAGACGCCAGCGTGTGGTTCAATAATGAGTTCACTAGCGCACAAAATATAATTCCCGATAACTACGCTATATATGATTTTTTTTTTTCAGTAACGCCATTTCGTTTGGTGCGTAATATTTTCTTTTCGGAAATGAAATCGTCTCAATTTAAGTATTGTGTAAAAAATATTCGGTTTAAAAGTGGTTGGGACATGAGATTATTAATATAGTTCATGGGCGTGAAATAAAAAGTGTGCAGTGACGTATCATGGGGGAAGAGGTGTAGCAAATATTGGGATTCTTAAATGTGCGTTACTTGCGTTCATGTTTTGTCAAGTAACTTTACTAGATGGGAAGTTCGCGCATTGCCGTCGCCCAGGTTTGGCGGGCTCTAGCTAGTTTATAATAAACCACACCAATCGGCGCAAAACTTTGGGCCACCAAGAGTTCATGCACGATATGAACGAAAAACATGACAGAAAAACAATGTAGCAAGGCCAGCTTCTACCTTAATAATATGCCACTTTTAGCTGCTCGATATGTGTGTTAAATTATTTTAATGAGATAAAATCTAAAGTGGTGTTATCACCCATAAAAAGAAGTTTTCCGTTTTAATATAACGAAACAAATTAAGCTTATTCAATTTTTCACTCAAAAAATTCAACATGCTTTTTTACCATGATTGTTTAAATAAATTCAAACGACAATAGTTATAGGATGTTAAATCATATTGGAAAGACTTGAAATGAGACATTATAACGTTTTTAGGTTTGATTTACCTAAATTTTGAATTACATTATATTTTTTGGATAACTCTTGGCAATGTGGTTTCTAAAATGTGTTAATAATTTTAAAAAACCAACATTAAAATTAATTGTTTAGAAAGATTGTTTAAAATAATATATATCATCTTAATTTTTTTTTAATATTTAAATATAAATTTTATTTTTTTTAACTTGCAGCAAATAAAAAAAAACTAAAAAAGAAGTTGCATGCTTTACTTGTTATATAAACAATAAAAATGTAATACTTCTACAAAGAGCTGATTTTTTGTTTGTTTAGAAAGACCAGTGCTTAACAAATCTATATTTTTTAAAATATTTTTTATAGTTGCTAGAAATGGTTGCCAAAGCTTGACGAGATCTGATGGGCTACTTACACGGCTGTGGATGGTGATGGTGTTGTGGCTGGCGCTTATGTTTCGTCTGTCGACGCATTTCCTTTCAGTCCCTTATTCATATTGTTTACTCGTTTAATTAATTCATACCTCTTAACACTATATATAAGTACATATATTTATATATATATATATATATATATATATATATATATACATATATAAAGATAGATTGGTATAAATATATAAATATATTGAGAGAGTTTCCGAGCAGTTTGTTATATATAAATATATATATATATATATATATATATATATATATATATATATATATATACATATATAAAGATAGATTGGTATAAATATATAAATATATTGAGAGAGTTTCCGAGCAGTTTGGTAAAAGGTTTGTTCTAATTTTGAGCATGCATGTTGGACATACGATTGTGCATGCACGTCTTCACTACCGATTACCTAAATATGTTTTCTTTCCAATTTTTAGGTTAATTTTTTTTATTTCAACGATTTCTTTCTGTCGAATTATCTTACTGATTATTTTAAGATGTTTTGATTTTCCCCGCTCCCTCATTCTCCCTCATCGTGTTCTCTAGTTTCTGTACACCTTGATTGTTCTGTGAGTCAAAAATCAGTCACCAAAAATCTACACGTTGAGTTGAACATAGGGGACCCACTGAAAAACAGATACTAATTTAAAATATTTTTTTTTTTTTACATTCTTAAATGATTTTAAATGCATTCTAAAATAAAATATGATTTAGCAATTGGAGTTGCTTTCATCTGAATAAATTGAGCAATGTAAAGCAATATTCACCACCCGCCCAATCCCCCCCCCCCCTACGGTTTATTTGAATAAATGGTACGTACTCTGAAATATAATTAAAAACAAAAAAACTTTGTCCCAGGATATATCAACCACTAAGAGCAAGAGTTTTTTTTTTTTTGGTTTTCTTTTTATTTTTTTTTTTAATGTTGGGAACCTTCATGGCGATGGTCATTATTTTCGTTACTTAAAATAGATGCATGACTAAGAACGTTTAAAAACATCCTTTGTTTTTCAGATAAAAGTATGAATAATATATTGTGCGTTTGTTAATTAAAAAAAAATAAATTGTACTTTTAAAAAATGTTTTAAACACGAGTTTCTTTTTCTTGTAATATGAATCACACGGTAAGAAGAGAACTCAAAGAAGACGACAGTAATCAAATTATATGTCGTTCATTAAGGGAGGGGGAAAAAAATAAACATGACAATAGGTTTTAGAAAGTTATTGATAAAAAGAGCTCATTATAACTTGTAAATGAAGAGGAACATTCAGAATGATCATGGCAGAGGCGTTGATAGAGTCTTTGGCGCCCGTAAAGATTCAATGTAAAGGTCATCCCCTTCTTTATTTAAGTTTCAATCCCATTATTTTCATCAATAAAATAATTTCAAAGCCCATTTTGGCACCCCTGACAAGCCTGGCGCCCAGGGAAATATGACCCCCACTGCCCCACCCCCCTTTAGCTACGCCTGAGGTTAATTGACTCTGACCTTGTATGGAAATGATAGTTAGCTCCGAGTTGCTACGAAAATGATAGTGAGGTCTTATTTGGTGCGGACGCAGTACTCACGCAGTACATTTAATATATCCAAGTAGCTAACTGTAAGACATCCACGTAGTTAGATGGACGATATCCAAGTAGCTAACTGTAAGACATCAAATTAGTTAGATGGACGATATCCAAGTAGCTAACTGTAAGACATCAAATTAGTTAGATGGACGATATCCAAGTAGCTAACTGTAAGACATCCACGTAGTTAGATGGACGATATCCAAGTAGCTAACTGTAAGACATCAAATTAGTTAGATGGACTATATCCAAGTAGCTAAGTCAAAGATATGCACGTAGTTAGATGGACGATATCCAAGTAGCTAAGTCAAAGATATGCACGTAGTTAGATGGATCATATCCAAGTAGCTAAGTCAAAATATGCACGTAGTTTAATGTTAGCTATCAACGTATTTAAATACATGACATCCACTTTGTCAAATGTATGATTCTCAGATAGTAAAGTGAAGGATATCCACGTAGTTACGGCAAAATGTCCATGCAATTAAATACAAGATACTACGAAGTTACATGAAAGATATGCATGTAGTTTAATATAAAATATTCGCTAATTTAAATGCATGATATCCACGTAGTTAAATTTAAAATATCCAATTAGTTAATGTAAGATATCCACGTAGCTAAATGGAAGATATCCACATTATTTAATATATGAAATCCACGTTGTTAAATACATGATTATACACCTAGTTAGATGCAAGGTATCCGAATAGTTACATTGTAGATGTTGCACCACAAAATCATGACTTGTGATCTTTTTTTTAACAAAATGTTTCTTTGGTCAATAAATGAAGAAAGTGACAGAAAAATTTATGAAAGAAATAATATTTCTATTGATTATGCAAGTATTTAGAAAAATTAGTTTTATTTCTATTTTATGTAATAAATAATTATTGTATAGTCCTTAATGACGTCATCTAAATTAGTGCACATTTTTAAATTGATAAAAACGTAATGTGTTAATGTTGTGTGACCTATTGAACTTATAGCATCCATTGTTTTAGAAAACTTTAATTCTTTTTAAGTAGTGTGTTACATTATTTTTTTGAGTACGCATATCACATGTTAATTTTTAAAGTATGACAACAGTAAAAGATAGCTGTAGAGTTTGCACCTTCAGAAATCTGTAGGTACGATTTTAAAGTGTTATATTTATCATTATGTTTAGTATCTTTAAATATATGTATTAAAAGATATCTGACTATATACAATTTCATTGATCATAAACATATTTTGGTCTAATTCCACTTTTTTTTATATTTATTTGGAGTGGGTCGACTAAAAGTTTAGCTACATTAACCAAAGCAACGCCACTGCAGTGTACATCAGTCACAATATCACTGGAAGTTTTTTTGAAAATATTGTGATAGATTTTCTTAAATTTCAAAATGTACATCATGTAACCTTAATTTTTAGAAGAACTATTTAATGCAAGGGACTTCTATTGATTTGTGGAATTGAGATAAACTTTTCAAATAACAAGTCGCCAAAACGTAGTTAATTTTATTACTTTTTAAAGTTTGAAAGCTGTGTACAGCGCAATCTAAATCTATTCCTAAATGATATTTTATGACCATTGAATTACTACAGTTTCCACTTTATGTTGATCTTAATGATCTAAAATATGTCCTGTAAACAGTGGAACGGTAAGTAGGATCGAAGAAAAACTAAACAATATTTCATAAACATCTTTAAAAAAAAAAAGAAAAAAAAAAAAGAAAGAAAAAAAAAACATTATTGCGTTCATTGGAACTAGCCTTAAAGTGTCCCATGATAACGCTATTATCGGTAAGTATCCTGTATCATGCTTGTCATTAAATAGTAGAATCTATACAATTTATGAAGTGATGACTTAGTTATGCTCTCGCTATGTCTCCACTCGAGATATCTAACAATGCCTCATCGTTATAAATCAAACATATATTTTTTTAATTATTTTTTTTTCAGAGTGTGATCAGCGATTTCTCAAAGACCTGTACCACACTATGGGCTTAACATGTGTATTAGTTTTACTAGCCACTTTACTAGTAGGTCAGTTTAACAAAATAAGAGATGATGTAAAACTGATATTTAGTTATTTGCAATAGGTCAAACTTTAAATTATTTGACTAAAAACCAAAATACAGACTAACATCTTTTAAATTTGATGGTGGAATAGTAGCTCAATTTTCACTCAGTCTCTTAAAATGACTCAAGCTAGAGGGGTGAGGGGGGGGGCGGTTGAAGGGGGTAATTTTTGCAATTTTTCCTAACATATACCAGGCGTTATACAAGTGAATTTTTGTGCTGTGCATGTATGTGTAATTTAATAAGTGAATTTTTGTGCTGTGTATGTATGTGTAATTTAATAAGTGAATTTTGTGCTGTGTATGTATGTGTAATTTAATAAGTGAATTTGTGTGCTGTGTATGCATGTGTAATTTAATAAGTGAATTTTTGTGCTGTGTATGTATGTGTAATTTAATAAGTGAATTTTTGTGCTGTGTATGTATGTGTAATTTAATAAGTGAATTTTTGTGCTGTGTATGTATGTGTAATTTAATAAGTGAATTTTTGTGCTGTGTATGTATGTGTAATTTAATAAGTGAATTTTTGTGCTGTGTATGTATGTGTAATTTAATAAGTGAATTTTTTTTTTGGTGGGGGGGGGGGCGGGGGTATGGGGATTGTACCTTTTCACTGGCTGTAAGTTGAATTTTTTTTTAGGTTCTTGCATATTTGAATTTGTATTTTTTTATAGAACTTTAACGGTATAATTAAGTTTGAATATTGTTAGTATCTTGAGGTTGGTATCGTTTTTAGTTGTCTGCTGGATTTCTGTCTTTAAATATGCCTTGTTTATTCCACGAAGCAAGTCTTAACACCTATTCAATTTACAGAACCACATGACGTTACTTGATATATTTATTCATTCAATAAATAGGCAACTGGTATGTCCGTTTGGACGGATCTGATGTTAATCCCCAACGTGTTATTAGCTGTGCACGTCTGCAGTTTAAAATTTTTAGGTTTGAATTGTGAGAGCTTTCGCTGACAACACAATCTACGGTCTTTATCACAGCGTGTAAGGCGAAGTTCCTTCCCGTGACCTCCTACCACATTCTGAGGCACTTCAAGCGACCCGGTGAGCAGTACGCCTGTCCCAACGGCGTCGTGGCAGGCAAAGAGGTGTTCTACTTCGTCGCCGTCAGTAAAATGAGGAAGCTATCAGATCGCACCAATGCAACGGCAACACTTCACATAGGGGACAACCGCACGAGGTTCTTTTTCCCGGTAGGTAACAAACACGTTGGTCGTCGGTGACATCGTTTCTCTCATCGATTTGCGGAAGAAGTTTAAGCTCTATATTGTAGAACATAAAATAGACCTTAAGTTGTATAGGTCTATTTTATGTTCTACAATATAAATATTAAAAAAGAAAAATGTTTTTAATTAAAAAATAAAATATATAAACCATTGAATCCACTCTGAAAACGGACAAGTATGTCCTGATGTGTAACGGTATACAACGTTAAGCGTTATCTTGAATTGTGTGCTCATTCTTTTCTTTCAATAACGTTCCATTCACGTTAAATAACAACTAATATACGTCTTTGTAAGAAGGGAAGCACTGTTTATTTTTTATGAACGCGTTGACACATTTAAGATTTTTTGTTGGTGGATCATAACGACTCCATAACCAGACGTGATTTATTAGTAAGATTATAATTATAAATTTTTATTTTTTTTTGAAATTAGCTTTTAAGCATCAATAAAATGTAAGCAGTATTACTAATATACCCGGAAACTCAGACTCGATAACAAAAGGGCAAACGCAAACGGTCAGTGTCTTGCTGTTTCCGTTACACGAGCTGGTACACGGGCAAATACTTGAGTCCTCTACATGTGGCTAGTCACGGATTTTTTTTTAAAAAAATGTTTTTTTTTTTTGTTTTACATTTATTTCGGCCACCCCGTGTCCCCCACAGGTTTGCTCCATTCAGATCTCCTTGCAACTTGAATGCTCATTTAAGAACGTCCCGGACACCTGCTACTGCATGCTTATGATAGCCAACCGCCCCCCGCATATAGTTGACTACTTCCTGGCCTGGAGCTTGACAGCCCACGAAGATTACAATAATCAGTTGTTTGTGATGACGTGGAAGATCAGCAACGTCCCTGTGTTGCGCACCAACATGATTCGTCCTCCATATATCTACAGTAAGTTGTTATGAGTTTATCGTTTTCTTACTTCTTTTAAGTGTTATAAACGTATCTATACGTGAAACTGGGGAGCTGTAAACGTATCTATACTTGAAACTGGGGAGCTGTAAACGTATCTATACGTGAAACTGGGGAACTGTAAACGTATCTATACGTGAAACTGGGGAGCTGTAAACGTATCTATACGTGAAACTGGGGAGCTGTAAACGTATCTATACGTGAAACTGGGGAGCTGTAAACGTATCTATACGTGAAACTGGGAAGCTGTAAACGTATCTATACGTGAAACTGGGGAGCTGTAAACGTATCTATACGTTAAACTGGGGAGCTGTAAACGTATCTATACGTGAAACTTGGGAGCTGTAAACATATCTATACGTGAAATTGGGAAGCTGTAAACGTATCTATACGTGAAACTGGGGAGCTGTAAACGTATCTATACGTGAAACTGGGAAGCTGCAAACGTATCTATACGTGAAACTGGGGAGCTGTAAACGTATCTATACGTGAAACTGGGGAGCTGTAAACGTATCTATACGTGAAACTGGGAAGCTGTAAACGTATCTATACGTGAAACTGGGGAGCTGTAAACGTATCTATACGTGAAACTGGGAAGCTGTAAACGTATCTATACGTGAAACTGGGGAGCTGTAAACGTATCTATACGTGAAACTGGGAAGCTGTAAACGTATCTATACGTGAAACTTGGAAGCTGTAAACGTATCTATACGTGAAACTGGGAAGCTGTAAACGTATCTATACGTTAAACTGGGGAGCTGTAAACGTATCTATACGTGAAACTGGGGAGCTGTAAACGTATCTATACGTGAAACTGGGAAGCTGTGTTTTTTGTTGTTGTTGTAGTTTTGTTGTTGTTGTACTTAGGAAGCATCAACAATTTTTTGTGTTGTTCACATGACATCGTTGTGATTTTGATCTTTAATCGTTTTCATGGACTGTTCCTTTGTCCGAACCGGCGTCAAGGTCATATTAAATAATACCATTAATTAAGAGATACGATGTTTAACCTGAGTTTCAACGTGTCAATAAGGATTGTTATTATTTGAACAACTCATTCGAATTTAAAGGAATTAAATTTATACTTAAGTAAAGTTCGGCTCAAATTTTTTTTATTTTTTTTTTAAATTATTTTTCGTCAACACGAAATAACCCACAATATATTAGTTGGGCTTAGCAAGGCCTCCATAACTTGGGTCAATGGAGTTGACTTCATTACACATGTGAAGGGCGAAATTTCAAAATGAAGATCAAGGCAAGAGTTTACCACCATTAAATGGGGGGAAAAGTTCAAACATTTAACGTGAAGGATCGGTGAATATTTAGTTTAAAGAAAATGTTCATTTCGCAAAAGTTCGATTAATGTCTATTTCATTGCAGCCAATCCGTCTTGTTGGAGATCTACTAGTAAAGGTATGAATGTTTTGTGTTTTTTTGTCCTCATGCATCATCTACCTTAAAGAATATAAAGAACCATTATTTCAATTCAGATACGACATTGTACATCAGAATATTTGACTGAAATAAAACCAAAAATTTAAAAAAATAATAAAAAATAATAATTGCGGAAAGATAACTTCTACTCCAAATATTTATAAAAAAAATTGTATTGAATCAGTGTTTCCAAGCTTTCTTAACCACGTCCCAACAGGGAAGATAACATAAAACTGATTTTTGTCCCTTGTCACATCTGGAGCCCCTCCACCATTCAATGAAATACTTCAAGGATATCTTAAAGGTTTCTTTAACGTAATCTTATATGTGTCTTAAAAGAGACTGAATTAAGTTTTGAGTCTTTTAGGGTTTCTAGACACATTGTTTCTGGATGATATTTTAAAGACGTTGCATGAATATCTATGCAAAAAAAGTTTTTTTTTTTTTTAAATTTGTTAATATGAAAGAATACTTTTTTCTATCATTATAACCTCCCTTTTGAATTGATTATTATCTCTTATTATCTTATTTATTCTTATTATCACTCCATAATCATTGTTTCTGAATGATATTTTAAATACGTTGTCTAAATATCTATTGAAAAATGTTTTTTATTTAACGTTGTTAATATGAAAGTATACATGTTCTTTCATTATAACCTCCCTTTTTGAATTGATTATTATATTTTATTATCTTTATTATTCTTATTATTAATTTATTTATTTAAGCATTTTTATATAGCGCTTACCTTAAAGCTCTAAGCGCTTTACACTTATTAAAAATATGTGAACTAAGTAAAATAAAAATGAGACACTAGGATAATAACTACTATACTATAGAAACAATTAAAATGGCTATAAAAATATATATCTTATTTATTCTTATTTTCTTTTTTATTCTTATTATCTTATTTATTATTATTATCTTATTTATTCTTACTATTTTATTTAATCTTTTTATCTTATGTATCTTATTATCTTATTAATTCCTATTATCTTATTTATTCTTATTATCTCTCCATAATCATCCGAGTGGCTTATACCTCCTCACGTTGGAAAACACTGCACTAAATGGTGTGGAGGAGTTTGGGGAGGGTCAGTTTGATTTAGTTTCTTTTTCCCTGTCTCCATGGTTTTTGTGAAAAAAACAACAACTGACTTTTGTCCTTTTATATTGTAATTGTTAGAATGAGTTCACATGAACTGGGAAAAATCGGTGACTTGTTTTTTTTTTTCTTTTTTTTACTCCACAGGAATATCTCTCAAATCTTTAAGTATATGGGAGTTATGGGGTAAGACAACTTTGTATATGTTTTAAATTATTTTTCTTACGTTATTAGAGACAGAAATTCATCAGTATCATACAAACTACCTGAAAAGTAATGAACTGCTTGAATCCAATAATGTATGAAACAATTAAAATGGTGATAAGACAACAGAGGTTTGAATCAATTAAAATAAGCATATCTATGAAATAAAGCAACACTCATTTACAAGAAAAAAAAAATTACAACTTTTAAAGTAATCCATATAGAAAATAGTGACCATGAAACCAAATGTTTTATAACGTTTGAAACGTGGCAACGTTTATTAAATTGTATGTTATATATTTTGTTAGCTTGACCTTCTTATATTTTTTTTCAAGTAAACTTTTAGAAGGTATGGCAGAAAAATCAGGGGAAACCCAGAATGTATTGCTTAAGAAGAGTTTGCGACAAACATCATATTCACAAATTTGAAAACGATGTTCTAAGGATTAAATAACGATGTTTTATATCGAGCAAGAGACCCATCCTTTTTAAAACTCAAACGTCCTACACTGTCTTATCCACAGACACTAGCCTGGTATATGGGATAGCTGTGCTCGCCGTCACATCTGCATTGTGGTAACCAAGTGTTTAAAATAATGTTTTAGATGCATTTCAATTTCAAAAAAAAAAAGGAAAAAAAAAGAAAGAAATCGTGGTATGTGCGTGTTTTTTTAACTTATCATCATCGGCTGTGCATTATCATTTACATACCTAAAGTGTTTACTTTCTTTTCCGATGAGGCATTTCTGTTTGCGTCATAATTACCATGATTTGTTGTAGTTTTACATGTCGATTTGAATCATTGTATTATTTAAAAAAAAAAAATAATAATAATTGACCATTTAAATTTTATACATGGAATGTGATATAAGGATTATATGATATGTATATTTTTTGGTAGACTAATAGAGAAAATTGTTCTTTATAAATTATCCTTGTAAAGACTTTTCATTTTTTTTTTTTTTAAAGCGGTTCAATTTTATTTGTCTGAAGCTACATCGCATTGAAGCTATATAAAAAGTTAACAATTTTGATACTAAAAATGAAAGTTTTGAGTCTAAGATAGACACCTCTTTAATAAAAAGGCAAGCTTGTTTTTCATAGAAAACTATTAAAAATGTTTTAAAATATTTTTTCTTGCTATCCTTTTGTATTACAATGTCAATCTTGATATTATCATTATCGACAAATATTCATTATTTATCTAAAATTTTTTTGCTAAATCCCTAAAGTGCTACCCCTTCAGCACGAAATGAAGCAGTCGCAATATCGACACAGGTCAGTTGCACAGAAACCGATCAACACCTTTCAGGTGACCATTTTAAGAGAAAACGATCAACTGAGCAAACAGGTCTCCTGAGTAAAAAAAAAAAAATAATAAAAATAACCCGCGCCGTCCACAAGATCGCGATGTAAGTAGAAAGAAAATCTTTAAAAACATACTTTTCTTGAAATTGTTCAAAATGAAACGCTCCATTAAAAATTGACCGTGGCTTGTTCTTTAAAAAAAAAATTATCTATATTCTGGCTATTTTATTGACGATCATAACCCATCATGGAAACGTCAATTCATCAAGTGATTATCTTTAAATTGGCTCACTTAAAGATGTACCATGGTATGACACCAGTTCCATAGTAGTTGAAGGCTGCATGTTGTGGCCCTGGCCCCAGGCTCGTCAGTGATTCATTTTAACCGCTATCAAATCATCACGGAACCCCGTATCTTAGCACTTTCTGTTTACCTGACTCTCGATAGCTAGCAAAAAAATCATTAATAAAGAAAGCTAAGCTTCTGTAATGCAAATGCTTCACATTAAAATGGTTGCTTTTCTTTTTCGTTAAAAAAAAATTAATTATTATTTTTTTAAACTAAAGATATTTTTGTTTAAATTAATTATTTTCTTTCATTACTTTATTCAGATGATCAGATTTCAATTTAAAAAGAATGATGAATAAACTCTTACACTGAAAAAATGTTAATATTTTGTTCTTTTTTTTATTTACTGTTACATCTGCTCCATTGATCGTTAAGATTTTGTTTTTCAAATCCTGAAAAGATTTCTTGTTTAATAATCCATTTTCTTGAAACAATAACCTGAAACAGTAACCAGAGTCCATGTTAGCGTGAATAAATTTGTACCACTGTGCACGTCGAAGCACAGCATGTAATCGGTAATTCTTTTTAAAATCAACAGCTTCTTTCGTGAATAAGGGAAGCAAGCGAGATTGAAATAACATGATTATATTATTTTTTACAAGTACTTGATCTATTAACAATGGATGGCCCCAACAGTGCTCACTGTCATCAAGAAATATAGATGGATGCGACACTGTTGATTATAATACTTTGAAACTATTTGTATTAAACAACAGCCAATTGAGACCCAAAAACCCCCCTCCCAAAAAAAAAATCAAAGAAAAATTAAAGAAACCGTCTGAAAAAAAAATTCGTAGATAAAAATCGTTTACAAAATTAAATATTTAGCAATGGGGATGGGGCTAAAATTTGACATGTAAAACAAATTATAAGAAAACCAATAAGTGTTCCCCCCTCCCCCAAGCTCATAAACGCACATTCTTTTCCCGCCCCTAGATTATATTAATACTCTAATGACCCATCCGGTTTTACACCGCAGATTTATTTCAACAATTATTTTAGGAAATCAATAACAAAAATATTACGCACCAAGCGCACTTGCGATATAATTTAAAAAAAAAAAAATCTTGTTTAGCGCATTTACCGGGTATTTTATTTAGGGAAGTCTTTTTCATTATATTTCATTAATCTTTTTCTTGAAAAAATAGAAGAAAAAATAGCTGGTGTTGTTGTTGTTGTTTTTTTTTTTTGGGGGGAGGGGGTTATGTTTTGGGGGTAGGGCTAAACATTTACAAGAATGTGTTGTCATAGGCAAAGATTCTATGTATTTTTTATTTAGGGAAGTCTTTTTCATTATATTTCATTAATCTTTTTCTTGAAAAAATAGAAGAAAAAATAGCTGGTGTTGTTGTTGTTGTTTTTTTTTTTGGGGGGAGGGGGTTATGTTTTGGGGGTAGGGCTAAACATTTACAAGAATGTGTTGTCATAGGCAAAGATTCTATGTATCAAGTTTCAGCTCGATAGGTTGATGGGAAGTGGGTCCATTAGCCAATTGAGGATTTCACCAGCTAGCTACCAACAAAAGCGAAGTTAACATAATAAATTTTCTTTTTCTTTAATTATTAAATAACATTCATTGACCGCTGATGACAAATAAAATAATACCATCCGTTACAGTATGTGTTTTGTAGTTGGTGATATATCTTATTGCTGCAAGGCGATGCAGTGCTGCAATCCATTCAAACGGATCGATTGCTGATCTGACATCGTCATCATCATCAGTGGCTCTATAGCCAATGTAGGGCCCTGGTCTGCTTCACCACATACTTCCATTCGGAACGATCCATGGCTTTCCGCCCACGTGCGCAAACCCCCAACTGTTTTAAAATCCTTCTCCACATCGTCGATCAATCTCAGCCTTGGGCGACAAGTGAGTTGTCTGCCCCTACGTTTTTGCCTGTATATCCTTCTTGCTGCTCTACATTCAGGCACCTTTCAATAAGTCCTGCCCAGCGCAGTCTCTCTTTTTTTTTTTTAATTGTTGCCACTATGGGTCGGTCTTTATACAATTTTTATAGCTCTTGATTTTTAAGGATTCTCCACACATCATTTCCATCTCTGGGCAGTATAGCTTTCAAAGGATTTTCCACTCCCATATATTGAATAGGTTCTCTTCTTATCTGGTGAGGGTCCAAGCCTCACCAGCGTAATTTACTATTGGTCTTATGATAGCGGTCTTTATTGTCTACCTTGTCTCCCTTGAGAGGTTTTTGCTTCCGAGTCGCTTCTGTAGGCTTAAATAGTAACGATTCCCTTGTGTTATCCTTTTTTTACCTCCAACATTATTGCATTGTGCTGGTTTATAGTTGCCCCTGGATATTTGAATGTAGCACGCCTCTCAAGTTTGTGGTTTTTTTATATTTACGTTTTCATTAGCGTGGGAGTTTCATGACATTATCATAGGTTCTGTGTTCCTTTCATTTACATCAAGACCAGCTTTGACTGGGCAATTTTCAATTTTCTCCAAATTATTATGTCATTACTGTTTCTATCTATTAGCGCTATGATGTCTGCAATGGGTGCAAAAGTTGATCTGACAGTATTTAAAAGATTAACATTGTCAAGAGAGACCAACGGAATTTCGGCCAAGTTTCGGTTTCGGCCGAAACTGAAAACGTTAACTTTCTGCTTAATTTCAGATTTGGGCGAAAGAGAAAAGTTAACTTTTGTTTTTTTTCGGTTTCGGCCGAAATTGTCTCAGACTTTCGGCCATCTGGCCGAACGTGACTGAGGTTTTCAGTCATCTAATACTCAGCGAAAGCGATATTTAACAACAAACTAAGCGACATTTAAGAAAAAACTAAACGATCTTTAAGAAAAAATTAAGCGATCTTTAAGAACAAACTGAACGATCTTTAAAAACAAATAAAGCGATCTTTGAGAAAAAATTAAGCGATCTTTGAGAACAAACTAAATGATATTTAAGAAAAAACTAAGCGACATTTAAGAACAAACTAAACGATCTTTAAAACAAACTAAGCGATCTTTAAGAACAATCTAAGCGATCTTTAATAACAAACTAAACGATCTTTAAAAGAAACTAAACGATTTTTACGAACAAACTAAATGATCTTTAAGAACGAAACAAATGATCTTTAATAGTAAACTTAATGTTTTATAAGAATAAACTAAGAGATCTTAAAAGAAAACTGAATGTTATTTAGGAACAAACTAAAATATCTTTAAGAACAAACTAATCTATCTTAAGGAACAAACTAATCTATCTTAAGGAACAAAATCAATTATCTATAAAAACAAACTAAGCGATCTTTATGAAAAAACTAAAAGATCTATGAAAACAAAATAAATGATATTTAAGAACAAACTGAATGATCTTTAAAAACAATAAAGCGGTATTTAAGAACAACATCAATGATCTTTAAGAAAAAACTAAGCGATCTTTATGAACAAACTAAACGATTTTTGAATAAAACAAACTAAACGATCTTTAAGAAAAAATTGTGCGATCATTTTTTAACAAATTTAATGATCTTTAAGAAGAAACTAAAAGATCTTTAAAAAAAACTAAGCGATCTTTAAGAACAAATTAAGCGATCTTCAAAAACAAAATAAACGGTTTTTAACAAAAATCTAAGCAATCTTTATGAACAAACTAAATGATCTTTAACAACTAACTAATTTATCTTTAAGAAAAAATTAAGCGATCTTTAAGATTAAACAAGCGATCTTTTAGAACAATTTAAGCAATCTTTATAAATAAACGCATCGATCTTTAATAACAAACTAAATGATCTTTAAGAACAAACTAAGCGGTCTTTAAGAACAAATTAATCGCACTTTAAGAACAAACTAATCAATCTTTAAAATCAAATAAAGTGATCTTTAAGAACAAAGTAAGCGATCTTTTAGAACCATGATCAGAACAACATTTTTTAGAGACCCGGTTTAAAATAATAATTTTCACCACCAATGGGAGTAAGGGAGGTTTGTCTCCAAACGAAATAATTACATCACCAGCACGGAAAGAATAGTGTGTTGTTACTATGTTGAATATTAATACAATTTTATCTTGCAAGCTTTTAAAGAAAACACAAAGCATTAGTATTGCGAAAACAGCAAAACATTGTGGTGATATTTTTATAGCCTCAAATACATATGTTTAGATGGCAATTGGCTCTATTAGAGCCACAATAATTGTTGTAGGTATATGTTCTAGGTTGTAATTAATTATAAAAGCAAAGACACTCAAGCGTCTATTTTGCATTAATCCCCCCCCCCCTCCCATTTTTGCAAAATTTATCCTATCATACTAAGATTCTCAGTTTAGATTGAAGATCCTCATCAAAAAGTTTGACACTGAACTTTGACTTGCTAAAGTGCATAGTGGAAAATAATTATTCATACAGATAGGCACTACCGAAAATTCGTATGATCCGCTTGAAAAAGCTAAAAATTTGAGGGAACGTGGAGGAGGGCAATGCAATAAAATGTCTCTGCTTGCCTGTTTTTCTATTCAGCTCCCCGCGCAGGGCATCTTGCACATTAAAGGAGAAAGGGTCAGCAAAAGTTGAAAAGTGGCTGTCTGTGTTTTGAAGTCTAAAAAATGTAGAGACCCAGATTGGGTAAAAGGGCATAAGAAAAAGATTTAGAAAGTATCCAAGCTTACAGGCTCGGAATTTACCTCACTTGTAAACACTAGCGGCAATTTTAATATGGATCCTTTGATAATGTATCAGATTGCTACGATTTACAAAATTATGGTTGTGCATTACCCGCAAACTTACTTTTAAAAACTGTTCTCAAAGCCGCACTCTTTGCCATGTTTGTCTCATAAAAAGTTATAAAGTAAAAACTTTTATTCCGATTTTAAAACGGTTCTAACCATTATAAACATCATAAAAAACATATAGAAACATTTTAAAAATTAGAATTAGACTAGTCGGTGAGATTCGACTGAAACCGTTGCGGAGAGTCACGTTATAGATATGAGAATGGGGGAACGTGCCGGCGCATTAACACTAAACTTTTCTGTCATGTAGCGGGCCGCAAAATATCGTCTTGCGGGTCACAAATGGCTCGCGGGCTGCGAGTTTGAGACCATTATATTAGATGTTTGTTTATTAATATTCACGATTATCTCATTTTTTATCAAAAGAATGTCAATATTTATACTTTCCCCCATCATTTTCGATGTATGCAGAATGCTGCACATTGCCTGAAGCCAGCATGAACTCACGAATCCACTCTTGTTATTTATTTACTATTAAAAATGTACATTCTCATCAGCTCTTTTTCTTCATAATGTTTTAACTTTATTTGTGAGGGAAAAAAACACATTTTCTTCACACATTTCTCTTATATATATTATAAAATCAAGATATCAGCTTGTCTTAAGTTGGATACATCTACCTATAAAAAATCAACTTTACATACTACAAATAGAAAATTAAATATAAAATAAAATTTTCTATGATGACAGTCTTATTTTTGTCCAAAAAAAATCTTTAAAAAAATTTAGTTCACCTCGCACTTACACCAAAACGCCAACGTCTTACTCTAAGGTTGCTTGAAGAAAACATGCATCAATCGATTTGCAAAATAATCGATGGGGAAAAAGTATAAAAATCAAATCAACGGCTTTTTTTTTTTTTTCGTTGAATTTGTCGTGTTTTGGGCCGCTTTGTTCTTTTCTGGGACATAGTATTCGGTTTTTACGTCAAAAAAGATTGTAAAGGGGTTTACTGCTTTGTTGTGTCTAGCACAGATATTGGAATCCATCATCTGAAAATGAAACTTTACATTCTTTAAGAGCTGTATACACATTTGCATTTCAATGCTAGACATTCTTGTATTTTAGGAAAAAGAAGAAAATCCTGAACGAGATGGAGTGAAACCAGCCCATTCATCTAATGCCGGAAAAAAAATGAATATCCCATAGCAGGGTTTTGATCCGTTTATTGACGCGATACACAGTTCACTGCAAGCATCTCAAATTAAAAGTCAAAGTACAAACTATCATGTATGTATGTATCACAGGTCAAAAGATAAATTAACTTTCTTTAAATTTAAAAAAAAAAAAAAAAACACCCTGAGAATTTAATTCCTTTCAAGAATTTTTTTCAATAAGTGTGTCCTCGAAATGGGCTTTACTGACTGTGGTTGCTCCCCGGCCCGGGGGGGTGGCGGGATTGACTCTCTTGTTTGTCATTACTGTAACTAACGATGGTGTTACACGGTGCGTGGGCTCATGGTC
The DNA here is from genome assembly GCA_964033795.1 of Lymnaea stagnalis. NCBI lineage: Eukaryota > Metazoa > Mollusca > Gastropoda > Lymnaeidae > Lymnaea > Lymnaea stagnalis. The sequence continues at coordinate 354,482 of CAXITT010000394.1, read as the reverse complement.
TCACCCTGTCACTAACGGTGGCGTCTCCCGGTGTGTTTCGTCTTATGATCCTCCTAATCTCTAATAGGGATGTAACCGGCTGCCTTATCATATTTAATTAACGAATTATAAAAAGGGTTGGACTGCGATAAAGCTTTAAAATAGATTAAATAAGACACGAACCAATTGTGTCAATATAACAATATAAGTTATGCTTTAATAATAAATATACATTATACACAAGTAAACGTTTCGGCACATGCCTTCATCAGTACAAACAAACACAAAATTAAATAAGTATAATTTAAATTTACATAATATAAATAGACATATCCTACCTAAAAAAGGAAATTAGGAGAGGGCGCTAAAACCAGACAAAAACAAAGTAAAGAGGAGTGAAAAGTTTCATCCTATCACGAACAGTGGTATTACCCTGTGTCGTCCGTCTTCTTGTCGTCCTATCGCTGATAGGGATGTAACCGGGTGCCTCAGCACATGATTTCATCCTGTCACTGACGCGGGAGTTGCCCTGTGCGTTGCCACATTGTTTCATCCTGTCACCAACGGTAGTATTACCCTGTGTCGTCCGTCCCATTTCCTTGTCACTAACTGTGCTACTTACCGGGTGCATTACCACATGGAATCACCCATGTCACCCACTTTGGCATTTACCAGAGTCGTACTATTTATTGTTGTCATTCCACTAACGGTGGTTTCAACTGGTGCATTACCAAATTGTGTCATCTTGTCCCTAAACTTGATGTGTTTTTTTTTTTGGTACGCATGCTTAAGGTGTGAATCTATATCTAAAATTCTTGTCTCTATGTTCAATACTTCATCATGTCATCTCGCCAGGAACACAAAGTGTTGCGATGTTTATATAATATTATTAGCCAATACTATTTTTATTGTCAGCAGAACTTTTTCAGTATTGTCTAAACGACTAAAACATGAACTAATTTAATATTTAACCATGTTTTAGCCTCAGATGACCATTGTTGACTAAATTATCTAATTTTTTTCCTAAATTTAATTTAACAAGAAAAAAAAAGGTACGGATATCGCTATGGGTGTATTCGAGTATGTAAGAGTATTGATTAAGCATATCATGTACTTAATTTCTTGACGTGGAAGTATAACAGTATTGTTTCCTAATGGCTAATACATGTTTGAGAGAATGCTTATCATCTCTCACAGCATGCGATCATCTTACAAATTACAATTTTTTCACATTTTTTTTTTAAATTTAAAAAAAACAAACAATGCATGTCTTTTTACAACTTTAATGCATATTGACAGGTAAATTTAATGTCTTCATACAAATTACACTGATATTAATCGATTAAAATGTCACGGAATCAATCAACAATCAGTCATGGATCACTTTTGTAACAGAGCGTTCAGTTTTATGTTTCAAACAAAATTGAACTGCAAACATTATTTCATTGATTGGAGTCGTCGTTGATTGGGATCAATAGTTTCAAAGGACAAGTTTCTTTCTCGGCCATGTTTATTCTCATGTGTATGATTCTGAAATATTGTTACAGTAAAATTGAACAGCACGACATTGTAGCAAATTTTTTATTGGAAGTAATAAAAGATAAAAAACATATTTATCGATTGTTGGTTGTTGTTTTCTTTTTTAAATGAACACTGATACACTGCTAAGGTTTATATGGAAATAAACAATGTATTTCCGTAACGTATGTTTCTCAACGTATAAGGATAAGTGTATCTAATAGTTATGATCTAATTAGACTTTAAAGTGCACTGATAAACCATGTAGGATTGTTTTCTTAATTTAAAAAGATGAATTATTTAAGCTATCACATGCTATGTTACTGGTACAAAAAATGCACAATGTCGTTAAAGACAATCGGTTAGCGGACGCATCGCTGAAAGTTCAGTTTGAGTTCATTTTGAAGGAAGTTCATCGCAGCAATGCTGAGAAAAATTCTGAGATGAGCAATCAAAATCATAATAAATGATATCAAGAAACAGCATGCCATAATATATATAAACAAAGGTTCTCATCCTTCAAATCAAATGACACATCTGTTCGATGAATAAGCACAAATACATTAAATGATTTTTTCTCATTAACATATTTCTAAGTCAAATAGGTCAGATTGACAAACTAGTAAGAACCAGTATGAACATGTCTCACTTTGGGCTTACATTTTGTAATTTTATTCTTTTAAAAATGTAGCGTCCTCTTTAAAAAAAACAACCAAAAAAACCAACTTTTATAAGTATTATTTTTGTTCTAAAAATACTCTTGAACTATGTCCTCTATATTGAAACCGAGGTTTACATGATTAAATATGACTTGAAGGCACAGAAGCCTGCCGACTTCTAAATAATAAACTAAACAATCCAACTCCAAATTTTAGTAATATACTTTACTTCTTTTCACATTAAAATTAGAAATTGTGGCATTGTTTCAAATTTTTTTACATTTTAAAAAAAAATTTAGTAAACCATTTACAGTCCTTAATTAAACGCAAGTGTCATATTTCTTAAACACGGTGTTTTAGATTAGAAGCTTAGGGATACATTAAACACGCTAAGAATAACGAGTTGATATAAATAATGTCTATTCAAAAAAAAAAAAAAAAATCAGATGTGTATTCTTGAAAACATTAATCCGGGAAAATGATACAAATATTAGGCAATTCCAATTTAAACACGGTGTTTTAGATTAGAAGCTTAGGGATACATTAAACACGCTAAGAATAACGAGTTGATATAAATAATGTCTATTCAAAAAAAAAAAAAAAAAATCAGATGTGTATTCTTGAAAACATTAATCCGGGAAAATGATACAAATATTAGGCAATTCCAAGTCGATTGGTTGATTCTGACTCTAATTACAAAACTCCTTAAACAGATTTTAGAGTTGAACACAGTATCAGCTTTCTCGTCATTCAAGTAAATATTTTCCTTTCACAGATAAATAAGAGGTTGGTATTGCAAAAATAATCCAGCATTGGGTAATACGTGCTGCTGCTGTAAGCAATGCATTGCTGGTCGTTATCCCGGTTGTTGGGCTGAGCTGAAATTAGAAAGACACTGTGTCATTTTTATTTGTAACGACTGGCTATTTAGCAACAACATCATAGACATCTCTCAGTGTCTAAAAGTGGCAAAGAATCAAATTAAAACCAAAAGTTATCAGCTGCAAGGTATAACGACAATTAAACCCTCAAACTAAATTAAATACATTTTGTCATCGTCAAGACGTTAGACAGCAGGGTTTTTATCTATTAAAAAAATAATCATAATTTTTATTGTTGATATATTTTTCATTTTGAATTACACATTGCACTTTCCATAACTATTTTTAAAGAGCGTTGCTTACTGGAGTGAAATATTTGCGACTTGTATGGACTGCTCATGTTCAACACGGCTCCGTCATCCTCCCACCTGTACACGTTTTTTGTTTCGATGTCGTTTAGACCCACCCACACCCACGTGTCTGTTTTAGAAGATTCTGGATATTTGGCAGCCATTTCGTCTCTCATGATGTAGAGTTTATCGATTACTTTAATGGTGTATAGATGAGAATTAAATCCTGAAAAATAAAATAAAAATTAAACGTGCAAGAAATATAGACCTATCTGTAATAAAACGTAAAATTGAACTATTATTATTATTTCTGCAATCACATTCACTGCAATATTAATTTGGAATTTTTTTTTCCACGTGATTCGTTTTTACACAAACGGTTCAGTAAAGAAAAGTTACCGTAAAATGCAAAAGGTTTAAAAAGGGGAATCTGATCGATGCGTAATCAATTAAAGAATAACATCAAACAGCCTCTAAAATTGCAATATGTTTATAATTGGTCACCCACACCCTCCATTGGCATTTGCCTAGCAGACTGACTTAAACAGAAGAAATATAAATAAAAAGGATTTCGATTGCAAGCTATTAATTTTGCTAAATTAACAAAGCGTTCCGCATCTAAACATGTCAATTCATTAATTACCGAGCATAAATGTATGTGTTCATAGGTGTGTGCTGCATAAAATTTGGGGATACAGCACCTTTGCAAACAGTTCTTGCAGCTGAATAATCTAGTTTCGTATCAGAAATCCATAAGCAGGCGAGGACATTCCCGCTCGTGGACTGTGTGAAGTTTTGTTTCTTATCACAATACGAGGCCTGGGTAAACAACTCGATGGCATCCGATCTCGGAGATGTTGAATATACCAATGAAGAGCCTAGAGAGAAATCCAAATACTGGAGCTTAATGAAATGACGCAATTTCATCAGATCGCTCAGATAAAAGGCAGGGCAGATTCACATTAAAAAAAAAATAAAGCTGATAGTCCTAAAACAACTTTATAAATAGATTTAAGAAATCGTTTTTACGTTATTAATTTTATTTTTTTTTAAAAAGAAAGCTGACATGTTCTGTATTGACATAGCGCTTCCTAATTTTATACCGTTCCACTGGTTTCTAATCATTAAAAAGTTGGTAAAAACATACAGAACATTATTGTTTTAACAGCAAACACCAACTCCAGCAGTCCTGTAGCGTCTGCACTTGGAACGCCTACTTGCTTTTGCCAACGGCGTGAAGCTCCGGGCGCCACATTACACAAACAGTAACAAAAAAAAAAGATGACATTTTGGTCAGTTATTGGAAATTATTCTCTGCACTGAGGAAAATGTATTAAAAGTCCAGCAATATTTTTGCTCATACATTAGTAAACGTAAATGTTGAACGTCAATGGTGAACGTAAATTACGAAACGTATATGGTAAACGTCAATGGTGAACGTAAATGATAAACATAAATGTTAAACGTCAATGGTGAACGTCAACAGTGAACGTAAATGATGAACGTAAATGTTGAACGTAAATGGTTAACGTAAATGGTGCACGTCAATGGTGAACGTAAATGATGAACGTAAATGTTGAACGTAAATGGTGATATTATTTGATAAAAAAAATTGTTCTGCAGTTCCAAAGAGATTTAAAAATCAAAACTGCAATAATTAACAAGGTTCAAGAAATGTAGCTATGTATTGAAGGTTCAGTCTAATCCACCTGTAAGTGAACGTGGCGTTTGTTGAAGAAACACTTCTTCCTCTGACGAGCTTGATCATTCTTACAACTTAGCGGGATATTTTCACAATGCTTCTCCCCCGGCTCACATTTCTTGCTCCGCCAAGTGTTGTCCCACATGTTACTGGTACAAAAATGCACACTGTCCTTAAAGACAATCGGTTAGCGGACGCATCGCTGATGTTCAGTTTGAGTTCATTTTGAAGGAAGTTCATCGCAGACTTCATTGGGATAAACCGAGCACACTCTGGAGAACACAAGCGTGATCCTCTTTAGGGAGACGCTTACTGATCAACAACACGTCGTCTCCCGTTAAAACAATACACATCCATAACGGCACCATTTTGCAACAATACACGGCATTATTGTGTGATATGGTAGAATCCTATCAAATAATTCGTTGGAATTATATTGTTCTACCACATTTTTTTAAACACTGTCTTGCATAAGAATCACTTAGAGGAGTCCAATTGTTAAACCTGCTAAGTAACATCGTGATATTGAGACAATGTTGTTTTTTTGTAAATTATTAAATTTATAAAGCAAAAATAGCATTTATATTTTGTATGGTAACATTTTAAACTTAATACTGTTGACTGACACTGAAAAAACCAGCCAAAATGCTTTTTTTTTTTTTATCAAGTAAGTGACCTAGCAGGTTTTGCAATTGGGCTGCCCAATTAATCACCTACGTATGAGCGAAAATGATGGTCAGCTGTGATTACTTTTTCCTCAAGCAAGAGACCGATTTGCAAAAAAAACAAAAAAAAAACAGTTGACCAACATAACTTCCTTTGCACGAGAGAGAACTTGTAGTGTTTGGCCCTGCGGACCTTAGAGGAACGCGCCGACGTTTCTTTCAAGATATCTGGAGTTTCAGTAATGTTGTTTGAGGCTCTTATTTTTACAGTTAAATATAGTTTTGGTCAATCCTATCACCAGCTAAAGCTGTTTTAGTGTTGAAATTTCTTTTTTTGTTTTGTTTTGGTTCCCCAGTTGATAAGAATGTACATGTTTTTTTTATGATTTACATTCGACCCTTGAACTTTAAGTGTAAACACATGCTTAGTAATCTGCTATATAAAGCTCAGTGTGTCTGTTTGCTAATGGGTTGATCAATTACAAGAAAATCAAACAAGGGATCGCATAACCAATTTGACACTGCCATCCAACCTGGCCTATAGATGGTTCATAGAAAGTTTGGTCATAAGTTGTAAATAAAAATTAATAGAAGTAAAATGCGCAGGTAAAGAGCAACACACACACACATAAAGAAAGTTGTTATTTTCAAATGGCTTGGAGGGACGTTCACGTTTAGTTAAATTTGGTGTAATCATTTTTAATAAGCCTCTGTGCAGAACGGGCCGGTCTCAACAAACATCTATTAAAGGGATGGTTTCGGCGCGCATTTTTAGGTGCAAGGTTTTTTAAATAAAACATTATCTTTATATTATGTTCAAACAATATTTTAAAAACAAATAATTTTATTTTTTTATATATTAATACTTGAAAAATAATTAATTCAACAAAACTATTAGCTGTTTAATGCAACATTTAAAAAAAAAAAAAAATAATATGTAGAAATATATCAGAACCCTTTAAAAAATAAATAATAAAACATTATCTTTATATTATGTTCAAACAATAATTTAAAAAAAAATAATTTTATTTTTTTAAATATTAATACTTGAAAAATAATTAATTCAACAAAACTATTAGCTGTTTAATGCAACATTTAAAAAAAAAAAAAAATAATATGTAGAAATATATCAGAACCCTTTAAAAAATAAAGCTACATAGCGACGCATAATGGAGGTTGAATATTAGATTTGAATTAGTTCAAAGATCTTGAACATGCATAAATGTCGCTTTTCGGTGCACAGATTTTCATAGTCCAGGAGGTTCTTTCTATATTTTTATTTAATAAGCAAATTTTTAAATTAGATGTATTTGAGGTAGGGATAATCTAACAAGTGCGATTTAGTCCAAAGTCTGCATCTAGTAAGAGATTCTCAACGCTTCTCTGGCGACACCCTGCTCATTTGGCGCCCTGTCAATGTGCATCCACCTCTAACGTCTAATGGCAACATTCTCTGTCGGTTGACATCCTACTCTGTCTCATGGCACCCAGGTAAGTCTGATGACACCCTGTCTGTCTGCACAATGATTTGCTGTCATTCGAGCCTCGTGGCACTCTGTGCTGGTGGCAATCTGTTTTAGTGACACTCTGTTCTCATCCTAAACTGATGTCTGCTATGAAACCGAACTCTTTCAACATATTTATTTTTTTTAATTTTGTGTCAACGCCCTGTTCAGTGATGGCAAACATTCGTAACTTTAAAAACGGTCACTAAAATATTGAGCAAAAATTGTTTCTTCGTATATGACCTTAAGAAGTCTAGAATTGCCGCAACAAAATCAGACATATGAAACATTAGCGAAGTTTTTTTTAAAATTATGTCCAAATTATTGGAGTAAATTTGATAAACTAACTTGCATATTTATCCGAATAATTTTGATTGTTATCGTAGGGATAAATAAAATGGCTTTTTTTTTGGGGGGGGGGGGGGGGGGGGGGGGAATGGGGATCCTAATTTTTTTAATTTTGCAAACGGTCATTGCTTTGGCTTCATTAAATACTCCTTTTTATTAAGAAATCTTTTAAAAGTTAGATTTGTCTTTAAGTCATGCTGTTTGGTTGTGCCCAGCTTGAATTTTAATCATAACTTTACGCGGCCAAAAATTCAATGATTGCAAAAGTAATAATAAATCTTGCTTTTTAAAGTAAAATGTGTAATTTTAATTAGTAATTTAGCGAAGTGTTATTTTTTTTTTTTTGGACAAGGTCCTAAATTTATTTGTACACTTTAGAATTTTATTTATTTCCGAACTATTAATAATGTATTAAGGTCTGATTTTATATTTTATGAAATTAAGATACACTCACCCAGTGTGCAGTTAGATGTCTGTTTGTTATATGTGAAACTGAAACAGCTCTCATTGTATCTGAGGCAGGTGGACGCACACGTGAGGCGGCTCACTTTGATCCCAAGAGCTCCATTTTTTATCATTGTGATGTTTAAGTCTTTGACCTTCTTCATATTAGTTGGTCTTAATGAGGCGCCTATCCTAGACACTAGCAACAAAGACTGTCATGTTCATATTATCGACTTAATGTAGTACCCCATAAAAAGATTTTTTTTTGTTGATATTGTCATCGTAAAGGTATTAGCTTAACAATTATTAAATGTAAGTTTAAAAAAAATAAACTACTAATTATAGATTTATAAACTTTGCATTAAGAACAACACACTTTGTTCTTAAATTCAAGGGTCTTAAATTATATAAACTGATCAAAAAATGTATAATAATACTTACCCAAATAGTATAAAGTCAGAAAAACACAAATATTAAACTTTATTATAGACATTTCAATTCAATTCATTTACATCTAGGACTTTCTGAAGTAAGATGATTTTATTTTTTTTTGTCCAATAAAGAAACAAAAATTAATGAAAGTATTCCATGCGTTCAGTTATAATGGTTACTGAACTAATCTAAATATAATTTAATATGATATTTGCTATTGACCAGCAATGAAAACTAACTAATCCTTGCATCTTTATCCACTATCTGAAATAATGAGATATTGCCAGGGTACCTATTTCAGTATCGAAATAGACAATGCGGCATTGAGAACAACTTAGCAATTTTATCCATGGAATCAAATACAGAAGTTTCTACGCCAAGTTGTTATATAATATAGTTTCTGGATTCAATATACAATTTAATGGCAAACAATACACGCTTACACATCTCATAATTTGTGTAAAAGAAAAAAGTAGTGCTATACATGCATTTTTTTATATTTTTTTTTAAGTCTTATGCAAAACTGGGTCGTGGTAAACAGAGTACGGTCAAAAATTAATGCTCCCTTGTAGAAATGGGTTTTAAAAGATAGAGTTGTTAACAATTTGTATATAGAAGAAATGATTTCCTCCACAACGTTTACACTCAAATATGGTAATAGAAGTAATACATGTTTCAACGAAAAAGATTTTATAATATTTTTTAAAATATCTGACAATCATATAGATGTGTATATTTTTCTTAATATTTTAACGTCAAATGAAAAAGTTAATCCCAAACAACACAACCTTTTTATAGAATCGTAACATGTATCTTTGAAAAAAACAAACATGCAGCGTTTGAATGTTCATATTTACTTTACATGCCGAATCTCTTGTGTTTTACTATAATGTTTCACTTTGCCGAGGGAACGATACACCATTGTGTTTCCATTTACAAAGCATTTTCTCTATTGTTTTGTGTTATAGTTTTATTTTGCTATTTAAAATGAAACTTGATAAATGGTGGATTTGTTTTAAGAGCACTTGCATGAGCCGTCACTCCGTGACAAAGATCATGTGCACTGTTTGTCTAACTCTCACAGGGTCGATGACGTTAAATAGAAAGCGTAAATCCTGTGTAAGGCTGTGCAAACAGCGGAAATTTGATATATTGTGAGTCACGTTGTGTTCTTCTGAGATGTTACGTATTTCTTTTCTATTAATTTCTTTTAAACATATGTTAAAGAATAAAAAAAGTGTGTTATATAGTCCCATGTCCATCATTGCAACCAAACCAATGACATTAACATAGATACTATTAAATGAGACAAATCATGTGGTCTTATGTATTGTATGTGATTATTCTAGAAAATGATCAATGCACTGATATGTTTTAACACCTTTGTTTGTGATATGTTATAATACTTTTGTTATTGCTATATGTTATAACGGTTCATTGCAATTCACTGATATATATTTTAAAAACACATCAACGTGTGTCGTTTTGTGAAGACACATACTACTGATTGGATGGTTGGATGATATCTTTTCCCCGCATGACCCATTGTGATAAAGACATCTACAATTTAGTTCACGCCCTCCATGCGTCACTACATCGAATATACCGTGACATCAGCAGTTGATATAAAATATATCTCAATATAACATCTACTTCTTGGTGTGCTGCCATGTCGAACACGATTTAACACTCACAAAAACATTGTTTTTATTATATATATATATATATATATATATATATATATATATATATATATATATATATATGTATTTTTTTTACACGTTGATATTTTTTCTTTTTTTTTTTTTTTTATATATATATATATATATATATATATATATATATATATATATATATATATATATACCTGTATTTATTACACGCGGAGATTGTTGCCCTATTTTCTTTTTCTATCTATATATATCGTAATTATTATTATTATTATGCTGTATTAAATAGTTATTTGCATCATTAAAAAAAAACAGTTCAACATTTCTTCAACTTAAAAGACAGTTGTGCCTGCTTCACTTTCTCTTTTGCCAAAGTATATTTAAAACCTTTCGACGTTTTATTGGTTTTTTTTTCAATCGCTTTTGTTGTATAGTCTACTTTTTTTAAGGAGTGTAAAGAATGTTAAATACAAATGCCAAAATAAAATACTACATAATTCTTTTGAGTCTATTTTTCTAATCATTGATTTTTTTCCCGTAAAAATTATATATTTTAAAAAACACAAAGAAAAAGCAACTAAAACATGTCCACGAAAATTTTAAAAGTTTATGAAATATCTGCAAATTTAAAAAAAAAAAAAATATCGCCCCTCGCAACCATCCTGACTGTTTCAATTTTTAAATGTTTCAATTTTTAAATGTTTCAATTTTTAAATGTTTCAATTTTTAAATGTTTCAATTTTTAAATGTTTCAATTTTTAAATGTTTCAATTTTTAAATGTTTCAATTTTTAAATGTTTCAATTTTTAAATGTTTCAATTTTTAAATATTTCAATTTTTAAATGTTTCAATTTTTAAATGTTTCAATTATTAAATGTTTCAATTTTTAAATGTTTCAATTTTTAAATGTTTCAATTTTTAAATGTTTCAATTTTTAAATGTTTCAATTTTTAAATGTTTCAATTTTTAAATGTTTAAATTTCTAAATGTTTCAATTTTTAAATGTTTTAATTTTTAAATGTTTCAATTTTTAAATGTTTCAATTTTTAAATGTTTAAATTTCTAAATTTTTCAATTTTTAAATATTTTAATTTTTAAATGTTTCAATTTTTAAATGTTTCAATTTTTAAATTTTTAAATTTTTAAATGTTTCAATTTTTAAATGTTTAAATTTCTAAATGTTTCAATTTTTAAATGTTTCAATTTTTAAATGTTTCAATTTTTAAATGTTTCAATTTCTAAATGTTTTAATTTTTAAATGTTTCAATTTTTAAATGTTTAAATTTTTAAATGTTTAAATTTTTAAATGTTTCAATTTTGAAATGTTTCAATTTCTAAATGTTTCAATTTTTAAATGTTTCAATTTTTAAATGTTTCAATTTTTTTTCGTTGTTGTAAAAGAAGAACACACCTTTACAACCCCGTAGTATGGAGAACTACCAGCGCTAAGACAATACAACTAAGGATAGCATTATGGGGGACAGAAATGTATTTAAAATGTTATAGATTACACCGCTGGCTTGTTTTCTTTTCATTCCGTTTGGTGAAGTAACTACATTTCTTCGTTGAACTGCACGACGTAGGAAATTGAGCGATGCTTTTGTGTTTGAAAGAGCAAAACACATCTTTAATTATTTATCTTTTTTCTTAGTCCGCTATTTTAACCCTACATTTTTTAAATAAGTATTGTTATAAATTAGTCACGTGCTCACAGACACTCGCTACTAGTTGTCAGCCGACTCAATAAGCTTAACATTTCATGTCACATATTCTATTTCATTTCAGTTGTTGTTTTTTTTCCGATAAGAAGCACACAGTGATATATTACATTTAATAATTGCATGATTTTTTTAAACTGATTAAATTTGTTGTTTTAAACACACGCAAAATTATAAATATAGGCCTAACTCAAATAATTTTAATGATTTTTAAATTGTAAATTCATTTAATATCTAACATATAATAATCTGTATAGTATATAATGTGTTACGCTATGGAGCTATCATATCTGGTTATATGATAACTTTCTTCTAGATGCAATATTAAATAACAATCTTTTAAATATTAATAATTTGTTTTATATTCATGCATATTCTTTTTTATTTTCTTAGAAATTAAAATTATTTTGATTTTTTTTTTTTTTTTTTTTTTCTTTTTTTTTTTTTTTTTTTTTTTTTTTTTTTTTTAGAAATTAAAATTTTTTTTATTTTTTTTTTTTTTTTTCCCATTTTTTTTTTCGCTTATGTGATATTCTTCCTTACTCTGGATAAATAAATAATAAACTATCTTGCTGACTTGAAGCTGTCCAATGGCTACGTGTAACATCTTCAGACTAATATATATCCCCGTTATCGTGTTCCTTTGTGCTTACGGTTAGTAGAAACTACTTTAATTTAATATCTTATCATTATAAAATCAGTTTATTATTAGAAATTATTATGCCTCATATTTCAACATTAAAATTATTGAATTAACACACGCTCACACTCACAAATATATATTAATGATATATATATATATATATATATATATATACATGCATAGTAATTGCTTGACGCGAAATTTTAATTAAATATTGGAAATTTTATTTCAAATACAACAAGTTATCTACTACTATTGGATAAACCGGGACATTTATTTAAAGGTAAAACGTGAACACCAAAAAAAAAAAACTTTGTCTTTTAATAAGAATATGATTATTAACGAGATAAATATAATCGACTCATTGTATATTAAATTTATTTTCATTACACTTATATCAATTAAAATGAGGCTTACTTCTTGGCGTAAATTATAATAAACTTGGGTCACCTATATATTATACTTATACATTTTGTATTTTTTAAACTTACTTTTTTTTTTACAGATTTATAAATGTTAGAAAAATATATACAATTGCAGTTTTTTTCGGCTTGAATAAATGTAAAATTTAGAACACTACAGTATATTCCTATGTTTATTGATAAATTATTGAGATGTGAAATCGTTATAATATATTAATTTAATGATTTAAATTGCTTTATTTTTTTTAATATGATAAAACGTATTATTTATTTTAAGAAAGCAAATTTAAGTTTATTTGTTAAATTCGTGGATTAATTCTAGTCACACGAAATGAATTTTTTTTTTTTAAAAAAGGAAAAAAAGAAGAAATTCCTCTTGAACATTGAGCCATACGCATGTAATAAACAAAACGCATTCAACCATCACCAATTTTTATTTGCCGGGTTTAAAATTGGCTCTTAGAATTTTATTTGTTGTTGTTTAATTTGAAATATTAATTTATATTTGTTTATAGATATTATTTTTGCGGTGAAAGATTTTTGTGTGTAATGTGAGTGTAAATATACTTTCTATTCAATTATCACATGATTGTAAATGTCGTCTGCACTTGTGTCTGTCTAGCTGTAACAGAGCAAAGATTAAACAGCCAGCTCAAAATGAGGAAAGATATTGGGAGGAATATGGAAATGATACCCATTGGAGTCACTCTATACAGTATCAACAAACTCCACTGTGCAAGATCATGTAACGAATACAGCAACTGTTATAGTTTTAACTTTAACATGCGGACCAATATTTGTACTTTAGGTAATATATAGTAATATATATATATATACTTAAATACATATTAATATATACTATATATAAAATTTCAATTAAATAATACAGTAGAACACGGCTACGTCGACGGCCTCGTGGTTTGCCAATAAGCGTCGAGATAACCGATGATCGAGATAACCGAAAACCAATATTGCGGCAATATATTAACGTATGCTTAAACATTTCTTTATGTACATGATGTGCGTAAATAAATGTAAGTACTTCCGTAAAAAAAGATATATACATTTTTTAATATACAGTTATTTAGAGCACATTTTGAATTTAAAAAGAATAAACTTTTTTAACTTAACGACTTTTTGAGCTAGAAATTTTTGAAGTTCCAGTTCATTGGCTATTTTCTACTATGGACAAAGCCACCACATGTTGTGCCCTCAGTCAGCTGATCGTTTTTTGCAAAATGACAATATAGTTTATCTTAGGTGACGCCTCCCTTTATTACTAAAATACTATTTAGGGACAACTTATATTGAACTTTCAACTTTGGCACATGATTATTTAATTAAACTTTTCCCTGAACAATGGTTCAATAGTTTTTGCACACGGCAAACTCTTATGAATGAAACTCTGACGTAGTACCATGGCATAGCCATTATGCCAGTGACCGTGAATGGCTGCCCATGACAACGTTTTGCACACGGTAAATTAATTAACATTCATAATATGGACTCTACCGGGTTTTAAAATCTCGAATTAAAATATATTTATTTAAATTACTTCTAGGTTCATTCTAAAACACAAGTCCTGTATTTTTAGGAATAAATAATTATTTTTTAATATATTTGCTATTTCTTCTTGTGGAGTTCAAAATCTGGCGATGGGTCATGGGGCTCGAGATAACCAAGGTTAAGTGGCATAATTTGGCCGCCTTTTGTTCTCGAGATATAAGGGTTTGGCGACATAAAAGAATCAACATAACCAAGGAGAAAATGCTAAGACGAAGAGAGAATTTAGAGGTTCCCCTTAAAAAACGTCGAAATAGCATGCTTGGGGAGTGAACCGAGGTCGAGATAAGCGGGTTCTACTGTACATAGAAAAAGCTTGCATTACAATAAGAATTCCATGCTATTCGAATCGATGTCCAACGAAGTTATACTCATAGACTTTGTGTAGTTCTTAAAAACAGATAAAGCAGAATGTGCAATGTCTAGGCTTTTATTATAAATAGCCGTAAACTCCAGCCACTATTCAGAGACAGTCAATGTAAAGATATTCACTTTTAGCATCCCCTTCTGGATTACAATTATTCAATACTTATTAGTTTGAAGCTAAAATGTTTGGGGTTTTTTAATGGCAACATTTGTAAAAGAATTGTTTTTAAGTTTAATTACAAAAAAAAAAAATTAAAACAAATATTTTTTTTAAAAAATCTGTTTCACGTTGTTTTCTTTAACAAACGCTAAGAAAAACAACATAAAAAGAATAACCATTCAAAGCGTTACCCGTGTCGCGTCCCTTTCATTACAAACTCTAAACTTTTTAGATAAAATCTGAAAAGAATAAGAAAAAAACTCAGTCCCCGATAGCAATGAAGCCATTAGAACATTTTTTTCATCATGTTTTCCTACTTGTAAGTAATACAAATATGTGTTATTAAATTCAAGTTGTAAAATTTAGGTTAATATAATTTTGTTTAAACTAAAAAAAAAACTGTTTACCGCTGGTAGAAATGTGTGCATGTTACCAAAGCAATTATTTATGTCTTGATCAGCTGAACATTTTCAATGATCATTTTCGTTTTTTTATGAGATGCAATAAATATACTTTCCCATCTTTTGTTGTATTAAAATATTTAATTTTCTACCTGAAATTTTAAAATCATATCTAAATAACTTCAATTTTTAAAATGTTTACAAAAAACGATCACACAGGGTCATGGCTACTCAATAACACACCAACTTTGGACCCAGATGACACCATTTACACCCAAGGGGCTGTCTGTGATGAATGGCAGCAATTTAGATTCATGTCCTATCACAATGTCAGCACCTGTATTTGGATTTCTGAAAAAAAAAATGATTACCCTAATTCCCAGAAGGCATGTCAAGGTAAAACAAAATAAAAGATATGACGCATCGGTTGAATTTCAAATCTTACAGAATAATAAAGGCATTATCTTATTCTACATCTTTTATTTACTAAGGATCCACGAACACTGTCTTTAGAAAATCTGTCATTTAGAAAAAAAGGGCTTTTATAATACGATAATTATATATAAAATATACATTTTTAAAAATAGTTTTATTCATAAAGAGAAACATGAACAAGTACATCATATAAAAATTAAAGAAGCAATTGTTGGCACATAACCTCAATGGGCTTTGAAATGACAAAATAAAAGAGATTTAAAAATATTTCATTTTTTTATTTGAATTCAAATGTAATTTATTCAAATCAGTTGGCCAACAAAAATGTGTAATTTCTTCAGTAGATTCTATGATCTTGGAAAACTTCTGAAGTTTTGTATCCCTAGGTCTCATTCTTGTTTTCGTGTTCAAAACTTTACACCATTCAAAATCAATAAATGTTGGAACAAAATATGTTTAGGCTGGAGAAAGAAAGGACAGGACCATGGTTCAAGCCTAAAAATATCTTGTTCAACTATTTATTTCTAGAGATGTCATAAATGCAGTACCTCGTACTTTATCATTTCAAAGCAACTACATTTTTTTAAAATGATATAGCCAATTGTTTTATAACATGGTTGCTAAAATAGTAGAATATTTTAGCATTGAAAAGAGAGATTACTTATCAAGATTTAAAGCAATAAATTACTTGCAGTTTATAATGATTTAAATGTCATTCAAATTAAATAAATGTTTGAAATTTGGGAAAATAACAAATAGTATAAGTGGTTATTATTATATTTTTTTAAAAATATCTATTATTTACCTATAAAAGCAGATGGTAAAATATTTAAAACTTGTTTGTTTTTTTTTGTTTGTTTTTTTTGTTTTTTTTTAAATTCAAAATAAATTGAAGAATGTTTGTTATGATTTACTTTGATCTCTTCCTCTACAAATATAATAGAAAGAGGCAAAGCCGTTTAAGAAGACTTTTCATTATTCATATTTTTAATGTTAGATCATTGTTAAGATCACACGGCATATGTTTGAATCGTACGATGTTTTCAATTATCTTTCAGAGATGAATTCCCATTTGTACACTTTAAAGGTCATCAAAAAACTGTCCATGATGATGGACGCCATAAAAGTAAAGCACCCGGCCTCTGAAACCTCCCAAATGTCGTTCTGGGTCGGACTAAATAATGTAGAGACTGAAGACGTGTACAGATGGGACGATGACGGCACCACGTTTGATATGGACAGCTCGTACAAAGAACAGCTTTTTTACCCAGGTGATAGCTACTGGTAGTTGTATGTTACGTTTCTGTGGGTTCTTTTTTTTCCTTCTTAAAATGAAAAAAAAAACGCGTGAAGTTTTTTTTTAAAAATAAAAATCTAATATCAATTTAAAAGCAAAAACCATTTATACTAAAAGAAACAAATTCCCTTCCGAAAAGTATCTTGGTGGTCTAGAGTTTTAACGTTAAACAAACAAAATTGATAATGGATATTTACTTTAATCTTTAATCTGCTTTGTTCCCCTGAGAAGGCTTCTGGCCGATCCATTTGCTATCAGGGTGCGTCTCCTTTCATTATACAAAGAGTTTTTATCATCTAGCAAAATATTTACATTTTTAAAAATTCGATATCTATTGAATTTCTCAAAGTTATACATGTGTTTAAAAAATGTATCATCCAGGTTTAATCTTTAAAGCTTAATCGTGTTAATTACCACCACGTTGTTCCGTATATTTTGTTGATTCGTTTTCAGGTCAGCCCAATGCTCCTCAAACAGAACAGTGCATCATGTACAGTAGCATTTATTGGCACCCCCTCAATGACTACTTTTGTGATCGTGTCCACTATTTTGTATGCGAAAAAAGGCCGTATTTTCAGGTCAGCTAATAAAAGAGCTTAGGGCACATCGCATTAAGGAGAAGCGTTAAGAGGATACGTTTTCCCTTGTAAGGTATCATTACGTATTAAGCACTGTATGCCCACTGCAGGATACAATATTGTAATTTAGTGCTTTTTAACATATAATATATCGAATATAATTTGCTTTTATTATACATCATCATCAGCTCACTAATTTCCTATTTATTGTCGTCCTTAAATGTCTGTAAACAACTTGACTTCTGCATCATCGTCTTTTAATAAAATAAACAATAATCTTTTTTCATCAAACTTCAATCAGCTAATATTTACAAATAGATCATTTCACATCTATCTATTTGGGTAGTGTAAGAGATCAAAACTATTTAAATAACTTATAAAATTATGCACGCATAGCGAACAGCAGTAGGCAAGCTGCCCAATAAATATTCTTTTTACTGAAGTATTTTTTATGGTTTATCATTATTTGTTAAGAACGTTAGAAACGAATGTGTCATTAAAAATATTCGATTTCTTTTGGTCAAGACTTATTCTTGCTACATGGAATGTCTATTCTGCTATATTATTCGGTGATGAGAAACACAGAACTATATAGCACAGAAGGAAGTGGAGAACCTGAAGAAAGTCATGACCACACAGCGGACTTTTCGACCGGATAACGTCCACAGCAATGTGAGAACAGCGAATAAAGATAAACGAAGAATACCACGCAACAAAGACATAGAATCAAAACCAACTTTTTACTGTGATACGCTAATATTATAGCGCTATGAGGATAGCATCTTCAAATGCATACCTTTTTTAAACGCATGCAGCCTATGTGGGGCGAATAATGCGATATCTATGAGTAGGTCTGCCTACGTACGCCACATAAAATAATATATGGGTCTAGAACTATGTCTTATGTCTCCCGGCCCGTGCACGACTAATATGTAGTATAGAGTCAAATGATCACGAGGCAGCTAGAAGTCCAGATGCCTTTATTTATTAATACACTAAGTGAAACAGAGTCCACGAAATGCCTAACAAGTAGTTACTGGCGTTCAAAATAAAAGTATCTTAGTCTTTGAAGATTATCCTACGAAATATAATAAGATGTAAAAAGTAGTTATCAAACATGTGCTGTCCAAATAAATAAGGCTTTGAATTACTTTGAGACGGTATTATTTCACCTCTATCAGCGTTAACATCATAGTCACAGATAACATCATAATCACAGATAACATCATAATCACAGATAACATCATAGTCACAGATAACACCATAGTCACAGATAACATCATAATCACAGATAACATCATAGTCACAGATAACATCATAGTAACAGATAACATCATAATCACAGATAACATCATAGTCACAGATAACATCATAGTAACAGATAACATCATAGTCACAGATAACATCATAGTCACAGATAACATCATAGTCACAGATAACATCATAGTCACAGATAACATCATTGTCACAGATAACATCATAGTCACAGATAACATCATAATCACAGATAACATCATAGTCACAGATAACATCATAGTAACAGATAACATCATAGTCACAGATAAATTCATAGTCACAGATAAATTCATAGTCACAGATAACATCATAGTCACAGATAACATCATAGTCACAGTTAATATCATCAATGCAAAGAAAAAATATATATTCAATATCAGGAATAGTATGTTAAAAAATCAATTATTGTGATGTTGATGTTACAGTCTTTGCCTTTGATCTGCACATTCGCCTTCAATCTTGTTCACACGAGTTGTATGTCTCCGCAGCAAGATAAATACTACATTTTAATATTTTTGAATATTGACATCAATGCTTGACAATGCCCCCTCCCCCCCCCCCACCACGACCACATCCGCAATTTAAATTATCTGAAAACACTCTCACATAATTATTGTGATGTTGATGTTTCAGTCTTTGCCCTTGATCTGCACATTCGCCTTCAATCTTGTTCACACGAGTTGTATGTCTCCGCAGCAAGATAAATACTACATTTTAATATTTTTTAATATTTACATCAATGCTTGACAATGCCCCCCCCCCCCCCCCCCACCACGACCACATCCGCAATTTAAATTATCTGAAAACACTCTCACAAAATTTTTTTTAAAAAGTTTCATTTTACATTGTTTTGATAAATTTTGTAATTAAACAAAATAATAACGGTTTAAATTATTATTATTTCGTTTTCGTTAACGAAGGATTATCTCAAGTATTCCCTGTAAAATATAGTGACAAGTTGTGGAGATCCCGATACGATATTATCATAATACCTATTGCATGTTTAGACAATGTATAGCCATTTAAAAAAATACAATATTGCAAATAAAAAAACAATATTCTTTAGATTGAGCTTAGTCATATTTTTGTATTATTTAAAATTGTGTACAGTCATAGGATTTCGTTTTTTAACACCACGTTACATATCAAATAATATATATATATATATATATATATATATATATATATATATATATATTTTAAATATATATAAATATATATAAAATAAAAAAAAATTTTAAATATTTATTACTTCCGTGTACATGTCCTCTATTTTTTTTTTTTTTTAACACAACATTACATATAAAAAAATATATATATATATATATATATATATATATATATATATATATATATTTTAAATTGATAGAAACATACTTGAAATTGAAAAGCATTTTACAACTTTATTACTTCCGTGTCCATGGCCGCTATTTTTTTTTTACAAATATCTTGTTTCTAAACTATTTGAAGAACCTACCTGTGAAAGTACTTCAGCCAGATTTTTTGTCAAAAGTGAACCAAACATCTTCTGGCCAACATCTTATTGAACTGAATTTTTTTTTCTCCAAGGGAGACAATTCAACAATTTGCCATTTTTCGACAGTCTGTTTGGCTTTTCAAAGTTGTGTAACTCTTACTGTACATCTTGTGATGTTTAGCAGTTGTGTTTTTGTGCAATTTTTTTTTTTTAAATGCTCACAGACACATCGGTAGGTTTTTTTTTTTTTAAAGAGAACTAAGAGCGTTATGCTACACAAAGGTTGATACTGAAATTATCTTAAAACTTGTGTTAATTAAAGTTTTTATATTAAAAAATACCATTACAATGTTTCATAAACAATAAACAGTGTCAGCTACTTTCTAATACATGTATGTTCCATTGGAATGTATGGTGATTTAGGTTTGACTCAATTTGCATCAACGTATTTTAAATATGATCTATTCAAACTCTGAACCGAAAATTACTTTTCTTACTTCATGAACATTTGATTGAGTGCATGAATGAAATCAAACCTAAAATCAGCACTGCGGTTGGAAAGACTGCACGGCGTCTCCCTTGGAATGTACATTCAGGTGAACATTTCACTTGGTCCTCGCGTCAAGTGAACCTTTTTTTACATTTAAAACGGTATAATAATAAGGGAATTAAAGATAAACCTACAGAAAACTGGTTCGTGAACTATGAGCGCTTAGATTTAAAAACGCTTAGCAGATTCATTTAGCTAACCTTTAGTGCCGCATGAATAGTTTCTCACCGTATCTATTAATTTGTATTTAATTCAGGCAAAAAAATTATGTTTAAAAAAAAAAAAGACTAATTTTTTATTTTTTTTTTTGAACCCCCGCCATCTGTTCCCCTTTATTTGTGTGTGTGTGTGTGTGTCCCGTTTGTTGAAATACTCGCCATTTCAGAATATCAGGGGGAGTAACCCTCTCAACCCTAGTTTAATTTATTACAATAAAGTTTGCTTTCCTAAAAGGTTTTTAAATATTCTGACGAATTTTTTTTTTTGGTTGGGGGTGGAGTGAGGCCGGGAGGGGTGAGTGGAGGTATATTACCGCTTAAGCTCCCCTCCGAAACATAACACCAGCCTGGTGCCTTTTCAAAATACCTCACATCCCCTTAAAAAAGTTCATCTATTCATAAAAATGTGCACTCTTCAATAATAATAAAATGTTTAATGTCTTGTCTCTATAAAAAAATTGTGTTCTGTCTTTGTGTGAATCTTTAATGAGCTGCAATATTTTTCTTGTTTTCCCTGTTTGTTTCCCTTGAGAAGGCTTTTTGCTGAAACTGAATTGTGCTCGGTATTATTCCGAGCTTTACAATTGTCTATTAATTCCTAATATATAAATTCACCGACGCTTGGTCAAGTTTACCTTCAAAATTTGTATTATTACTTCACGGCAATTGGATTTAAAAATATTGATATTTTGTAAATGCATGTTTTAATCAACTAGAAATTTGATCTTGCAAAGTAAGTACCATTTCGTATCTTAATTTTTACAGAAACTCTGTTGTTAAAGAAAAATGTAAGTATTTTTTTGTTGTTTAACTTTCAGGTTAGCCCAATGGTCCCCATAACAGAAAAGTGCATACTATACAGTAGCAACAAGTTGACTCTAGTGACTGACTATGACTGTGGTAAAATTTTGTTGTTCTTTATAAACGAGGAGAGGCCATTTTTCAGAAACAACTAACAATGCTTGTTAAATGAAAACCTGTTCCAGGGAATACTTGTTAAAGTCAACGTTTGTTAAAGGCAATAATTTTTAAAGGCAACGTTTTTTTAAAAACAGCGCTTGTTAAAGGCAAGACATGTTAAAAGGAACGCTTAAGTTAAGGCAATGCTTGTTAAAGGCAACACTTGTTAGAGGAAATTAGTTGTTATTCGTGTCTTCATCCTGCTGCCATGCACCAATTGCTTAATAGTAAAATAATAACCTGAAGTCAAATCCCATTTACACAGCTTATAATGTTATTTAGGGCAAAATTGGTTTCAAGCAGTTACTTTCAGATTTCGATTTTTCATATCATTATTGAACACTTCATAGGTTTATCTTAATGGCTAATGGCAAATGAGTTGTATTGATCATTTCACAGCCCACTCATTGTTACAGTTCTGTATGTCATTGTCCCACTGGTGAATGTAACTGTATAAATCATTGTTGGTTGTGTCATCTCTTACTGAAAGATACAAAACAATCGGAGTATTCAAGTAGGGTAAGAGTAGTAATTTTGTCTAAGAAAACACATGCATGTTTTATTTTTGTTTTGGTTTATACATCATCATGATACAGTAATATTACTTGTTGCTTGCGCAATAAAACTATTATGGGAATATGTATTTATAATCGAAAAAAAAAACAAGTTTTTAAGACACGTGATATAATTTAATTTTTAAAAAAGCAAAGTAACGGATAAAATATATTAAAAAAATATAATTTTTATCTTAGCGATAGAATTATTATAGAATTTATTTTTAAAAAAAGAAATATTACCAATTTGCTAAAACACCTTCTTGAAGCTGAATTAAAATTTGTTGTTTTGTTTTTTGGCTTTTTTTTAAATTATAAAGCGTAGTAACAACAATCAAGTGTTTAAAAATGTTGGTGTTTATTATTTTTTGTCATAAAAAAAGTGGTTACAATATTTAATGAAAGTGTCTTTTCTGTCCTTAGCTCTTTAAATTACACATCTTATCAGCTCTAGCGTCATTTCTACCATCTCTCTATGGAACATACTCTACCTCCTCTCAACCTCTCCTACCCGTTCCATATGCATATCTCTCGTCCCCTCATCTCTATTTTACCTATCTCCTCTAAATGTCTCAATCGATCTCTCTTGATAGTAAGAAAATCTCACATTTCTAAACATTGCAAGCACATACTCGGCAAATAATTCGATGAATGTAGGAATTGAGAAATCTAGGATAATCAAACTAATGGAAGCGAATAATAAATATCGATTCTCATTAAATACGACATTGTGTCGAAAGAATGTGTTTTCCATTAAAGCTTTTAACGCAACTACTCCATATGCAAGCAGCAAGACTGAAACTAACGTGACCAATCTGTCAGTACTTGCTTCTTTATTTTAGTACGAAGCAGATCGATGCGACACAGTTCTATAGCCCATTGTGTTGTGAACGCAAAAAAAGGTGTCTGATAAATTGCATTTAAAAAATGATTCATTCATGTTTATGTATAGGCCAATGTCCTGTTCTCGGGCACCTCGGTGCACGTTCGATATAGGTGCTTAACTAATGATCAACAAGGAAAAAATTCAGCTGAGCAAATTTGATTTATTAATGGCTTTACAATTTTTATAAATTTTATGAGCTTAAATTTTTTAATTTTTTTTTTTAAATGTCATCTTGAGTCCCTTTTTTAAACTCAATGAGTCATTTTTTTTATGGGTGAATCATAACTTTTATTAGAAGTAACGTTAATAAAGTGCAAAATGTACAAAACAATATTATACACAATTTGATTTATTTTCTTTTATTCTTTGTTTTCCTATGCAATTGAAATATATATGCGGTAGTGTGCCTTTCACTTTTTATTTATTTTGGGGGGTTGGGGGGGGGGCACTAATTGGGAATCTTGTTAAGTGCTTTACTTGTATGCAAATGATGTCAAATTGTCAGCATCACCTCTTTTGTCCCATATTGCATTTTATAAAGAATTTATACGATGTTTTAGGACTTGTTAAATTTACGATGGTTTGGTGTTTTTTTTTTTTGGTTTTTTTAACTTTCGAATGGTATTGTCAAAAACTTTATCATCATTACAATGAAAAAAATGAAGCGCTTAAAACAGAGATCTCCTCAATTATTTTTATAAAGAATTTATACGATGTTTTAGGACTTGTTAAATTTACGATGGTTTGGTGTTTTTTTTTTTGGTTTTTTTAACTTTCGAATGGTATTGTCAAAAACTTTATCATCATTACAATGAAAAAAATGAAGCGCTTAAAACAGAGATCTCCTCAATTATTTTGAGATACGGTGCAAGAACTGTTTCTCGTATTTCCGATTTGTAAAGATTTCTACCAAGAGCATAGCGAAAAAGGAACATTTGAAATGTACACAGATCCTCTGTCAGTAAAGGCGTGGCTCCTTGGAGGCCTCATCATAGGCGTGGCTCCTGGGAGGCCTCATCATACAGTACAGCGGCGTTTCCCAAAAATTTAGTTTTTCGTGATCCGGTAGCGTATTTTTCCTTATATCAGTTACGAGTTAATTTTGCTTTCTGGCCCTGTACGGGGTCGCAACACGGCATCTGGGAAAAGCTAGCCTACAGCTTCAGATTAGTGATGAGGCTCATTTACTTTATTAAGATTAACTTCTATCATTTGATAATACACCATGCAATTGTAACTGTAAATGTAATTATGTTTAGTGTATAAGTATTTTTTTATCAATATTTTCACAAGAATATTTAGGTGTTTCAAAAGCATTTAAGATTTTTATTTTAAATTACAATACCATATTCTTTTAAAAAATAAGAATAAAATAAGAAGTTCAAAACGCGTTATTTATAAAAATACTTTAAAATATGGAGCACAAACATCAATATTTAAAAAAAAAAAATGCTTTTAACGAAACCGTTATTTTAAATGCATTTCATCGTTAGATTCTTTTCACAGACAAACATCAATGATGCATTGCAGAAGTAGTCATGGAGTGGGTAATACCTTGTTGTATCAAAGGACATACACGATTCTGTTTCCGGTGCGCTGGGCTGACCTAAATAAATAAAATGAACAATTCTAAGTTACACAAAAAAACAACCAAAAAAAACAAATTAAAATATAATATATTTTGATGTAACTTGATTTACTTCCATGTCAATTTCGATAAGATTTGCTCTTCCCATATGTAAAGATAACTCTTACCGGCATGAAACAGCACCGACTTGTAAGCACTGCTCGTGTTGAATTCAGTGCTGTCGTCCTCCCATATGTATGAGTCATTTTTTTGCATGTTGTTCAGTCCTATCCAAGACCAAATGCCATTATTTGAAGACGGCATCAGTGTCTTGAACGTTTCATTGAGTATGTCGATCTTTTCGCTGATCTTCATTGTGTACAGTGTTGAGTTGTAATCTGTCAGTGTGTAAACGTGTGAACAGAAGGAAAAGTAATTTTTGTTGAGAATAGGACATTGTTTTTTTTGTTTTTTTAAGTCGTTAAATAAAGTTTAAGAAGCAAAATTTATTATGTTTTTAAATACTCAAGTGCAGATAGTATTATGATATGGATGAGTACACTTTGTTAAGAAAAAAATCACATATTGATGTGCCCAGCTAATGTGGTGATCTCTAACGAAAATTGTTCTTAAAAAGCGTGTATTTAGAGTCGTAATCTACAGTTGTGTTAAAATAGTTAGAAATTATCCAGAAGTCAAAGTAAAGTTTTTAATTTACTTATCATTATCACTGCTTACTTGGATAATTGAAAATGTAATTTTTAAAAAAAATATATATTTTGCCAATTTAAATCAGCTGAAACAGATTAAGTAATTTTTTTTTTTTTTTTAAATTACAATGAATTAATCCAAATTTACCTAGACAAAATTTCCTTGCATCTGTGTAGTTTCGTTTTGTACAGGATATCCACAAACAAGAGCTGACATTTCCTTTAAAATAAAGCTTGAAGTCCACGTACTGTTTGCATGGTGAATCTTGGTAAAGTAGTTCAGTGTCGGGCTCTCTTGGTGACATGGAATTATACATCCACGAACCTGCAAAATAATTGTAAATGCTCAATAGATTTAATTTATTTTTAAAGTATGATTTTTCTAAGATAAAATCACATTAAAATAATATCCAGCAGGTCAAAAGTAAAAAAAAATACACAAAAACAACCCAAAAAAAACAAAAAAAAACCAATACGTATGAACTGTGATTTATATACGCAAGGAGCCTAAATGGAATGGTTTTGAACGGCTGTTCATAACATTTTATACTTCCGTATAGGGTGATTGCATTGTCGACATTAATAGCATTAATGTACATTCTAAAAGGTGTGTTGTGCAACGAGGACCGTAAGCACAAAGTTAGCCTGTCGGTAACCCCCAGCAACCATAAGGAATTATCGGGCGCAAGAAAACTGTTGCGGTCAGTATTCTGCACTGGCTTGAATATTACTGATAGCTAGAAACCCAAGTTTAGCCCTACAAACTAATACAAAGACGTTTCAAAAACATTAAGAAAAAAATTTGTGTAAAGAGATAACAAAAGAAATTGTTATTTCAATGTTGAAAATCACATCAAATGTAAAATCACATGATCATAAAACATGGCGCTTAATTTACACACACACACATATATATATATATATATATATAGAGAGAGAGAGAGAGAGATGTACATGCCACCGAAGGTGTGCTGTCTTATTTATTTGTATAGTCACTCCTGTAGAAACCTTTTTTTTTTGTATTTCTACTATTTAAATTGCCCTTGTGTTTGTGGGTGTGTATGTGTGGTTGAGGGTCGGGGGTTGACCGACCAGGGTATGAGAATCACTGTTGTTATCTGTAGATCACTATTGTTATGTTTGGAATTTGAAAAGATGTTTAGTTTAGAGATTTCATGACGGTGCAGCCGTATCTATTAAGTGTGATTGTTGAGACGTATTTGGGTAAAGGGAAATGACGCGTTAGTTTAGTGGCCGATAGATTGGTGAGATTCACGGCGTGGCTTGTTGTTTTTTTGTGTGTTCAGGATTTCGGCTGGATATATCATTTAGGGGGGACGTTGATTTGTATACGAATTTGATTGTTAGTGTACACTGTTCCGTCAGGTTTTGACGATGCATCATAAACTTATAGCGTTATAAATTATATCAAGATATTCAGTGTTTGCTGTGTTGATGTCGGTTGCACTGGTCCGTGGTGAAGAAGTGAGAGACTAGGATGTCCCACGGGTGGGCGTCTGGCTTCGAAGGGTTTGATGAGCACAAGACTCTAATATCTACATTTCGTCATTGAAGAGATCATAAAACATCAATAGAATTGTTCTAGGTAAGTTCAATATCTTTGAAGAGCCTGGCCAAGATCAGCTTGAATACTGGTATTTATTTTTTTATTTTTTTTTTAATTTTTGATTTTTATAAAAATAATTTTAGTTTAGATAAAATAAGTCAAACATATACGAGGTACGTTATAATTATTAAATGAGCATTGATGACTGAAGGATATAATTTGCCAATTTCATTTAACCTTTCAGGCAATGTCCGAGCTAGATATCGCATTATTCTAAATCAAAAGTATTCATTTTTACTAAGTGCGAGTTAGATACCATACTATACTTAAACCAAAGTAATGTTTCTGCACAGCACGAGTTAGGCATTCTACTATACTAAAACCAAAGTAATATTTATGACAATTTTTGCGCTTCAGATATGCTACTATACGAAATCGAAAGTATGATTGACAATTTGTTGGACTTAGATATCCTACTGCACTAAATTCAAAGTAATATTCACGACACTGTGTTAATCAGATATCCTGCTATATTAAATCTGAATTTTCCTTTTTACTAAGTGTTCGTTAGATAACCTGCTATACTACATCCAAGTTACTAACTTCACTACCTAAATGAGCGACTGTCTTACCCATGGTGCACAGTTTTGTTCTTGTGTTATAATTAAAACTGTAACAGGCGGCATCACTTCTGAAACACCTTGCTGCACAGCCCACCGTACTGAAGACGGGTGCAGCTGTTTCTGTAGGTATCAGCCTTACGTAAGGGTCAGTGACCTCATTCATGGCGTAAACCATTTGGCTGGCATACATTTCTACAAAGAAAAAAATCGTATTTGTTGTAAAAAAATGGATTTCAGTGAAGAATGTAGGAAAACAATTTCTTTAACATACATAAGGTTAAAGCATGAGCGGAATATGCGTTACTAGTTATTATGTCAAAATTTATTTTTTACATATAACATCCGAACATTTTTGGAAAACTTGTTGAAGCTAGAGACATGGACACAGGTAGTATGTGTTTTCTTCGAAAGTATGGTAAATATGTGTATAGTTTTTTTTACGCCTTTCCAAATTTAAATTTCGGAGAGGAGGTCGAAGTAAAGTGAACTACATTTTGTTGAGGATGCCAATATCACACAGAAAAAAACACGCTCATATCTTACAAACGTGGTAAGAAATTCATTCATGTAAATGTATGTATCGCTTTTACTATAAATGTGAACAATGTGTTGCATCGTTGTTTTTTTCCATCGAATCTACAGCAATGACATAACAGAAATGTTTGAATGTTAATTTCTACGAGGTGACCTATAGCTTTAGAATAATTTTTAATTTCAGACGTTATTAAGAATAAATAAATACATTTGAAAAAAAAAGACAATGTCCAAGAATAGAGATCAGCATAGTTTGTTGTTGTTGGGGACATTGTGTGCATTTTCTCAAGTCCCGATGATATTAAAGACTAAAAAATGAATTAAAAGCAAATTACCGTAAATGCCAACAGCTAGGAAAGTCAAAATAAACATAAAAATTGAACGGTTATCTTCCATTATAAATGAAATAATACAGCACATCTATGGTTAATTTGGTTTCAAAGTCTCATTTCTGGGTAAGTTGTTAACCCCATTGTAAGGAATAACTGATAAAATCTAATGGAGATCTACTCGTGGTAATATTTGTTGAATCAGGCCGCTCAATGTTCACACCAATGCCTTGGACACGCCCATACACAATCGTAGCCAATCTACTTGCTCGACACATTAAATCAGGTGCTTTGATATATTGGAGATTGTGATTTGCTAATCTATTTTAGACAATCTGTAATTTCTCTATCTCTCTCTCTCTGTCTGTATATTTATAAATAAATAAATATATATATATATATACATGGGTGCCCGCAGAAAACTTTATAGGGGGGCGGCAAACAAAAAATCAATAAACTTTCCAGGGGGGGGGCAAACATTTGTTTAGTAATGTTTTAATATAGTTTTAATTTACTGTAGCGTATTTGTATGGTGAACGAACGGACAGGACATCAGCTTAGTTACTTTCTCTTTATTTTCTCTTCACTTTAATAAATTTTTTGTCTATTTTTTTCTAAAAAAAATGTATCCAATCAATCCAGGGGGGGGGGGAAGTGCCCTTCCTTGCCCCTCCCTGCGGGCGCCCATGTATATATTCATCAGCTTAGTTACTTTCTCTTTATTTTCTCTTCACTTTAATAAATTTTTTGTCTATTTTTTTCTAAAAAAAATGTATCCAATCAATCCAGAGGGGGGGGGGGAAGTGCCCTTCCTTGCCCCTACCTGCGGGCGCCCATGTATATATATATCTTTAAGTTATCCAAATTGCTGGTATCGTATGAGTTTCATAAGATTTAATAAAGTATATAAGAAATTATGTAGGAGATCTGCTCTGAGCATAGTTTAATGAGCCGAACACTTAATTTGCCTGGTCCCGAGGCCTTAGCTGCGTCCACTTGTTTAAATTACATCACTCCCTGTTTGGTGAACAAGAAAGTACCATAATATGTGCATATAGAACGAATTGTCATTATTTAGGCGTAAGGCGTATTTGGGATCCTTTGTTTAATAAACGAGGAGGTCGAAAATAGAATTAAATAGTAGGACTAGGTTTTGTGTTATCGACTTTTTGGGTTTGCTGAGAAGGTACGGGCATGTGGTTTTAGAGATTTCTTTCGGAGTTCTTGTTGAGGTGTAGGTGGAAAACAAAAATTATTAGAGACATTAATATTCTTCCTCCGCCTAAAATCTATGTTGACTGAGTTAATTTTCGAAATGTAATGTATGTTTATTTATGAAATGTCCTCTATTTTTGTCCATCAAATCAATCGGTGTCATCAAACTTATCTGAAATCTACAATATTTTTTTAATAAAAAACAAGAGTCAAATTTATAACATAAGGCATGTCACATTCACGTCACAAATATAACGTGTATAGAAGGGAAATAAGGTCAAGAGAAATAATTCATGATAACTTTTTTTAAATTAAATTATTTCCCCTAATTACGTCTTAATTCTTATTTTAAAATTAATTAATGAATTAAATACATATCTTAAAAAATAAATGACACTTTTTCTCTCATTTATTCCAGGATGATAAATGATTAGTCTACGTTCAAGTTGTAAAGGAAAGAGAAGAACAAATTGTATTGAGGCTTCAGCATGATCTCGTTCTTCTATTTCATCTTTTTTAAAGGCATCTTGCTATTATACATTATAAGCAATTATTTGTTAAATGTATCTGTCCTGTCATCACCAATGACTTTCACCAAAAGGCGATAGAAAGTAAGTATGTCAAATTTTAAGAGAATGAACATTTAATAAACTAGAAGCGATTTTAAAAGTTCCAATATTGACTTAAACAAAAAACTTGACAGATTGACACAAATTGTAACTTGCCTCTCTTTGCCTGCTCTTTAAATAGTAAATAGATTTAAATGAAATTCTAGAAAAAAAATTAAAGAGCAAATGTAAGAAAAGTAAATTTTAAAAGTTTTGCTGAAAGATTTTATAACTGTATTTATTTATAACTGTAATTCCTTGAATGTATTAATAAATGTGTATCTATTTTCGTATTTAAAGACGACCATATCAAGAAGGTTAAACATTTTTAAAAAAAATATTAATAATACATTCATAGCATATCCAGTGACAATCAATATGCAACTCACCAATTTGCAAGAAATTTACAAGGAAAATGTATATTCAATAATACTCTTTAGAAGATCTTCGCTTACATGTATAGTGCGGCAGAAGAGATCACATATTACAACATTATTGGTTGTTGAAAAGTTGCTCATGTGCATTGATATCTGCAGACATGTCCTTTCATTTTGGAGAATACGTACAAACCAAGAACTTTACCATTTGTACAAAGAACCACCCATAGTCACAATGATAAAAAAGGCAGACTACGCTGGGCAGGTCATGTTGAAAGGATGCCGGAATGCAGAGCAGCCAAAGTTATATAATGGCAGAAGCCTAGGGGCAGACGACTCACCGGTCGTTCAAGGATGAGGTGGATTGATGATGTGGAGACAGATTTACACCAGTGGGGGATTGGAGCATGGAGACAGAAAGCCATAAATCGCTCCGAGTGGAAGGATGTGGTGGAGCAGGCCAGGGCCCTACATGGGCTGTAGTGCCACTGATGATGATGATGATGTACTTTAATTTTTTTTAATACATTTTTTATATTTCTTACATTAATTTGGATTTAAGTTATCAAAGAACAATTTTTTTCAATAAAAGTGAAGTAAATTTAAAAGGGCAATCTCTCTTTAAAATCTTTTGATTCGCATCTTTTCTGTTAGATATATTTTGCTTCTGGTGGGTCCTGCTTCATCTTCGAAGCCGGCCTCCCCCAACTTCATGTTTTATATTAATAATTGCATTGAGTGAGAAAAAGTCTATCATGTGTAATGTATGAACTGTGGTAAAATATATTTATGCCTAAGAGACTATTATATTAATCAGTAAAGAGCCACGGTTATTGTATGGACTGTATATAGGCTCTTGTACGAAGACAGGCACAAGGAGTGTATTACTGCATGTAGGAATATTTTATGAAGAACAGGCAGGTAGCGTGTACCACTATGTGTAGGCTGTCACTGTCATATATCATTATAAATAATACTCGAGGCGATAAGGTTCAAATAGTGACTGATATTAACCAATTAACTGCCAATTTTGTTTTCCGAATATTTTTTTTACTTATTGTTAACAAAGAAATCATGTGTTTTGGATCACATCACCAGAATTTTTTTCCAAAATTTCAAATTTTTAGGGTATCCCCAGATAGGTATCACGGCTGTCTATTTGGCATACTGGAAAGCACGTCGTGGAGTCCAACATTATATTTACTTCACGGTTTCGTTGTCTTACACACTGCGCACAACAGGTGTCATACATTTTAATAGTTTTATTGACATTAATTGTCCGATACAAAACATAGTTATTTAAGTACTTAATTTTAAAAGGTTAGTATAAACAAGGAACTCTGTGTTTTTTGAAAAACGCAAGTTTACAAAACTTGGTTTGTCAATAAAACTATTATGGGAAATTAATTCATATTCGAAAAATAACCAAGTTCTTAAACTCTAGATATAATTTGCTTTAGAAAAAAAAAAAAAAAAGTTACCTCAAAACGAGCTATTACAAAAAAAAAATAAAAAACCTAGAAACAGAATTATAACAAAAAAATATTTTTGTATATTATGTCAATTTAACTTAAACTTTTGGAAAATTAATTCAAATTCGAAAAAAAACCAAGTTCTTAAACTCTAAATAAAATTTGCTTTAAAAAAAAAAAAAAAAAGTTACCTCAAAACGAGCTATTACAAAAAAAAAATGTAAAACCTAGAGACAGAATTATAACAAAAAAATATTTTTGTATATTATGTCAATTGAACTTGAACTTTTATCAACAAGTTGTGTGCTTTTGAATTTTAAATAAAGTGTAATAACAGCAATCACGTATTTTAAAGGTGTCGTGTGCTTTTTGTCATAATAAATTGGCTACAATATTCTTCATTAAATGTTATTTGAGCAACCTTCATTGATGTCTTTTCTGTCCTGAAATCCTTAAATGACAAAGTGGTTTATCTTATGGGCTCTAGTTTCATGTCTACCATAAATCGAACAGACTATCCCTCCACTCACTCTCTGCTGCTCTTTCAATATATCTACGTTGCTTCCCATCTCTTTTGTTTCCCCTTTAAAGACTCAATCGATCTCTCTAGATTGTAAGAAAATCTCACATTTCTAAGCATCGCAAGCACAGACTTAGCAAATATTTCGTTGAATGTAATGTTTGGTAAAATCGAGAATATTTATACAAAAGGAAACAAATAGGAAGTATCGATTCTCATTAAATACGACATGGTGTCAGAAAAAAAAATGTTTGCCATTACAGCTTGTAACTCAACTACCTTATGTGCAAACAGAACACATGAAAGTAAGAAGTAAAGCCGTATGTCAAGTGACAAACTTGATAATACTGGATTCTTTGTTCTTGGTACGAGGTAGTTCGATGCGAGAGAGTACAATAAAATGTAACAAATACTATCACTTTTTGTATTGTGAACGCCAAAATGTGTATGATACATTGCATATCAAAATGATACACTAAAAAAAGAAAGTAAAATGTACTAGTATGTGTATATGTCCTGTTCTGGGTCACCTTAGTCCACGTTCAACATTGTTTGCTCACCCAGTGGTTAAGAAGTAATACATTTACTTGAAAAATGTGAATTATTAATGGCTTCACACATTTTTGTAAACTGTCTTTATTTTATATTAATGTAATCTTGAGTCAGTTTTTATATTCGGTGATGATTTTATTTAGGTAAGAAGCACATATTTGATATATTTAAGAATAACATATGGTTATCAATACGTAAGACGAACTGAAAACGTTAAATAAGAAAGCATATTTTAACTCTTTTATATTCAAGTTCTTTATCTTTAACGATGTGTAAAAATTTTGAATGATATTTAAAAAACAAATAAATTGACATCCTCATTTCAATTAAATTACGAAGTGCTTACAACAAACATTTCCCAAAAAATTTCTAGACTCAGCATGCTTTCAAAAAAGATTTCCAAATTATTGGGAGAGGCGATGAGATTTCTGTTTCTCGGTTTTTCCAAGGCACCCTATGTCAAATTCTATAAAGAGCACTGCGTAATACCAACATTTAATAATAGTTCAACCACGAGCATTCCTTTCAGAAAGCCGGTCCTCCTAGGGTACCTCATGGTACAGTAAGAGATCCTTTCATCTACAGCCGCTATGTCAAATTCTATAAAGATAATAATAATAATAATAAAGTTCATTTCAAAAACACGCTTCATCCCCAAAGGCTCGAAGCGCGGTCATCTACAGCCGCTATGTCAAATTCTATTTTTAGTTAACCGGTAACTTTTGTGGGTTTTTTTCGGTTTCCCGCTAAATTTGCTTTTAACGCCAGGTCCCGGGTCGCAATTTGGCATTTGTGAAATGCTGGCCAATGTCATACGATTTTTTATGCTGTGTGTTTACTTTATGAACACCCTCTTCTGTCATAAATAATAACACTAATAATGCGTAACTTTAAATTAATTATATTTAGTGCATAAATCTTTCTGGAAAAAAATCTTTTTCCAACATTATCGAAATGTTTTAAATGCATTTTAAACTTTTCATTTTCAAATTACCTAAACATATTCTAAAACAACGTATCTTATTTTGTTATAAAATAAAAAACAAAATTTCAAAACATGGAGCACAGGAATCACTATTTAAAATAAACAACTGCTTTTAACTAACTAAACCAAAGTTTTAAATACAATTCATCCTTAGATCCTTATCACAAACAAATATATTGATATTGTTATCTCATAGAAATATAAGTGTAGAATTTAAAATAATTATATTAAATGTTAAATTACTAATATATATTTATATTATATATATATTATATATGTATATATATATATATATATATATATATATATATATATATATATGATGCCTAGCAAATGTTTGTGTACTGACATAGATAAAAAACATGAGAGGGTTATATAAGTGTAGAATATAAAATAAATATATAAAATATTAAATTTATAATATATATTTATATTATATATATATTATATATATATATATATATATATATATATATATATATATATATATATGATGCCTAGCAAATGTTTGTGTACTGACATAGATAAAAAACATGAGAGGGTTGATTTAATATAAATTTGTAAAATCAATGCGGGAAGCTAGTTTAATGCTACTTATATTAGAATTTATAATCAAGAAGCAGGGCTGGGTTTGGTGTTATTGAATTGCTAGCTTTGCTGGAAAGTTAAGTAAATGTAGTTTTGGGGGATTACTGTCCGATTTCATTGTGAGATGTAGGTGGAAAACGAAAATGTTGAAGACATTAATATTCTTGCTCCACTTTGAACCTCAAGTCATATTTTGATTAAGCTAATATGTGAAATTGAAATTTAAAAGTATTTTGTACTAAATGCCCTTCGTTTTCGTCGATAAAAACAAATGATTTCCCTGGATATGCTAAAATTTAAAGTATTTATTTTAATGAAACAACAATCAGTTTTATCACCAAATGCATGTCCCATTCATGTCACAAATATAGCATGCATGTAGTAGGGAAGTAAGGCAAAGGGAAATAATTTATGTATTTAAAAAAACAAATTAAATGATAGCCCCTTACTACGTCTTACTTCTAATTTTAAAAAAATAAATAGCATAATTATTATTTGGTTAAATTAAAAAATATGTCTATCATTTTTTAAAATGTATATTTCCTTTCATCGCCAAGTACATTCATAAAACAAAAAAAACGCAAATTGTTCTAAAGCCAAATTTATCAAACCATTTTTGCATTTTATAGATTGTTAAAAAATAATTACTCATAGCCCTAGTATTTAATAATTATTTTTTATAAAAACAAATAAAATTATTATTTCTATCTTAAAATTAAAAAAAAAAAACGTTTGAATACTTCTTAAAAAAAAGTTTTAAAAAAAAAATGATTGAATTCAATTCAACTATTTATTAAGAGGAACAACATGATTTCAGTGTTTAATTGAATAAGAACTAATGCCACGTTTTTTTTAGTAACAATTTAATTGCATAGAATGACATTTAAAATTCCCAATGGGCAATGGCGCCTATTGGTGTATTATTATTTTTAGTAGGTGTCTCATACTGTGATACCACTTATGCAAGTTACAAAGTAATCACCTCAGAGTAGTTGTATGGCTAAGTAGCTATCTTCTTGACCTAGAGAAAAATGGCCTATAACCTGAGAATGGAAATTTTATATTTATTAAATATTAGTAATTTCAAAAGTTCCCATTGGACCTTTAAAAAAAAACACTGTAAGAGCAAATTAATACAAATATATTTGAAATAAACATATGACATTTATTTTTAGTGGAAATTCTTTGAGTGTGTTAATAAATTGTATATATTTTCATAACTTAAAGACAACAATACGAAAACGTTATGATGATATAATTATAGTTGTTTAACAGACAATAAGTATGCCACTTTTCAATGTTCAAGAAATTTACAAGTACAATGTATATTCATTTCAATAATAACTCTGGAAAAGAACTTCGCTACGTTGGGCTGAGCAAGACCATTTGTACAACTAAACGTTACTGTTTAGACAGAATAGAATCTATGTATTTTAGATTATTTTGCTTATGAAGATCATTTTTTTTTAAAAAGTCTTACATTTATAGTAAACATAAATTAGCATCTCAAATGATTGTGTTGATATTTCCCTTAAAATCATTGGCCACCAAACGCACTTAAATTATATATTTTTTTTAAAAATCTCATTTAGCGCAGTTATGGGGAATTTTATTTCGGGAAATCCGCGACGTTATATTTCTTTCATCTTCCTTTGAAAAAAAAAGGGAAAAACTAATTTTGGGGGCTTCAGTTTGCGGAAATGGGCTGAAAATTTTTCACGGACTACGTTGTCATTGGCACCCAGTCTATATTCCAAGTAGAATGCCGATAGCTTGATAGGCAGTGGGTCAATTAACCGTCCGAAGATTTTGTCCTAAACAGACAAAAGCGAAGTTAATATAAAAATATTATAATAACAATGAGTTCGTTTCGTACTATTCTTTAATATGTTTTTTCTCAAACGTAAATATGTAAAAATGATATTTAATGGTTTTGGAAAAAAAATATTAAAACAGTTTCAAAAACATACATTATTTTTCACAACAATGTTCTGAAAATAACATATTTAAAAAAAAATTAAATTCTTTCAATATTTTAAATGCGTTAAAAAAATAGATATATTATAACATGAGGCTAATTGTAATTATATTAAATTATAAAACCTGTATGATAAAATACGATTAAAATTCATGGACATTTTATGGGACAACAGTTTTAATTAATATATTTCCGGCTTACTTGATACATATTCAAACATGTAATACACAAGTAACATATTGAATTTGTGTATTAAAATTTCATTTTATAAAAGGGAAACACATTGTTTTTCTTTTCCCCAAATGATATTCTCTCTGTACCTTAAAAGCCTTTTTTTTTTTTCAGATACAAGTTAAACTTGGGTTCTTCTCGCATGCAAACATCAACGGATTGTAGCAGCCCATGTCGTGGAGAGGGTAGTACCTTTTTGTACTAAAAGTGACACAAAAATCAGATTTGACTGCACTTGGTTGACCTAAATGAATGAATTAAAAAAAAAAGGTTTTAAATAATCAGATAGTTATGATATGAGTTAATTTAGATTTGATTTTCTTGAGTTTTCGTTTCTATCCTATGAAACAGCTTACTATTATTTGACAGAGGCAGAAAATAAAAAAACAAATCTTACGGCGCATATTAAATACACAATACTTTAGCCAAATTATCGCCTGAGTTACACAGTCAACATTTAAAAACAGTCTTCGAGATTACGAAATTAAATATAATGTCTTGGTGCCTTTCCGCGTCATCTAAACAAATTGAAGTCTTCTTATATCCCATCCATGAAAACTGATCCCAAAGAGATTGATATGCGGCAATATACTCTTGACGGAGTTGCGTCCTTTAAAACCACATTTTATACATTCATACGCACATATAAATAATAATATGTATATAATGTATATATATATATATATATATATATATACATAAATATACATATATAAATGTGTGTGTAAATATATATATTAATGTAAAAAATGTGTCTGCAACATCCTTAACTCTTTTCTCATAATATTTTTTAAATCGAAATTGTACAGCTATGTACGTAGACCAATGCAATAATGAACGTTAGGATGCTAATTCTGATTATTAAGATTTATATTTAAAAAAAAAAGACTTCTATATACACAAAAGCTATGGATAAATCATTTTATTAGAGTACAAACGAAATAAAAATATTTTTACAACAATTATACAAGAACTCCTCACCCGCATGAAATAGAACTGTTTTGTAAGGACTGCTCATGTTAAATTCACTTCCATCGTCCTCCCACCTGTATGACCCCAGCTTTTCCAACTCGTTCAGCCCTACCCAGGCCCACGTGTCAGTTGTTATCAAAGACGGATACGTGACCTTGAATGCAGTAGCGAGTATGTCAATCTTTTCACTGACCTTCAGTGTGTACAGTTTGGAGTTGTAATCTGTGGGTGGGTAAACATTGACACATGTCGTCGATTCAGACAGGTGATACATACATGGGCGTGAAAACACAAGCCATGCCCCAAAGTGATTTCTTTTACATTGATGTACACACGGCAAGAGAGTGATTGCAAACGTTAGGAAATGACAAGGGCTGAACCAATTCCAGTTGTTTCTTGTTGTTTTTTGATTGTGCACCGGTAACGGGTAGTTTGAAAAAATTGGCCCAACAGACGGCTCCTACACTCTACCTGCTGTCGTTTAAACAACAGGGGCTACCGACATCCCACTTGCCGGCCTTTAAATAATAGTTCTACGGACAACCCTAAATGCATTGCTACACCACACCCGTTGCACTTTTTTGATTCCTCTAGGAAATACTCTTTTACCTGAGTTCACAAGTGACTCCTGACAGCCCCTTTTTTTCACTCATTACTATTAATATAAAACACGTGCTGTTTGGTGAGAAAATAATAATAATAAATAATATTTCGTTACTTCGCAGGCCGCAAAGTTGGTGCTGGCGAACCGCATGCTGCCTACCGGCCGAATATTGTGGAGGCCTGATGTGAAGTTTTGAATGCTTCTCTTACGGTGTTAATTTTGGATGAAAATCACATTGATAATTACAGACAATTATCTGGGATAAATCAAACTGGATGTGCTTGTAGTTAAAACAATTTTTTGTGGGGGGGTAGGGGGTTATTTGCTGCAATGTAGTAACTATATACTTGTGACTAACGTCTAATGTATCTAAATGTTATCGATTTAAAATGGGGAAAAAAAAACATCAATTAGTAATTTAAATATTAATTAACTTATCTTTAGCACCTTGACAAATCTGTCTTGCATCTGTGTAGTTACGTTTCGTACAAGATATCCACAAGCAAGAGCTGACATTTCCTCTGGAGTAAAGCTTGAAGTTCACGCGTTGTTGACATGTCGAGTCTTCGTAATAGAGTTCATTGTCGGGTCCTCTGCTTGTTATGGTATTAATTAGCCAGGAACCTGCACAGCAAAATGTTTTCAATGGGTATTTTGTTTAATCGATTAATAAAAACAATGGAAAGATATTCATTACGCATGAACGGAGAAATACGTAAAATGTCGAATCTTATTTAGCAACTCGACTTAACCGTGTTAATTAATTTCTAAAAAATGCTGTACGGAATATAACAAGAAGCTTTAAAAATATACAGCTGTTGTGATAAAATGGATAAATTACAAATTTAACAATGCACACTTTTATATCAAGATGTTGGATACGATTTATAAGTGCGTTTTAATAATATGATATCGTAGTTTTCAAGCAAAGTCTTTTGAATGTGTTTCTATTTTTCAACACACACGCACACTACCTGGACATAATCACAGTTAGATAGTAATTTTCGCGCTGTGTAATTTTTGGACCAACAAGAAGCAGGTGTAGCTAAGGAAAGCCTTTAGAATTCTCAAGTTGAAGGAAAGAAATAAAGCTAAATTAAAATCCACTGAAAAGTCTAATACATTGTAAGTGATAATTTAATCTCTATTTTTTTTTCCTGTTTTTCAGAACAAATTCGTAAGGTGTTTACTACTCATATAAGTACCGGTATAATAAATGTGTGCGTTCCTGCGTGCGTGTGTATATGTATATATGTGCGTGTATGTGTGTGTGTGCGCGTTTGCACCTCGGTGTGTTTTTGTGAATATGTGTGTGTGTTCGTGTTTGTGTATGTGCATGTGTGTTCATGTCCACGTTTGCGCCCTTACCACGCATGGTAATTTTTTTAGATAGCCCGCTTTCGAAATCATTTTTTTTTAAAATTGGTTTTCATTCCTTCGTTACGTATTGTTAATCTAATGAGACACATATTTATACAACTATAAACCATTTATAGGTACTTAAAAAACTGCTTAAAAATCTTCAAACTGTTGACGTCTCACTTGTTTCTTAGGGTCATTTTGGGTAGGGGTCTGTGTCAGTGGCTTTGCGGGTTGAGTATTTCACGGGTTAGAAAATGGGAAGTACCACCTTGAACAGTTGCAGACACACCCAATGCTTATTTTAATCACCTACTAAAAGACGTTTAAAGAACTCGTTGTTCTTTTTACTTATTTTTTTCTGTATTAAATTTTTAGTTCTAGTTCTTAACACATGGTGACGACTCGTTTAATATGTAGTTTAGAATGTATGCCAATAACAAAAGAGTTGCGTTCAGACTTAATGACAAATAAACGAGAATTCTGATCGCTTATTTTAAATTGACACCGACAACCTGAGTAATAAATCTGCCGGATAAAACAAAAATGTCTACATACGACGGAAAGCTTAGATCGTCCTGCATTGACCCTGCAGTAAAAAAAAAAAAGTAAAATATTTTACCTATGGTACACTCTTTGGTTTTTGGGTTATAATTAAAACTTGAACACCTGGCACTGTCTCTGTAGCACCACGATGAACAACCGACTACACTGACGGTGGATACGGGTCGTCCTGTGGGGATCAGGTTCACGTGAAGGTCGGTAACTTTGGTCATGTTGTATGTGATTTGGCTGGTGACAATTTCTATAAATTAAAAAATGCAGAGTTTTTTTGTTTTTTTTTAAATATTTTAAGAAACAATTTGTTTAAAAAAGCAATATTTTAAGGGTTTCAGGAAAGATGGGCAACAAAAAAAAATTAAAAAATTAACAATTGTAAATATAAATTTATCTATAAATTTTGATAACTTTTTTTTTTTTTAATTGAAGACAAACAATGAAAAAACATTAAAATCCTCAATTTTATCCACAATGCAGACAGACTAGCCTTGGAAATTAAGGTGTTGAACTTCTTTCGAACAAAATGTCCAGAATATGTTCATACTTACTAGCAATATCAATGTACACTCAAGAAATAACAGCTATTCTGACCACATAGTTTTTTGCGAAATGTTTTTCTACTTACCAATTTTAGAGAGTAAAAGACACTAAAGGATTTTCAAGATTGAAACCAAGATGTGAAAAGTAATTTTTTAAAATATATTTATGTGTTTAAGTACGATGGTATTTTAGTCAGGGGGACTGTGACTGAATGCCTCTAAGTCAAGCTCCCGCACCGCCGAGGCTACTTGGTGGTGTCACACGGGGATTTTCCTCTTCGTGGCGTGCCAGACCAGTAGGGAGGCACTGTTCTCCCGAAGCCAAAAACCACGACCACTTGCATGACTTCCAACGCAACGGAGGTAACGCAATAAAGTGACTTCTTGTTGCCGTTAATGGATATGAGGTTTGGGTGGTGGGTAAAGCCCATTCCGATGAATAAAATTACGCGCCCGTGAGAAAGCCACTTCTGCGACCGTCTTTGTCGCAGCTTTCGTCCCGACCGAAAGATTCCCTGGACGATGGGGGTGGTAACGAAACATCTTTCCCCCGGAGTGGAAGCAAAGCTGCCCTGACCCACGGGAGAGTGGACCGCGAACGGTTTAAACGAAGCGTTTTCGGTCGACCGGATATTCCCCAAGGCCAGGGGGGAGGGTCCCGGCGTGCTTCCTCGTGGCGTGGTGGCGGGGAGACCCGGCGTCAGGCCCGCGAGAAGATGTGTCGATGGGGGTATGATGAGCTCGCACTCGACAACTCAACGTTATTGTTCAATGTGACGTCTGCATACTAAAAGCTAAAAATAATTTTGATAATTGATTCGACATTTTAAGATAAGTCCATCTACATATTATTTATGCTAAATGTCAACTTAAGTGCAGTCTATAGAGATTAGAGATGATATTTACAAAATGTTCTTTATATACCGGTCATTGATAATAAAATAAAATGATTTATTTTTCATATAAACACCGAAAAAAAAATTAACTGACGTGTAAAATTAAAAATAATACTTGTGTGTTTGACTTTTTTACGAATAGATAAAAAGATAACATTTTTCTTAACTTTAACTTATTATTATCCAAAAGGGTCATTTTAAAATTCTCCTTCCCAGCTTTGCACGATTGTTTTCCAAACGTTTGCGTGAATGATCAATTTTCCTGTTTTCAAATCGCTATTTGTCACTCGTGAACAATGGCCAGGTTCATGTGTTCTATCGATGCAAATTTACGACTAAGTGTATAATTGCGGGGTGTCACCTTAAAGACATAATGCAGTGGGTTTAAATATGGGACATCCCATGTAAACCTCTCTTGTTCGATAACGGCTACTTTCTCCCCATTCGATTGTACATTATATTTACTGTGTGTGAGTGTGCACCTTCCCAGTATTGTACAGACACCAGGTCATTGCTGTATTATAAGTGAATAGCCTAAGTTTTATTGTATTGGTACCACTCTCCCCGTGTCGTGAACTCTGTCTTACTTCAAATTAGGCTGCGTTCGTATTGGGCGTGGCCCATTCCCTTTGATCTTGTTTACCACTACCGACTAAAAATAATGAATATTTTCTAATATAATTTTGTGGAAAATTCGAGAGTGAACTGGAAAGATAAACAAAGTGTAATGCGTTTCCATAAGCGTTGGTTCTACCGACGCAAATATATAAAAGGGGATTCAGAGAGCATAGAGGGAGATGAGATTTTGATTTCACGAGACAAGAGTGTGATATTTTGTGTTTCTTTATGTGAATTCAAATTTCATCATTGTACCTTATTTTTTGGCACATCGTATAAACTGTGTACCGGTACAAGACTTACCATACTCTGTAAGTTGATTATTTTTAATAATATATTTTATTTTGTAACTATATAGATCATTAAATAAATCTTATTAATTGTAATAAATACTGTTTTGAGTGTCAGATTTTTACTATTGTATTTCTGATATGGTATAGTCTTTTGTTATGCACTGTTTATAATGAACCGTTACTGAAAATAAGAGATAAATTTCTCACAATAGGCAGCAGAGCATAACAGTAAACTTAATAAATTATTATTGGTAAATAGCCCTATTTTGGATTTCATTCTTTATTGCTGTATTTAATTAATGGTATCGTCTAATATTACGCACTCTTTGTCACGAGCTATATAGTCAAATACCAGATTACAATCTTGACACATTATAACGGTACGTACCACTTTTATAATTGAAAACAATCGTTTCATAAAAATCTGATGTGTACTTTTTATATGCATCCTGTTTTACTGGAATATCAAGAGATGTTAATTAAATTTAATTTAGCATTTCTATAAAATATAACAAAAATCCAATCATCAAATAAGTCCAACGATTGAGCTAGTTAGCTCTTTTCTATTTTATTTATTTTATTTTTTTTCAATACCACAAACATTTATGTGAAATAGCACAAACTGAAAAGAAATACAACTTTATCCGTCACTTAAGTAAGCGTTTTGTTTGGCCTAGAAATGATCTTAATTAATAATACCAACTTACCATAAATGCAGATAGCCAAAAAAGTTAAATGGCATCCAAAACGTACAAGGTTAGCTCCCATTATACATTTAACAGCGGATACTCATTTAGTGTTTTACAAATGCTTTAAATTTCTTTTTTTCAATGGTTTACCCGTTGAAATCCAAATGTTATGATATTTTAATAGTTTTAGAAAATGCGTATACACCCTAATAAATATTAGTGGAATTATGGCGAAAAGTTGGTCACCGGAACCAAT
Organism: Lymnaea stagnalis; assembly: GCA_964033795.1. NCBI lineage: Eukaryota > Metazoa > Mollusca > Gastropoda > Lymnaeidae > Lymnaea > Lymnaea stagnalis. Next base: position 310,222 of record CAXITT010000394.1, on the reverse strand, counting down.
GATATCACGGGACAGGCCCACATAGAAACATTAGCACACAAATGACGTAATATCATGAGATCAGCAATAACAATAACTCTAGATGATGTTTTGTTTTCATTATTTAAAATTACTTTTAAAAAATTACAATGCAATCGTTGAATTAAAATTATTCATTAAAATTCTTAGGTTTAAATTTTTCAGATCATTTTCTAAGTCAACACAAAAAATTCAAAATATGCATTTTGCTTCCTGTAGTGAAAAAACAATGTATTTGAACTTCTGAGTTAAAACAAACAACATTTTCAAAAAAATTCGACAAATTTCACTGCGCACTTGAAATCCAATATATCTCTTTTTCCTGGACTTAATTAATATCGTTAGAATCGAATCTTTAACAAAAGTATTAATATTCAATATTTTACACTAAAAATCATCAATGAAATTAAGTTAAGTAAAAGATGTCAATAAAATTATTGATTGATTGAAAAATAAGCATACGAAACTATGCATGTTTCAAAGTTGTTAAAATTGATTTTGCCAGTTAACTTTAGTTGTACATATCATTATAGAATAGTGTAGACACCCATACCAAGATATTTCACTTAAAGCGATCCATTTCGGTTTTACTTGTGACAGTTGAACGTAAAGATTACAGAGGTCGTTGTTTTGCTTGAGGCTCCAAACATGTATGATCAAATAACTCTAAATGACCTTGTAAGCTTGTGTCCAACAAGTATGCCTCTAAACATTAGGGCCTAGTTATTATTTTTCTATTCATATTTTATTTCTGAATGTAGACAAACGTATTCTAAAAAAAACTAAAACTTCCTATTCAGCTAATGATTTTTAAATGGACAAAAATAAACAAATGACATACGTTTATATAAAGTTTTAAATTAAGTTGATGATTTTAATAATAAATAAATTAAATCTTAGCCCTCAAAAATATAAAAGAAGAAGAACTCTATTTTGTATCACAGCAATTACGATTAGCTTTATTTTTTTTTTCCATAAAAATTTGAATTTTCAAATTATATTCTAATTCGCATACAAATATTTAGAAAACATAACACAACGTATAAAATGCAAACTGAAAAATACTCCTCTTACCATAAGCATAAAATTTGCTAATTTGATTGTTAATTTCATTTTACAAACAAATCTACTTTAACATAAAAATCAAAGTACCTTTTTAAAAACAAAAATATTTAGTTGAAAATATCTCCACTCCATCCTTAACATGTAAACTAAGGGATTGAAGCTACAATTAGCCACCAAAGGGAGCAAAAAGAAATGCGAGACCAAGAGTTCTCCCTGAGTGACGCAACTGAGACTATGATAAAATTGTCGACACGTTCAAAATGACGGATTCAAGACAAGAATTTCGGTTACGCTGGCTATCACAAGCACAACGTGTTGAGGTCTTTTCTTGATCACACAGACGTGTTTTAAAAAAATAATGTCGTTGGAACAAACAAGAATTTAATAAAAAATATATTTAGCCCACAATTGCCGTTTAGAGAGTTTCTTTACCCTACTTTGTGTAATTTACCTCCCTTAACTGCATCAAGGAATAAAAGAAGATTGAGTTGAGCAGGAAAGAGTAATCTATACACAGGTCTTAGAGACATAACTCCATGATGTAACATGGATTCACATCGATTAGATTTCGATAACAATCTGTTGGCTGATCGTTTTCAATGTGACAGTAATACATTTATTTATACTTATGCAATATACATATCAATGTCTCTTTTATCAGTAACATTGTATATATATTATATAACCTGGTCAGTTTCCTTCGCCTATAGTAATATGTAAAAATTTTTAATGCAACTGCCCCGGTTATAAGATAAACAAACTAAAGTGTGTTACCTTCAACGAAATTGATTTTTCTGATCCATGTTTGTTCAATTCACCTCTAAATTTTGGAAAAAAAATAAGTGTTATAATTGAACCGGCATTACAGCCCATTTAACAATATTGCATCCTCTGAAGATTTAAAAACAAAAGAAAAGAATAAATGCTTTACTCATTTTATTTGCGCTTTTCCTACTGGTATTTTTCGTTATTGATCTATGCAGTCGAAGAGAATCTGTGGTTATAGCAACTGATATTTAATAAACTCACTTAAAAACAGATCAACATGCACTAAATAAATGAATATAATATGTCAAATAAAGATATCAAATTTTAAGCGGTCGATTTAGACCATTGGATCTCCCATAATAATATGTTGACCTACTTTAAAGGGAGCTTGCATCTATGAAGAATTTACAAGTTGTCTTTTTTTGTTTGTTTGTTGTTGTTTGTTTTTGTTTTTTTTTGGGGGGGGGGTCTTTTTTAAACCAGCTTTCGGTACATCAATAACTCTCGAGTCGAGTTACTAATAATACATAGCTAATATAACCCCTCAAAAAAATGAAATTTGTATTTCTTATATGAGTTTGTTTTGTTTTACATTTTAAATTCGTTAAAATTTTATTTTAAATTTTAAACATGTGTCTCGTCATTAATTATTTATTTAGGCATTTTTATATAGCGCTTACCTTAAAGCTCTAAGCGCTTTACAATTATTAAAAACATGTATACTAAGTAAGATAAAAATGAGAAACTAGGATAGTAACTACTATACTATAGAAACAATTAAAATGTCTATAAAACGAGGACACGTATAATGTAGATTGGGAAAAAATATTTTTGTCAATACATTACATTTTAAATATCAATTCAAGGTGCAGTTTAATTTTTATTTAATGAATTCGTTTTTTGATTATGAAATTTTTATATTTTTTTATTTATCGAAAATGTGTAAATTTGATTTAAATTGACCCCAACTTTCCTGGTATTCATTAAGTTATTGAATTAAATTTTTACATATCAAACTGTGCTATAATTAAGCATATGTACTAAAAACATATTTTAGAAAATATGTTAAGTGTATGTCTTTAAAAGGCCATGTATTGTTTTATCGGATCTATGTATTGAAATATAATTTGTCTACACAAACAATAACTGAGAATTTGTCGTTAAAAAGATATTCAAAATATATACATTTGAAAGAATGGTTCTCGAACAGATCTTCATTGTCCGCCACGCTCTCATTTCGGGCCGTGCTGCAGACGCATAGTAAAAGGGGAGGGAGGGGAGGGGGGGACAGATGTCGCTGGGTGCCAACTGGTTAGGTGCATCGAAATGTGTTTTGATATTATTTTATTGATGAAAATAATGGGTTTGAGAGTTAAAAGAAGAAAAGACCCCGCTTTTTGAATATTGTACCCGGTGCGCGAATCTAGCCCCCGGGCCCCAAATACTCTAGCTACGCCTCTGGCGTGCTGCTCTCTCTCTTTCACGGCTTACCACATTGTAAGCAAATGCACCAAATGAACATAAAAGAACATCTAAATGATTAACTTTCATGTGATGAGTAATTGTCCATTAAAGAGCCTGACAGTGATTTTGAACTATGAATCCAAACGTGGAATAGACAGTATTTTACACGCCTTACGTTGGCCGAGCTTGGTCTCCGGGTGGTCTAGCCTGAGTCAAAGCCAAACTATTGGACTCGGGACAATCCCCAGAAAATGCCCCGACCGTGGATGGCGACTCAACAAGTAGAAGACAACTTCTGAAATCAAACCCAGAGATGCAGTACCGCAGACGTTATGACAGTGAAGCAATGCAAGTTTCAACAACTCCTGTGCCGTAGAACGCATGAAAAGGCATACTGAAACACACAGCCACAGAGACACACAAGCACTGCCTGTCATCCACTGAATCCTGGTTTATTTACAGTTGTCTTGACTAAGTCTTGTCATTGGATCAAATTGGCAAGGATGAGAGAGTAAGGCTGGGGAAATTTACAGATCCCACTCACTTTAAACAAAATACAGCTTAATTTAAGACTACTACTCAAGTCTTGATCATCTTCCCTTGCGAAGGGCGAACAAAATATAGAACAATGTATTGAATTTACCTTATTTGGTTAGATAGTTGTATATATGATACGATTACTTTATTGATTATATCTTTACATGTATAAATTTAATATTAAATGTTAAGGTACTAAGATGAAATTTTACTTTAGGACTCATTGCGATGATTGAAGATTTGTAGCCATTTTATTGGATTTTTGTTTTAAGTGTCAGCCATTCCATAATTGATCAAACTTGTGGTCTTATTAGTTACAGAGAAGTAAGCCAGCTCACTTGTAAAAAACATGACCAAAGTCACTGACCTGAATGCGAGCCTAGCAACAATAAGTACAACTGTGTCCATTGACAGCACTGCAACCTGTGCATCAAGTTGTTCAAGAGAATATTACACATCTTTAAGTTTTTATTATAATTTAAAGACAAGAGAATGTACCTTAGGTAGTTTGATAGTTTTATAGAACATTTTATTGCGTCCATAACGTTGAATCTGTAGCGTGTCTTTGTTGTGATGGATGCTAATTAGCAAGATCTAAAAACGAGTGTATATTTACACTTATACATTTTTATTTATTTATTTAGGCATTTTTATATAGCGCTTATCATAAAGCTCTAAGCGCTTTACAATTATTAAAACATGTAAACTAAGTAAATACAAATGAGACACTAGGATAGTAACTACTATTCTATAGAAAC
>CAXITT010000394.1:229899-304288 GCA_964033795.1 Lymnaea stagnalis | reverse complement strand
GGACGTCATAGTGAACGTTAAGGTCGCCCACGATCACACTTGTTCCACGGAGCAGGTTGCAGTAGTCAAGTAGGTCAGGGAGCTCAGAGAGGAAGGTGGAGTTTAGGAGCTTGTTCTTCTTACTGGGCGGAGTGCGGTACAAGCAGAACATGTTGACAGTGTGGGGCGTGTTGAGGGTGAACTGAACAAGTTCTAGAGAGGTGTGCTGGAATGGGAATGTGGAGGTGAAAGTCACTGGGAGGTGGCTACGATAAATGACAGCGAGGCCGCCACCTCGCGTAGCACGCGGAAAGGACTTAATATCGAAACCCGGTGGCGTGAGGTCAGCACACTTGGCATCATCCCCTGTTGACCTCAACCAAGTCTCCGTCAGGAACAGCACGTCAACAAATTCGTCCTTTACGAACTCTACTATCTTTGTTCGCTTCGCCCCGCACTTTGAGCCCACGGATTGGCAGTTATAGTGGCCTACTCGTAGTTGGTCTGGAAGCTTCTGGCGGCCGCTGATGACAATGACGTTGCTGCGCCGAATACGTCCGGAGTCAAGTGGGACCCATGGTACGCGCTTTGGACGAACAGGAAGGCGTTCAAACACATCTGTCACCACATGGATATGCATCGATTGCTGCGTCTCAAAAGACCAATTTACTTTCATTGTATATTTGAGGGCAAACTGGGGAGAAGTGGGTTGATGCATATGGTCAGGTGTTGAGGTGGAAGGAGCTGAGTGACGAGATCTCATCTTCCTTTTTCCCCCGCGAAAACTTCTTGCAGTTTTCTTTTTTATTAATTGAAGTGTTCTACATCGTGCAAGAATTTCACTACTAAGGAGATAGCTATCAGCTAGAAGGTTACGCAGCTGGCGCAGTCTAGTAGATGAATAATGGAGGCAGGACATCTCTTTCAAGTTAAAATCTACTCAAAACAAAGAAACACTTTTGTGGCTTGACTTGTCGCCGCACAGCATTCCACATATAGTTTATGTATAGAAATGGTCGGGTTTCATAGACATTCATTCTTTCTGGTGTGGTTTGGCAGTGATAAAAAGTTCAAGCAACAACGTGATGGGAATAAATTAATTACCTGTTCACCAGAAGCCAATTCGTTTATTTACAACTTTAGTAATCGAATTTAAATTCCACTAGGCCACCTACGTAACGACTCGATGTATTTTTCTTAGTTAAATAATTTTACAGAAAAATGTGTTACACAGATGGGGCAGATAATTTAACAGCACAGTCAAGATCTATCGTGGTCTCTTTGCCTCAAATCTTTTTTTTTAAAATTGTATTCTTATCTTCTCTGTTCTTGTCTTAACATTTCAGATAATCAAATTCTCAAACCAAAACTGTAAATACATTTGAACATTATGAGCCCAACACAACATTCGATCAATCAGCTTCACTGGTCCTTAGGTCACTGCCTGCCACTCAAAGAATAAATGTACAAGAGCTCATTTCTCTAATTATTAATTTATTGAAGGACTAGCAATAAAGTATGTGGTACTCGTTGTCTTGAATGTCAAATCATGCTTCCATAACCTTTAGACAAAAATAGTTTACACATACTTCAATCCGAAATGTATTCCTACAACAAGAGATTATTTAAAGTACCTGTGGAATCCATAGCATTGATTTCTCAAACTCTTTCCTACAATATATTTACATATATATATATTTATAGATATATATGGTGCTTTATATTGTGTTCATAGCCATTTGTTTTATTATTGTTTTATTATATAAGCCAGGTATTTTTTCCCTTAAAAAAATACTTTTTAAGAATATCTAAATGATATATATAACTTCAAATTCAAAAGAGTTAATTAGCTAGTGGCAGACATGTTTTCAGACGGCAAATTACTTAGAACTAATTTCAAGTTTATGTAAGAGTTCAATTTTATAGAATAACATTTAAAGTTCCAATCATGGAAAAGAGCGTCTACTTTTATTGTATAATTTTTCGTATACGCCTTACACTTTTATATCATTTACACAAGTCACAAAATAATCGCTTTCTACTAATTTGATGACTAAGCAGGTATTTTCTTGACATAGATAAATTTGGCCCACACCCCAACAATGGACATTTAATCAAGTATGAGCAATTTAAAATGCTCCCATTGGAAAGTAACATACTTATAATATATTGACAGAAACCATAAATTGGTACTCTTTGTCTTTTCTTCTTATAGTAATTACATGCAAATACAGTTTTACAGAAAGAGATTAAAGAGCGTATTAATGCAAATCTAAAAATGTCATGTCACAGTAGCGTTCCCATAGACGTCACCCAACAAACATAGATGGCACCCAGCAACATTTAAAAATGAAACTTAAAAGTTAAAAAAAGTGGCACATTGCCACATTAACCCAAACTGTTTAAATCCCCGGCGTCCTTCTAGCTGGGTCTACTACAAAACAATAGAACCTCAATTTTAGACAGATTTATAAAACACGAATTTCAATTACTTTTAAATTTCTACATAAAACAATCTTCTTTTAGTTGAAAATGTTATCATCAAAATATGAATATTGATACATTGTCAGCGGTCTCTGTTCACTCTACTGTTCCACTCTCCATTCCAAAACAAACCACATCATTCAAACAAATCTCTGATTGACGAGGCTTTATCAAGTCCCACCACTCTGTATATTAGAATTTTTTTTTTAACCATATTACTTGTCTCCCATCAGTGGTTCACATATTCATATTTGTGTCATAGGTCTAATTGTTTAAAGGCACATATTTTATACAAAGTAAGAATTAAACTCTTTTTTTTTAAACACCTGGACGCACCATGTTTTTCTCTCAAAATACCCAGGACCCGGTGCAAACCCCTCACCACAAAAAAACAAAACAAAAAAAACAACAAAAAAACAAAACAAAAAAACCAACAAAAAAACAAAACAAAAAAAAACACAAAAAAACAAAACAAAAAAACAAAACAAAAAAAACAAAAAAAAAACAAAACAAAAATAAAAAAACAAAAAAAAAAAAAAAAAAAAAAAAAAAAAAAAAAAACAAAAAAAAAAAAAAACAAAAAAACCAACAAAAAAAAAAAACAAAAAAAAACACAAAAAAACAAAACAAAAAAAAACAAAAAAAAAACAAAACAAAAAAACCAACAAATAAACAAAACAAAAAAAAACAACAAAAAAAACAAAACAAAAAAACAAAACAAAAAAACCAACAAAAAAACAAAACAAAAAAACAAAACAAAAAAACAACAAAAAAACAAAACAAAAAAAACAAAACAAAAAAAACAAAACAAAAAAAGTCACCCGATTAAGACCTAGTTTATCATGTCAATTACGATGGTGGCTGATTACATCGACCGCATCACCGCAGCAAAAGCAAAAGCGGTGGATGCAAGGCCTTAGTGAAGGAATGTGGGTTAAAACGAGTTGCTTGTGTCTGGGCCTGGCAACGGAAGCTGTAGAGATGGGACGTGTCCAGCTCAACTTAAGTAATCTATATTGATGTACATTTCAAACTAATGATGAACGGTTTGTATTTTTGTTGTTGTTGTTGTTTTTTTCATGTATGAACGGCCCTGATTATTTTGCCCTAGGGCATGGCCTAGATTGGCCTTATGGGAAATCAGGTCATATGTAGGACTTAAGGGCAAGTCTTGCTATATAACATGCAAAGGTATGCTATATGCTTTGCGTGCTAATAAAGTATTATTATTCATAATTTATTATTTTTATTTTTTAAGTACATATTTCAAGACAAGAGCGAGGCCTTCAAAATGAGCACATTTCGATTATCAATTTCGTATGTGATCATTTTAAATACAGTGAATAAGTATCTTTAAAAAAAAAAGAGGCAATAGTTACATAGATCAATTTTCTAGCTTGATTCACAGTTCTATACAATGTCAAAAATGTAATTTGAACATCAATGAGATTGACATAAATGTATTTTTAAACAATCTTTTAATCCAAATAATGCATATTAAATGTATATTATCAGTTTAAAAACACGATATATTTTGTTACTATTAAAATGTAAAAGAATGAGTCCAAATGTAACAATGATAACATTATAAAAATTGTTTGATCAACTAATTTTTGCACATTTTAAGGAGGAAAAAAAAAGTTAAATAAAATTATGTACAACTTAGTAGATAAATATTCTAATATGTAATAGACCAGATACATCTTTCATTTGGGCATCAAAGAAGAGGCATTTTAGAAAGGGGAAACGCATTTAGTTTCTTTTCTCAAATAATATTCTCATTGCACATGAGTGCTTCTTTTTTTTTTAAAGACACGTTAGATTAGGGTCCCTCTCGCATGCAACCATCAAATAAGAAACACAGTCAACGTCGTGGACAGGATAGAACGATATTGTGCTAAAGGCGATACAAAACTCTATGTTGCTTGCACTTGGTTGACCTAAAGGAATGAAACAACAGAATCATTCTAAATGCTGAAAGACAGTCGTGATGTGAGTGGATTTAGATCTAGGCACAATTTGGTTTTTCTTCTGTTTTCACTTCTTCCCTCCGAGGCAACGCCTTTTTATATAAATATGGAATACTAATGAAATATATTACAGCATTAGTTTATAACGCAAAGTGTTAACCAACAAAAAGCCACCTTATATACATATAGTGCTTTAGAAAAGGATCTTTGAGATGTCGAAATGAAACATATTGTCTTGTTACTCTTCTAAATTATCTTAAGAAATGGAATCCCGCATATATCCAACCCATAATATATATCCTCAAAAAGATTTTTAAGTGGCAAAAGACCCTTGAAAATTGTTTTATCTTTCAAAAGCCCAAATTAAAAAAAAACATTTTTTAAAAAATTATTGTTAACAAAAGGATACGTCTGTAACATATGTGTTTACATATTCTTAACTTTTTCATATTTCAAAAAAAAAAAAAAAAAAAAAAAAAAAAAAAAAAAAAAAAAAAGAAAAAAGAAAAAAAGAGGCTACAGCCATTAACGTCCAACTAAATAATGTTGTATATACATTTATAGAATTATTTTAAAAATTGACTTCGTTTTTCTTGAAACCTATGGATGAATCAGTTATTACAGAACAAAAATACTGTTTATACAGAAACATCTCACCCTCATGAAATAGAACTGTTTTGTAAGGACTGCTCATGTTAAATTCACTTCCATCATGCTCCCACTTGTATGACCCGAGCTTGTCTAAGTCATTCAGCCCTATCCAGACCCAAGTGTCGTTAGTCTTTAAAGATGGATACGTGACGTTGAATGCATCGGCGAGTATGTCTATCTTTTCAATGACCTTCATGGTGTACAATTTGGAGTTGTAATCTGTGAGTGCATAATTTTTTTTTTTTATGTCGTAAATTTAGACATGTGATATATTCATGGAGGCAAGCACTTAAGATATGCTGCTAACTAATTTATTAAATATTGATGTCCACACGACAAAAGAGTAATTAGACATTATAAAGTTATGATAGTATGTTTGAGGAAAATGTCGGCGAACGGGATTAAGAGAGACAAGCCTTGTTCATAGATAGGTCCAATATGTTTCTTTGGTTGTAAGCAAAAAAAGAAAAAGGGTAATCTGGTAAAGCGATGAACACATAATATTTGAAACTGTTGAATTATAACCTAACAGTAAGGTAATTTAAGATAGGGAGGAAAATTTGGTAATTGAACTGTTAAATGATAAACTAACAGTAAGGTAATCTAGTATAGGGAAGAACACCTAATGATTGAAACAGTCCAATGGTAACCTACCAGTATATACCGATAGATTCGATGAAAGACACATTGATCATTACGGTTTGTAAAAAAATAAATATCTAAGATACTTTTATCTGGAAGTGTTTGTAGTGAAAACATGTTTTTGTGGATTTGGTAAAATGTAGTATTGATATGATTGTGTTTTAAGTCGTATAGTTATAGGTGTATAATGAAAAAAAAATATAAACCAAAAATCAATAATTTTAATATTAAATAACTAATCGTTAGTACCTTTACACATCTTTCTTGCGTCTATGTAGGTCCGTTTCGTACAAGATATCCACAAGCAAGTGCTTACATTTCCTCTGGAGTAGAGCTTAAAGTTTATATGTTTTTTACATGTCGAGTCTTCATAATAGAGTTCATTGTCAGATACTCTAATTGGTAACGTATTAATTAGCCAAGAACCTGAAAAGCAAATCGCTTCCAATATTTGTATGGCTTAATCGCTTCAAAATTATTATTTATTTTTATTGAATAAAACGACTTTAAAAAAAAAAACAACAGGAAAGATATCAATGAGGCAAGAAACTTGACCACACAATAAAATGGCGGATAACTATTAAAAAGCTAAGTAACCGAGATACTGTTTCATAAACAGGTACATGAGTAATGAGGACCTTACTTGAACCTTTAAAAAAATGTATTTTTGTTAATAATAATAAATTTTAAATATAAAAATGCACGATTTTAAAACGCAATGTTTGATATGATTGAACGAATGTCGTATCTTTATATCAAGGTGTAAAAATTTAAAGGAAGTATTATACATGTATTTCTATTTTCATCAGAAACGCCTGACACACATTGACGGAAAGAAAGAAATCTTAATTAAATTCCACCGAAATTCGCAATGCTTTGTAAGTGTTAATTTGACCTCAAAGGGATATTATATTTCAGGAACATTTTAAAGTTGCCTTTTTTCACAATAATTATAATAAGTGTACGTGTTCCTGCGCGCTGGTTTATGCGTATATGTGTGTGTGTTCGGGTGTGCGTAAGTCTTGGCGTAGTATGCTTCTGGATATCATGGTGCGTGTACGTGTCTAGTGTGTATGCTTGCATGTGTGTGTGTTGTTCATTTGGTCCTAAATTGATGTATTTTTCCAAGCACCTGTGTAGCTCTGACAAACAATGGTTATAACTGGTTTGATCAGTGCCTTGGACATATTTACGTAGAGTAAGATGGCGGTTACTACAATCAAGAATATTTGATATGAAATTATGGAGAATTTCATACGCATTTCATCTGTTAAAGCTTCTACAGTTGTATTCCCGTTTTCAGAGACTCAAGTAATTTTATTAAAAGGAACTTATCATGTGAAACAAATTAACATGATTTGGATAATGTATATTCTTTATTTATAGCTTGTGTGTTGACCTAATAATTATTTCAACGTAAAGCTTTACCAACTACCACAAACGTTACCTCTTTTTGTTTGTTTTTGTATTGACGTCACCAATTAAATGTGCAGTGCTCTACCATAAAATATCGCCCACTTGCTTGGGAAAACGATGTTTACATTCTAATTTGTTTTCAAAATAATGGTATCGGCTGATGCAATGTCTATCATTTCTTTTCTAGACGCTCTAACACATTCCTATAAATACACCGAAACCTTTCCCAGCACGGTGATATTTGCCCCATTTTCTAGATACGAGATATGATATCCTGGGAGGAGGGTCACACGATTTTACTAAATCCGTTTTTGGTTTCATAAATGCTTGTATCATTTAATGACTATATTTTTTTTACCTAATGTCCATATTTTTTTTTTCCTGAATATTTGATTTGGTACTTTAATAGCAATTTAATAGTATAAAAAGTGAAAAATGTTAATATAACTAGCTTTTGGATTATTGTGCACACTGCTTTTCAGTCCTTTGTAACCTATGTTCAACTAGCGAGCCAAATCTTTAAAAATATTATTTTTTGCAAGACCATGTAAATGTACGTAAAACGTTGCATCAAATCTCTGTAACAGACCACGTGGGCTGTGATTTTACACACGACACACTTTATGTCAGGGTGGCGTAGTAATTTGTTCATATCGTTGTAATAGCTTGGAAATCACGAGCTAGAGTACACTGGACGCTCAAGTAGAGCGGGAGTGCACGATTTTATCTGACAGGGAGAAGACCTGTTTTATTTTCTCTAGTAGGGACTATTGAAGTATTGTGAATCAATTGTGATGTGGAATATTGAATAAGTGTACGATTATTGCATCCTAGAATTATTAGAGGATATCCTCCTGGCATGTCTTATTATTATTGTGTTCAATTTATGTAATAGAGTACTGCGTAAATCATTGGACTTTATCATTACTTATTGAGTGAGAGAGGAGCAGATGCAGATTAATCATAATCCAAGTGATAGCAGCATGGCATCCATCCCAGTGAGCAAAGCGTCAGTTAACCATGGGCAATAATACCATGATCGATGTCTGACTTTTTAAAAATCTTAGAGTCATTAAGCTTAGTGACGCATGTGTGTTAATGGGTGTGTATTGTAGAGGTTAGGAGAAGGCGACTAACAACTTGAGTGCCAGTACTTAATAATTTACGAACCCACCCAAGGTAACTTTTAGTCATAGACCATGATAATTTTGTTTCAAAAAACAAGAACAACGAACAAACAAATAAGTTAAGGTTATGTTTTAAACTCTGACCCCATATCAAAAGTTCAGATCTCAAGACAAAAAAAATAACAAACAAAAAAAGCAACAAAAAAAAAAAAACAAATTAATTAATCTCTCATATTTCAAACTTAACACTGACAACCTGAGTAAGAAATCCTCCAAATAAATCGTTACTTTCTACATGAGACGGAAAGTTTATATTCTCCTACACCAATCCCCACAGTAAAGATTTTAAAAATACATACATTATATAAGCCTCTTACCTACAGTACACTCTTTGGTTTTTGAGTTGTAATTAAAGCTGGTGCACTTGGCATTAACTCTGTAGCACCAGGAAGCACAACCGACTAGACTGACGGCGGGCACAGGCTGCCTTGTTGGGATCAGGCTGACCTGCAGGTCGGTGATCTTTGTCATGTTGTATGTTTTTTGGCCGGCAGCAATTCCTACCGATTAAAAATGGGAGTTTTGAATTGTTGTTTTAGAACAATAAGAAGGAAAAAAAATTTTTTAAAAAGAGCATTATACAATTTTAACGAAACACACAAACACAAAGTAACGTTTCTGATTATTTGTATATCTTAATTACTTTGTTTTTTTTTTAAATGACCAAAGTCAAAAATAAAAAACATATTTACGTCCGCCATCTAGGAATCAAAGGAGCCATCCGATTTATTCACCACGCAGAAATTATAATGTAGCAGTGAGATTGGTAAGAAAATATAGATAGCTTAATTCAAACATGAAGTCCAGAATCTGTTTATAATTAACAACTTACACTAGGTTGGTTAAATCATTAACTTGAAAAAACGGGATACTCGCAAGGAGGGTTTGCTTGGGTGGGTGGGGGGGGGGGGAATACCCTCTGGCTAAAGGGGGGTCGGGGGGCCTCCGTGGGAACCTGGTTATTGAAATTTAAACTTTTAAACCTTTTTTAGCTTAATTCAAACATGAAGTCCAGAATCTGTTTATAATTAACAACTACACTAGGTTGGTTAAATCATTAACTTGAAAAAACGGGATACTCGCAAGGAGGGTTTGCTTGGGTGGGTGGGGGGGGGGGGAATACCCTCTAGCTAAAGAGGGGTCCGGGGGCCTCCGATGGAAACTGGTTATTGAAATTTAAACATTTTAACCTTTTTGAGACCTACAAATCCTTTTAAATTTAACTTCACTTTCGTTATTTAATTTAAACTCTGAGGCAAACCATAAAAGAAAAAATAAAATTCTTTTGCATTGAATACTTATTGATTTATAAATATTTTACAACATAATCCCATTTTTGTGGGATTTTTTAGTCAACCTAACTTACACTCAAGAAGCATAGAGCCATTTTGACCACACAATGATTCATCAAAACATTTTCTATAGAACTCAAAGAATTTAAAGATTAAAACAATATTTGTTGGGTAATTTTATTTTATTTTAAACAGATCTGTTAGTTTAACTAAAAAGAACCGTATCTTAACCCATCGATCTCTTTGTTGGCTTATTGAACATACAAGTTATTTTTCATCAATGATTCGTGCTTTAAAAAAAATAAAAATTAAATTAATCTACATATTTGTGCTAATGTCAACTGATTTGCAGTCTAAAGAGACTAGAGTTGATGGGGATATTGTTGAGTGTACTTTCAGAGAGTCCCAAAGTAAAAAACCTATTCCAACCATGGTCTTTGCAAATAATTTTTATTTGAATAACTGTTAATTTACAATTTAAAAAAAATAATCAAATTTACCCTTTGTCTGGCAAAGTTATTTTGCAAACCTTTGCGTCATTGGTCAATTCCCCTGTTTCTAGACCGCTAAGGCAATGTTTGTAACTCTAAGACAATGGACAGATTCAGCTGATCTGTTTGTTGCCAATTTAAGATCATGGTAGGCTGTAATTGCCGGGAGGGCATCCGTGAAAACCATAATGACCCTGGTTTTGATCCGTGGCATCTAGTGTTAACATGTCACGTTCGATGAAGATCACAGTATCCCGGTGATGTCATGTGTTTCATGTTTTGCCAACTGTTAAGGGGCTCCGCACGGCAGCAGTGTCCTTTGTTTAACGTTAACATCTGACTCGGTGCAATCATTGTCGTAGGACGCGTTCACAGTAATAATCACTGTCCACTTGTTTTATTCGGTCCTTTCTTTACTTTAAGACTCTGTGGTCACTAGCCTAGCTACCCGTTGGTTGTTTGTTTTTCTTGTTTTTTTACGCTAATTTTTAATCTGAACATCATCCTTTGCTGTTAATTTATTGTTAAGTTATAAAAATAGTAAACGCTGAATAAATCGTTTAAATACAAAGATAATGGCTGGAAGTTATCAAAGTCATATGTTTAGTTAGTAAAAACGTGTAAATGGATGGTTTAAAAAACAACATCATAATTTAATATAAATAACACTATATTTTACGAGAGGGTTCCATTTTATTGCGCCAAACTCTGTATACAAACACACACATACACTCACACACACACATGCATATATATTTCATGTTAAAAATCAGAATTGTGCAAATGAAAGGTTTGTTTTTAATGAAATCCCCGTCAGGTACCAATGATAGGCCTACATGGTTTAATGAAATCTCTGCCAGGTACCAATGATAGGCCTACATGGATTAATGAAATCTCTGCCAGTTACCAATGATAGGCCTACATGGTTTAATGAAATCTCTGCCAGGTACCAATGATAAGCCTACATGGTTTAATGAAATCCACTCCAGGTACCAATGATAGGCCTACATGGATTAATGAAATCTCTGCCAGGTACCAATGATAGGCCTACATGGTTTAATGAAATCTCTGCCAGGTACCAATGATAGGCCTACATGGTTTAATGAAATCTCTGCCAGGTACCAATGATAGGCCTACATGGATTAATGAAATCTCTGCCAGGTACCAATGATAGGCCTACATGGTTTAATGAAATCTCTGCCAGGTACCAATGATAGGCCTACATGGTTTAATGAAATCTCTGCCAGGTACCAATGATAGGCCTACATGGTTTAATGAAATCCACTCCAGGTACCAATGATAGGCCTACATGGTTTAATGAAATCCCTGCCATTTACCAATGATCGGCCTACATGGTTTAATGAAATCTCTGCCATGTACCAATGATGGGCCTACAGGGTTTAATGAAATCCCTGCCAGGTACCAATGATAGGCCTACATGGTTTAATGAAATCTCTGCCAGGTACCAATGATAGGCCTACATGGTTTAATGAAATCTCTGTCAGGTACCAATGAGAGGCCTACATGGTTTAACGAAATCCACTCCAGGTACCAATGATAGGCCTACATGGTTTAATGAACTACCTGCCAGGTATCAGTGGTAGGCCTACATGTTTTAATTAATTATAAGAAACTCCAAACGCATTTTTATGTTAACTTTCACTTTATACAGATGACGAGCATAAGCTTTTTTGATTAGATAATAGAAAATAATTATATCATTATTAATACGTGGGTTCTTTTTATGTACATATTGTTAACGTAGATTATCCAGGACGTGATTGTTAATTAATATTTATTCAGGGTGCTTAGAAAATAAAAACAAAAATTATGATTTAAATTTAATCCAAATGTTAAGTTAGTTAATACCTTGTATTGTTGTTTTATTTCAGTACCACAAACATCTAAAGGAAATGGTAAATACTAAATATTAAAACAATTATCACCACGTTTTTACGTGATTTTAATTAATAATGCTAACTTACCAAAAATGCAGATAGACAGAAAAGTTAAAATACGTCTAAAACGTAAGAGGCGTGCTCCCATTATACATTTAAATGATTCAGCCTCTCTTATAATTTATATGTATTTGATATTATAAAGAGTCTTTTCAAATTATATTTTTAATGTATACCCTGTTGAAATCCAAATGTTAGGAAACGAATTGTTTATTTGTTCATTTAAAAAAAAAATCTTATATACCCTTGTAATAGTGGAATAATGACGCACGGTGGTCACATGAACCAATGATAACAAAGGACGCACCCACATAGAAACAGGGTCAAGCAAATGACGTATTGTTATGAGATCAACAAAACCGATCATTCTTGAGGCTGCTTTTATTTTATTTATTAAAACTGATTTTTTTTTTTATTTTAGTTATTTGAATTTGGTTATTTTTGTTTACTTTTGTTTAATTTGTCTGTAAAATTATAAAATTATACATTAAAAAAAATCATTTTCTAATATTAAAAACCGGTATAAAAATATTCCTCTTGCAAATCACAGAGTGTAGTGAACAAAAAGTGTACTTGAAATTCGTATTTTAAAAAAAAAACCAAACGACATTTCTGAGAGGTTAGAACTAAATTCAAAGTGCATATCAATTCCAATATATCTCCAATGTTGATCATTAATCAATATGCAGTTATAATTGAAGCAAAAAAATTGAATACTCAATTTTCTAATCTTTTCATTCAACCTGCAAACTATAATATAATCAATTTTTTTTTTTTTAAAGCTGTCAACATTGCTATTGATCAATTGAAAAGTAAGCATACGAAATGACAACAGTTTCATGTGGGTAAAAATTAAATAGTGTTTATTAAATTAAAGTAGACATATCAATACGAATAAATAATATTTCGTTCAATGTATTAAAATTAAAACATTAACTTCAAAGCAATCTACTTAAGTGCTACTGGTAGTTGATGAACGTAACGATTACAGCTTTCCGATGTTTTGAAGGAGGCAGCAATCATGAACCTGCAAGGCAACTTTAACTATTCATGATGACCAAGTTAACTATCATCAAACAATTGTCTTTCTAGAACTCTGGGTCTTGGCTTTTGAATGTACACAAAAGTATTATAAAACATTCAAAGCCTCTCTCACTTTAGGTATTGTCTATCACAGTTAATTCACTGTAGTCCTGAAAAATGACATCTCCGTCTGTTCCCCCGGCCCAAAAAAATGGCATGCGTTAAAATAGAGTAAAATATTTTAATATGAAGTATAATATTGCTATTTCGAATGGCTAATAAGATTAGATTTTGTGCAACTGAGAAGAGGAGTTCTCAAATTATATTCTTATTCGGGAAAGATTATTCTTCAACCTTTACAAAAAAAAAAACCTTTCGAATCAATGAGAAAAAATTGTTTACCGTGCTCAAGAGCTTCTCAAACTGAAAGGTTTTCTAGGAAAAAAAATTAAATCGATTTCCTTTATTTTATACCAAACTGTAGGTTATATGTGAATTTATGGATATGGGCGTGGCGACGCAGCAATACACTTGATTGTCCATATTGAAATATCGGTGGATTAAAACAAAGAATATCTAATCTAGACTTTTCCAGAAAGTTCGATAATTTTGAAAAACTATATCTATGGCAATTTTAAACCAAATTTTAATGAGACAAATATTAAATTTTAACTTTCTTATTTTTTCGAATTTTTTTTTAAAGCACCCTCAATTTCAGGCAAACTCATTCGGCACACTTACGGAATGGGCCCTAGCTGGGACCCCTCTTTCAATTTAAATGTACTAAAGTTATAGTAATGCATTTAGTTGTAGAAATGTTCTTTTTCGTAAAAAAATTACTTAGATAGAACATGTATTTTTTCATGTTTCAAGGAGGATTTTAATTTTAATCCAGAATGTTCTTGAATTTTCTGTATTGTTATAAGGAGGATACACAATTGAATATAAAGCTAATTGAAATGTAAGTTTAGTTCTATAGTTTATTGGGTATTTTCTTCAAACAGACCTTTCATAATGCTACCGGGAACAAAATCCCAATTGTAACATGATCCCAAGCGGATCTTGAACGTGGGTGAGTAAACTGAATCCCGTGGTAATACCGTCCCCTGATGGGATGAAACAGGGATACTATTGGAGAAAAATGATGCTATCAGGATCGGATCTCCACCAGAAAAAAATGTAAAAGGTATTCTACTATGAAATGGGATCCCATTAGGATCTCAGTTAGGTCAAGATCTCACAGGGGTTGG
Organism: Lymnaea stagnalis; assembly: GCA_964033795.1. Classification (NCBI taxonomy): domain Eukaryota; kingdom Metazoa; phylum Mollusca; class Gastropoda; family Lymnaeidae; genus Lymnaea; species Lymnaea stagnalis. The sequence goes on along the minus strand of CAXITT010000394.1, from coordinate 289,945 downwards.
GTTTCCATTGGAATATGGGATCCCATTAGGGATATGGGAACCCATTTTGGATATGGGATTCCATTTGGGATATGAGATGCCATTTGCGAACGGGATCCTGTCGGGATCAAAGATTCCAAAGGAGTTGGGACCCCTATGGGGTCGTGATCCCAATCGGGCTTTTGGATCTCAATGGTGTCATGATCCCGTTTGGAAAAGAGATCCCAATCGGGATCAAAATTGGTTGGGGATCCCGTTTGGAATGATGGTCCTAATCGGGATCAGAATCAATAAGAGGTTGGGTATCTAAATAGGATATATGATCCCATTTGGAAAGAATATCCCAATCGGCATCTGAATCCCAATAAGGTCGGGATTGTATTGTGGTCGAGAACCTAAACAGGATCTTGATCCCAATCTGGTCAAGACTTCTATTTGTAAACGAGATCCAAATCAGGATCACAGAACGTTCGGTATCCCTTTTGGATGGGGATCCAAATGAGATTGGGAATCCCAATGGGATCGGAATTCCATTAGCAAACTGGATCCTATTAGAAAATGGTGTCCTACTTGAAAATGGGACCCCGTCGGTAAAGGAAAGGTTTGCAATGTTATTTTAAATGTGTTTTTATTGGAGACAAATTAATAGGGGGGCTCAGTTTTTTTTTCAAAACTTGGCGCTCAATTTCAATTTTAATTAAAAGGCTGTAGAAGTTGTTGTTTTCTCAATTCAATCCCGTGAAACGCAGGATAGAATGTCATATATATTTATATTAATAAAGCCTAATGAAACTAGCCAAGCTAGTAGATTAGAAAAAAAACAAAAAACACTAGTTTGTGCCTTTCAAAGAAATTGATTTTTCTGATCCATGTTTATCCAAAACATTTCTAAATATTATGACAATACAGTTAATTGATTTATTCTAGAGAAAAAGGACAATCACACTGTTGAAATTGAATCGCAATCACTGAACTACAGTCCACAGTTGTGGCCCATTTAGGAATATTGCATGCACCGAGGGCTTTAAAACAATACCGTACAAATGCCTTATTGATGTTAATTGATCTTTTCATACTGGTATTCTGAAGTTATTGATCAATGGAGACGAAAGGAAGATGTGGGTCTAAGAAACTAATATTTTATAAACTTAATTATAAAGAACTCAATAAATAGAATAAGGAAATGTCATAAACCAAATGAAGATATCCAATTTAAAATCGGTTGATTTTGACCATTGGGTCTCAAATAATAAGTGTTTGTCATAATTTAGTGGGAGCTTACATCTATGAAGAATTTACGTTTTTGATTTTTTTTTTTTTTTTGGATTTCTCTTTTAACCTGATTTTGGTAAATCAACAACTCGAGTCGAGTTAGTAAATATCGGTTGATTTTGACCATTGGGTCTCAAATAATAAGTGTTTGTCATAATTTAGTGGGAGCTTACATCTATGAAGAATTTACGTTTTTGATTTTTTTTTTTTTTTTTGGATTTCTCTTTTAACCTGATTTTGGTAAATCAACAACTCGAGTCGAGTTAGTAAATTACATGGCTATTAAAGAGAAATAGAATATCCATTGTTTAATTTTTTAATTTAAATGTTTGTTTAAATCTTAAATTCGTTAATAATTTGACTCTTTATTGTAAAACATTTCTAGGGTACATTTTATCACATGATTAATGGTGTTTAAGATTTGCATCGTTTCTTATTATATGGCATTTACTGTTTTTTACTACACTATAATGAGTGTCCATACTCATTTATTTCCAATTCCGCATACACATAGGTTTAAATACTAAGAAAAAGAAAGCAGATTTTCGTGAAGTTTATACTGATTTGAATTATAATTCATTGATACATATTCTTTTACAGAACATAATACAAGATCGCTGCTTACACTCTTTGAAAACGGAAGTATAAAAATAGTTGAACATGATAAATGTTTAGCCTTTAAACAAAAATGTAAGTATATAAAACGGATTTCTTCCCTTCATGTCTCTTTCAGCAGACAATTCACAATCTGTTAAGGACTTGTATTTTTACACGCAACAACACGCCGTGCCTTAGCTTTGCAGCATAACTAATGGCTGGTCACCATTGGAGAAACGACGACGACAATCCAGGCTCTCCATGATGTACAAGATAAATAATGGGCTGGTCCACTGTTCCGGTATTAAACAGAAACTCGTCCCTCTCCCCCATAGACAGCGACGAGGCCATGACAGGCAATTCAGGCTCATACCAGCAAGAAGCCAGTATAGGAGCTGCTCATTCCTGCCCAAGACAATCAGGGACTGGAACCATCTTTCAAAAGGAACAGTTGAGGCGACAACACTAGACACATTTGTGTCTATTGCCCCAAGCCTTCAAACCCCTAGTGCATAATTTCCTCATCACCACAAGTAACAGAAACATTGCAAATCCCATCTACATGCATAGGAGCCAAAATGATCAATAAATTGATCGTGGGCCCTTAAGATATAGAAGAAGAAGAACTATCTTAATTTAATGGAGATACATTCTAAGGGGTTGGTTTTTTTGTTTTTTGTTTTGGTTAACATCAGCATAATTTTGTATAAGCTTTAAGTTTTTAAAACTAAACAAACACTTCAATGAAAGTTCTTGGATTGTAGAGAATTCATGTCATCAATCACCGTTCAATTAGATCAATTGAATCTTTAATTTAAAAAAAAAACGAATTTATGTTTTCTACATGTTTATTTGTTGTTCTTTGAAAATTCCTTTTGAATATTCTTCCTCAAACAGTTCTAATACTTATTCGTTTATATGCGTTATGTAGACGACGTGTTTATGTGATCCACTCTGTCTGACACCAAGCCGAGCTCGACACCGCAGTTAAGGCGTGGCCAGATAAAAGATTATCTTGAGCTAAATAAAATTAAAAGTCCATGTCTTTTAGAATCCTTTAGAAGAATCTGGATTTAACTGGAAAAGAAAAAAAAATGATGCGTAAGGCGGTTCTAGATAAATCAGTAGAACAGACTATAAAAAAGGAAGACACGATAGATTCCTGAGCGAGAATTTATCACCCGATATTTTTACTTTACAGGAAGTCAGACATGAGTTATTTTGAGAGTGTGTTATTCTTGATAGAGCTGTGTTTACTGCATATGTTTGGATGTCAATTCATTGTTGTACCCTTTTTGCACATTATATTTTCATCAACTTTGTACCGGTACAAGATAAACCGTACTCTGTAAGTCAATAGTTTTAATTATATTTCGTCTTATTGTGTAATGTATTAGTAACTTAATAAAACTTATTAATTGTAATTAGCCCTTTTTGAGTGTCGCATTTTTTGTTATTGTATTTATTATTTGGTATCGTCTTTTTGTATGAACTGTTGTAGAACGAGCAATACACTTAAATAGGAGATTAATCTCTCCATACTGACAACAGTGCGTAACAATATGTCTGTCAGGATGTGTTTACATATACTAACAATGTACCTCCCAAAATAATAAAAATATATACAGATTTTCCCATTAGGCATTTCAGCAAAACTATTAGTTAAAATGCTTCTTTTCAAATATATAATGTCAGAGCTCCGTACCAAGGCGAACCGATCTTCATCGATTTTGTCCGTTTATTTCTCATATAATTTGGTCAAGTAGAGTATGTTTTAAAATGTTTAATTTTTACTGTAAAATATCTCATATATTTGTTTCCAAAGTTCGCAGAATTATGCAATGTTATTTTTGTAACTAGCAAAAAAAAGTGGGTGTTACTTATTAATATAGTTGCTAACGGAAATATGTATCAAATGACCCTTTCAATAGTTTTGGATTCGCTATTGGGTGACATACTTTTAGTGCATACATAATGAACCATTAACTAATGGGCGAATGTATATTTATTTTTTTACTCTGAAATGATTGATTTGCTGAATTTAATTCCACTATAAATACCTTGTGTCTAGAAATTGAGCAAAGATCATTTTAATTATTTTGGAAACTATATATTTTCCCAGAAATGTTGAATCAGATATGACGTTGGAATAAAAAGTCATTTTTCTTTCAAAGATATATATATATATATATATATATATATATTAAAACATTTTAAATTTTAAAACATCTTTTAGTTAGTTATATAATGAATGTTAAATCATTCTGTATCAAATAGTCTTCAACTACATTTTGTTATAATATATGATAAGATATATAAAAACAAAATAAAAATTCAGTTTTAGATCATTTTAATTATTTTTGAAACTATATATTTTCCCAGAAACGTTGAATCAGATATGACGTTGGAATAAAAAGTCATTTTTCTTTCAAAGATATATATATATATATATATATTAAAACATTTTAAAATTTAAAACATCTTTTAGTTAGTTATATAATGAATGTTAAATCATTCTGTATCAAATAGTCTTCAACTACATTTTGTTATAATATATGATAAGATATATAAAAACAAAATAAAAATTCAGTTTGTTTTGCATGGTTGCACAACTTTAAAAATTTAAATATCATTCGAGGTGCAGTTTAGTTTTTATTTATTGCATTCGTTTAAAATTATTTTAAAAATGTATATTTTAATATTTAGCGAGCAGGTTTTTATATCATTTAAATCGATCCTAAATTTCCTGGCATTCATTAAGTTGTTTAATTTAAATTTACAAATCAATTTTTGCAACACGTATGCATGAGTATAAAGACATAATTTAATAAAGATGTTAGCTTTATGTCTTTAAAAGTTAAATGTTTTCTTGAGATCTATGCATTGAATTATAATTTATATCAACGAACAATAATTAAGCGTTTAGTTGCTAAAAATGAATAACAAATTTTTTAGAATATCCACATTTATAATAATATTTCCTGAGTAGATCTTTCTTGTCCGTCAAGCTCTCAATGCGGTCCTTTCTGCTGTCTTTCATGACTTCCCACATTGTAAACAAACATACCAAGGACACAGAAAAGAACATCTGGATGATCAAGTTTGATGCAATGCGTGGGATTGTTTCTTAAAGAACCTGGCAGTAATTTCAAATTGGAGCTCAAACAATGGGAAGGATAGTATTTTACACGCGTAACCTTGTCGCGTTACCCCAGTTAGCTGGCCGAGCGGTAAAATTTATTCAATCCCAAGCTAGTGGACTTGACTCGATCCCCAGAAAACACCCAGACCCCAGAGATGGGGTCCTCCACTCCTGCGACGTAGATCGCATAAAGAGCGCCGTGAAACACACACACACTAGTGGTCATCTACCGCATCCTGGACTAATTACAGTCATCTTGACTAAGCCTTGCATTAGATCAAAAAAGCAAGGACGACAGTGAGGATGACGAAATGTATAAATCTCGTTCAGTTTAAACGAAATACAGCTCAAGTTAAGACTGCTCCAGTTTTGTTAATTTTTGCTCGCGAAGGACGAACATAATAAATAAAATTATTTATAAATTTAATATTAAATGTTCAGTTACTAAATTGACATTTTACTCCAGGACTCATTAAGATCATTGACGGTTTTTAGGCAATCTAATTTAGATATTTTTTTTATATCACCCAATCGATTCAAGGAATATTATTGATTGAACCTGTGGTCTTTTCAGTTACAGAGATTCAAGCAAGCTCTATTATAAACTACCTGACTAAGATTACAAACCCGCCTGCAAGTCTGACACCAATAGGTACACCTGTGTCCACTGTTAGCGTTGTAGCCTGTGCATCAAGGTGTTCAAGAGAATAGGACAAATGTTCAGTTTTTACAATAATTCAAACGAAAAAGAATGTACCTTAGATAGTTTGATACTTTTGAACTTTGAACTTTGAATGTATAGCGTATCTTTTTGTGATAGATGTTTCTTAACAAGATACACGTATCAGTTTAAAAGCTTTCTCTTCTTATTCGAAAATAAATGAATTCAGATTCATGAAATCTTCCAATACCTGAGGGCATCATAATTGGCTGATCGTGTGTTTTCTTTCCCGATGCAAGCCATATATATCCAAAAGTAAAGTATTAAAAAAAATACCTATAATTATTGAAAACTATTGCTTTTCAATTTTGAATAGATCACATTTGCTCCTTCTGTTGATAATTTTTTTTTTTTTAAACTTAGAAACATAATTATATTTCATGTATATTTTTCAAAATGTTATTTTCAGCTTGGTGGGTATTAAATACATTATCAATCAATGTGCCTGATACCAATTTCTTTATTGAAGACTCTCTGTACAAGAAATACATGGATTTCAAACTGTATGCTCTTGGATATGTCAGCTCTTGTTTTTGGATATCTCGGAATATACTTACTTATACAGAGGCACAAGGACTTTGTCTAGGAAACGTGGGATGTTTTGAAAATAAGTTTTTTTACAAAAAAATACTCTTACGAAATTTTTAAGATCTGAATGTTGTCAAATTTATTTCACTTTTCTTGAAGCTACAGCACAGCCCCATGACTTGGGACACGAAATATTTCGTTTAGATAAGAGTTTAATTGCTCAAATTATTGTCATATCGAGTAGAATTTGTTCAAAATTTATCAAGTCAAACTTGGTTTCTTTAATGATTTGTATCGCAGTTGATAACAAAATATAAATACTACATCTACAACATTATGACTAGATGTAACCACGTCTATACAAGTGTACAGATTACAACGCGACGTTGTACACCATAAGGGTTATGGGTATACTGCACATCTTTGACGACGCGATCAGTTCTCTCTATCCATCATCAACAAAAACGTTCACCTGGTGTTGGATAGGTCTAGATGAGATTGAACAACATGGATGATGCAGATGGGAGGATGATGGGTCTTAACTGAACATGAGCCGCCCTTACAAGTCAGAGTTATTTTTTATTATGGTGAAAGCTATCTGTGTTAAATTTTAATTTAAAAAAGCCCGTTTTTAACATTGCCACTTTTAACATAACTTATTTACGTCAATAGTTGAGGTATTTTACATTGTTTGTCTTTAAAAAAAAGATAAATTCTTGAAATCATGATTTTTTTCATAACTTTTAAACACATAGAAAAATCTTAAAATAGTTCCTCAGTTGATACTTTAAATGTATTTGTGATTTATAATAATAATAGTTAAACTTTTACTAAAATAAAAGCAGATTTAAAATTTTTCTTTGCACATTCAAATTTATTCGATTTCCGTAAACTAACTATGTTAATAACTATGTTAATAACTATGTTTGTTTTTGAAATCCGTACTTACTTAAATCGTATCTCCCTTTTGGCGTTATGTCACTCTAGCTCATTCTTNTATATATATATATATATATATATAACCGCCAGAAAAAGAATAATACTATCTACAGAAATGGTCGTGTTTCACAAACATTCTTTCTGTTGGGTGTGGTTTTGTTGTAATAAAAAATTCATGAACCAATGTGATGGAATAAATCAAAGGCCAGTTTAACATAATCCAATTCTTTTATTTACAACCCTAGTTATTGAAATTAAATTCCACTAGGTTCATCATTTCAACTACTCAAGGTACTCTACTTAGTTAACAATTGTACTAAAAAAAAGAACTTCTTTCCCAGATGGGGCAGATAATTTACAGCACTAGTCAAACTATTTTGTCGGCTCTTTGCCTTAAATCAATGTTTAAAATTTCTTCTTATCTCTGTTCTTGTCTCTCTCATTTCAAATGGTCATTCACTCAGAATCACACTATAAATACCCATGAACATTATCACTCCAACACAACGTTGGACCAATCAGCTTATTTCGTCCTTAGGTCACTGCCTGTCAAAACACATTAAATTATCAAGAGCTCACTTGCTCTAATTAATTTAATTGATGGACTGGCAATAAATTAGGTGGTACTCCTTGTCTTAAATATTTAATCATTGTTCGATGACCTTTAGAAAACAAAACAGTTGACGGGAACCTCCATCCAACATTTATTCATCCAACAAGAGATTGTTTAAAGTACCTTTAGCATCTAAGGCGGGGATTCTCAAATTCTTACCGCCCATATCCACCATGGGGCTGTATATTCTGTTCATAAACATTGTGTTTTATAATTAATTTTATCATATAAACTAGATTTGTTTCCCTTAAAAAAATACCTGAGGAGAATATTTTGATGTTTTATATAGTTTTGAATTCTATAAAACTAATTACTTACAGGCAGACATGTTTTCAGTCGGCAAATGAATAATAGCAGTTTACTTGTAAAGAATGAAAATGTAACTTTCCATCATGCAACTGGCGTCTGATAGTATTTAAAAAAAAAAAATCTTATTTCGCCTTACAATTTTATACCACATGTACAAGTTACAAAGAAAGCGCATTAGAGTATTTGAATAGCTAAGTAGCCATCCACTTGACAGAAAGTGTTTTGTCTTATGCCCCAAGAATGGACTTTAATTTAAATAAAGTATTAGCAATTTAAAATGTTCCTATCGGTCAGTAAGAATATATAATATAATTATACAAAGTAATACTTGACTCTCTTTGCCTGTTCTTCAAATAGTAATTTTTTGCAAATACATTTATAAAAAAAATAATAATTGAAGAGCAAATAAATGCAAATTTAACTAAAGTTAATGAAAGTTTTGTTAAAAGATTTTACATTTTTTAATTAACTGTAAGTCCTTGAATATGCTGAAACATTGTTTTTATCTAGGTTCTTATTGAAAACAACCATATCCAGAAGGTCAAACGTTGTTTTAACAATGATACATTCATAGTTGCTTCAGTAGACCATCAATTCGCAACCCATCAATGTGAAAGAAATGTACAAGAAAACTTGTATATTCCTTTCAATAAAGATACTCTTGACAAGATCTTCACGTCTCATTTAATTCTGTCAGAAGGGACTGCATATTATAACGTTATTGGTAGTGGACATGTTGAGCGTGTGTACTGCAGACATTGAGGTCAATAAAAATAATTTCAATTTTTGTTTTCTCTTTTTAAGCTAATACAGATTTAATTTAACAAAGAGCAATGTAAGTTGTTGCCATTACCTGCTCTTAATCTATCACGTCAATACATTATTAATCAATTTTGATAATTTTTTAAAATTTATTAGAAATATAGATTACTTATCATTGATTGTTTTGAACAGTATGCCCCTAAACATTTCTACAAATTTGGCCAAGGGACATAATTTTCCTAGTCCCTCGCAAAATAAATTAACATTTGAAAAATTACCTGCGCTAAATTCTAGGTTTCCCCCCTTCCCGTACCCGACTTCCACGATAGATTTCTTAGTGTTAAAGAAAAGTCGACCATATAACAATAAAAAAGAACAAATCAAATTAATTAAAGGTCAGGAGGTAAATGTATCGATGGACTGTAACCACGTCAGGTTGTGGCTTTTTTTAACATAAAAATTTACTTATTTAAAATTGTCCGAAATCAATATCCTTCATGGTATCATTTTCAGTTTCTTTAGTTTAACTAAAATAAACTACCACAAACGACAACCGAATACCATTAAGTCTAATGGTACCCGGGTGCGAATGGCGGCGCTGCGTCTGGGTCCATTTTGACTCAATGCTATTTGGATGTAATGTGTGGTAGTTTATTTTAGTTAAACTGAAGAATTAAGTTTACAAACATAGAGTCCATTTAATGATATTTTATTTGATTCCTCATTTTGTCTTACAAACCCAACAATAATATTTTAAATAGTTTTTTTAATCCAAACCTCTCATTTCTGGTACCCGTGTACGAATAGCCACTTCGATATTTTAATATATTTAACATTAGATACAGAGGTAATGGTAGGCGTTTTATAAAGTAGAAACGCATTTAGTTTCTTTTCTCAAATGATATTTTAATACACATACAATTTTGTATTTAAATACAAGTTAAATTGGGGTCCTTCTCACATGCAACCATCAAATACGAGTAACAGTCTAAATCGCGGACAGGGTAGTACGATGTTGTACTAAAAGAGATGCACAACTCTGATGCGCCTGAAGTTGGTTGACCTAAAAGTATAACATAACAAAAATAATTATAAATGATCAACGATAGTCATGATGTGAGTGGGTTTAGATCTATGTACACTTTGTTTTTCTGACAGTTTTATCTTCTTCCTTCCGAAAACAGCAGCGTTTTATTTAAATAAGAAAGACTTATATGTTACAGCAAACATTTTATAACACAATGTGTTAATCGAAAAAAATCTCTTTATATACATATAATGCATTTAGGAAAGGAACCTTGAGATGTCGAAGTGAAATAAAGTGTCTTGATACCTTTCTACATTATCGAAACATAGCGAGTCCGCAAATTTCCCAGCCATAAAATGGGTCCCCAATAAAATTATATAACAAAAGACTCTTTTTAACTGTTTAGTCTTTTAAAGCAGTATTAATAAACAATTTTTGAAAAAAAAAACACTTAATGTATAAAATATATTAGTAACATCTTTGTCTAAGTGTGCTTAACTTTTTGTTTGGATAATACCAAAAAATAAATATTTTTTTTTTATTCGAGAGTGTATTGCTATCAATTCAAACTTAATAAGTTTGTATATCAATAAATGTCATAAAACGTTAGACTTTAAGATTAGTTATTTTAAAAAGGTCTTTTTTGTTCACGATAACTATAGATTAATCAGTAATTACAGAACAAGCATACATTTTATACAGAAAACCTCTCACCCGCATGAAATAGAACTGTTTTGTAAGGACTGCTCATGTTGAATTCACTTCCATCGTCTTCCCACCTGTATGACCCGAGCTTGTCCAAGTCGTTCAGCCCTATGCAGGCCCACGTGTCGTCATCTTTTAAAGACGGATACATGACGTTGAAAGCATCGGCGAGTATGTCAATCTTTTCTCTGACCTTCAGGGTGTACAAATGGGAGTTGAAATCTGTGGGTGCGTAAACATTGATATATAGCGTAACTTTAGAAATGTGATACATGCACGGAGGCAAAGACTTAAGATAAGCCACTGAGTAGTTTATTAAACTTTGATGTGCACGTGACAAAAGAGTATTTTCATACATTATAAAGTTTTGATAATATTTTTGAGTTATCTTTCGGGGAATAGCATTTAGAGAGGCAAGCCCCTGTCGCAACCTCGGTCCATTGGTCCATTATGTTTCTTTCGTTGCATAATACACAAGGTAATCGAGTATAGCGATGAACACTTATTAATTCAAAGTGTCGAATGATAATCCAAGAGTATATATGTTTGATGAAAGACACATTGATTGTGACAGATTCTACATTTTTAAAAACTATTTATAGTATATTTTTAACTGCAATTAAAAACATTTATTTAGATAATTTAGTATTTAAAAGATTGTATGTTACGTCTTATGTACCTAAGTGTTATCGCTTTATAATGAAAAAAATAAACACACGACAATCCGTAAATTTAATATTAATGAACTAATCGTTAGCACCTTGACACATCTTTCTTGCATCCATGTAATGAATTTTCGTACAAGATATCCACAAGCAAGAGCTTACATTTCCTCTGGAGTAGAGCTTGAAGTTCGCGTGTTGTTGACATGTCGAGACTTCGTAATAGAGTTCATTGTCGGGTTCTCTCGTTGATAATGTATTGATTAGCCAAGAGCCTGAAAACAAATCGTTTCCAAAATTTATGTGGTTGAATCGTTTTTACATTATCATTTATGTATGCAGTGAACTAAAGGCTTTTGAAATACAGTAAGGATATCAATAAGTCAAGAACAGAGACCACAAAAAAGTGGGGATAACTAGTAGAACACTATGTAATCGTGATAATTGTTTCGTAAACAGGTATATGAATTAACTTACAGGAAGATTAAAATAAGTTTTCGATACTTAAGTAATTCTAGCCTAATATAAGGAAGTTAGAATGTGTACACAAATTAACTTGGTTATTATAATATATATTTTAGTTTGTTATAGCTGGTGTGTTAACCTAATATTTGCTTCACTGTAAAGTTGCACTGTCCCCCACTTAGCGTACCCCTGTTTGTTTGTTTTTATTTATGTCACCAACTAAATGTGAAGTGCTCTACCATTACCCATAGCTCCTTTGCTTTTGTAAAATGGTATTTACGTTCTTCTTCTATATATTAAGAGCCCACGATAAATTAATTGTTTATTCTGGCTCTAATACATGTAGAGGGGCTTTGCAATGTTACTGCTCCTTGTATTAAAGAGGATATTTCACTGGTCGCAAGGGCAAACCAGCGAGGTTATCATGTACGGGGTTTGGATTGCCTAATATATTCTAAATAATGCTATCGGCTGATGCAATTTCTATTAAGTCTTTTCTATAGGTTATAGCATATTTCCTATAAATAAGTCAAGAGCTTTCCCAGTCAAGAGGTATTTGCCAGATTTTCTAGATACCAGACTTAATATACTTATAGGAGCCGTACAAGATGTTACTCTATCTCTTTGTGTTTACATTGATATGTCCATCTTTTGAGGACCATTCTTTTATTCACTTAAATACAAAGATATAAAAAACTATTTACTTTGATTTGGTATTTTGATATAAAATTAAATTACTTATTGTTATTAATATAACCAGCTTTGGTAGCGTGTTTTTTCTATGCAAAATGCATTTGTAAAGTATTGTTCATCTAGCGAACCAAGTCTTTGTACCTACTTTTTTGTGTGCAAAACTATATAAATACGCGTAACAATTTTCTTCTTCTCTTTCCTTCTATTAATAACAGTGGCTGTTAAAAAAGAAAACTGTATCGTAACACGTTGTAAAAAAGATAGTACATTCAAGATCCAAGTGTCTTGCTTGTTTCCTAGAGTCATTTATCATAGGGGTGCATGTGTGTTTGTGGAGGTGCATTGTGCAAGCTAGAAGTAGGCGACTAACAACATTAGCATTAGTACATAATCATTTACGAAACAACCCAGGGTAACTTTTAGTCATAGACTACAAGACACAAAAAAAAAACAAAAAAAAAACAGCAACAAAAATAAAACTTTACTTTCTACTTACGACGGAAAACTTATGTTCTACTACACTAAATCCCGCAGTAAAAAAAAAAAATTAAAGAACACTGTTTAACAGTGTTAAATAGTACACTTTTTCCCCGGGAGTGATTTTTCTCTGACCTCGCATTAGACTCCTACCAGACAGTAACGTTTGTTGTGGGCGTGGTGAAATCTCTTTATGTATCTTGTCTACTACCGGCTTCCAATTAAACATGCTTAGTATGTCTACTAGTAACTTGTCGAAGGTTCTCGATTTTATTAGAAAAGTAAGGGCGTTTCTAGACGCGTCGGTAGACCCACATATATAAGGGATTGACAGTCACAGAGGGAGATGTAGATTTTACCTTCACTAGACCTGTAGTATTCTTTGTGTACTTATATGTGTTTATTTCGCATTCTTCATTCATCATTATTAATTGGCACATTGTACTAATTGTGTAACTGTACAAGATATTTCGATTGTAAATTTTATGATTTGTAATTATATTTTCTTTTGTTTTGTAATTACTTAAATAAATATTATTAATTGTAAATAGTACTGTATTAGATGTCGTATTTTTGTTATTGTATTTCATTTGTTAGGCTCTGTTTGAACGAACCATCACATTAAAATAGGAGATTAAGTTCTCACAATAGAAGGCAGTGCGTAACACACACACTAAATAAGCCTCTTACCTACGGTACATTCTTTGGTTTTTGAGTTGTAATTAAAACTCGTGCATTTGGCATTAACCCTGTAACACCAAGAAGCACAACCGACAAGACTGACGGCGGACACGGGCTGCCTTGTTGGGATCAGGCTGACCTGCAGGTCTATGATCTTGGTCATGTTGTATGTGATTTGGCCGGTAACAATTCCTTAAGATAAAAAAAAAAACAGAGTGTTTTATTTTTGTTTTTAGAACATTGAGACACAAACATTTATTTTTTTAAAGAGCATCAAACATGTTTCATGAAGCACAGGAACACGAGGTAATGCTACAGATTATTATTTTTAAATTTGAATAACTTTTTCAAATGAACAAAACAATAAAAACAAATATTCACATCCGCAAACTTGCATCCACCACGCAGAAATTATGGTGAAGAGTTGAGATAGGTAAAAAAAAAAAACATTTAGAGCTCCGTTCAAACACACACCAAAAATAAAAAGGATCTTTTCAAATTGTCAACTAACACTTAAAAAATTCTCTTAACATTAGTGATATACCAAACAATTTCTACAGACCAGTTATAGGGGGGAAAAAAGAAACTCAAAGAGTTTAGATTATAACAATATCTGCAATGAAATTTTGTTTTTAGAACCAATCAAGTTTGTTCAATAATTACAGCTTATCTCATCATATCGATATCTTTGTCAGTTTATTTAACGTTTCAGTTAAATTTGATCAATTATTCGTTCTTTAAAAAATGGCCCTTCTGGATATTTGTGTGCAAAATGTCAATATGTGTTCAGTCTAGAGAGACTGCAGTTTTTTTTAAAGATAATTTTGAGTGTAGCCTACATTCAATGAGTACAAGAGGTCATGAAAACTATTTAAACAATGATTTTTACGTAGGCTGGCTACAGACGATGAAAGAAAGTAGTTTATATTTTCATATATACATGCTGGCGCAAAACAATTGTGACAGCCTTGTGAATCTTCAAATATTTTGTGTGTGTTAAAGTTTAAATAATAAAGATAAATAAACTATTTTTAAAAAGTAATATTTAATGTGTCATCATCTCTTCCAAACCTTTGTGTCCTTGTCAATGTTTACAATCGCTGAGGCAATATTTGCCACTTTTGATCAATGGTCAGCGTCAGCTATTCCATTTACTGCAAATGTAAGATATATAGGCTGTGTTTGCAGGAAGTGACCCCAGAGAGTATAATTAATCGGGCTTTTGATCCGAGCCATCTCGGGTCCTCATGCCTCGTTCGATGCAGGTCACATTCTCATGGAGAAGCGAGTGTGTCATGTTTAGCCTAGCGAGAAGCAGCTCCGCCCTATTCCAGTGTCCAGGTGTGACGATTACATCTGGCTCGAAACAATTCTTGTCATAGGAGATTTTGACAATAATAATCACTGTTCACCTGTTTTTTTCTATCCATCCTTTACTTGGAGACTCAGTAATCATTCGCCTAGCTGCCAACTGTTTCTTTTTTTTTTTATTTTATTCGCTGATTTTTAAATCATAAAACTATCTCTGCTGTTACGTTTTGTTACGTAAATATTTGAATAAATTTTTAAACTATAAAGATGGCGACCAGAAGTTATCGAAATTAGGAAGGTAAAAATTGAATTAGTAAATAAGAATAAATGTAGTTTTAAAAAAGGCAAATAAAAATGTGATATAAATTAGAAATACTTTACGAGACGATACTTTTTGCATCTATATATATATAAAAATTGAATTAGTAAATAAGAATAAATGTAGTTTTAAAAAAGGCAAATAAAAATGTGATATAAATTAGAAATACTTTACGAGACGATACTTTTTGCATCTATATATATATATATATATATATATATATATATATATATATATATATATATATATATATTATGTATATATATATATATATATATATATATATATATATATATATATATATATATATATATATATATATTATGTATATTCATATTAAATACTGAAAATCCGTCTTGTAAAAATGATACCGAAAGTTTTAATTGAATATTCGCCTGGTACCGACGATAAACCTAATATTTAATTCATGATAAGAAACTTCAAACGCGTTTCTGGATTAACTTTGACTTTTTACAGATGAGGATCTCAAGTTTTTATACTCAGATAATAGAACATAATCATGTCATTACAATTATGTGTGTTTACTGTTTAGGTACATCATATAAACCCAGAAAATCCAAGATGTAAATTAATTTTTATTCAGTGTTTCTATTAAAAAAAAAAATAAAAACTGATAATCCAGTAAGTCCGTTGGTTAAGTTAGTTAGCACCGTTCAATTTTTCGTTTTACTTCAATGCCAAAGACATTTAATGGAAGGATTAAATACTAAATAGAAATGCAAGTATTATTATCGTACTTTAAATGGTGTTAATTAATTATACTAACTCACCATAATTGCAGAAGACCAGAAAAGTCAAAGTACTCCTGAAAAATAAGAGCGTTGTCCCCATTATACATTTAAACTATACAGCACTCTTATAATTAATTATTATTATTTTTTTTTTTTAAGTGATAAAAAATCTTTCACATTAAATTATTCAATGTGTACCCTGTTGAAATCAAAGTGTTGGGAAATGATTTTGCTTGTTTGTTTATTAAAAAAGAAAAAAAAACAGCGTATATACCCTTATATTCGTGAAATAATGACGCACTGTAGTCACATGAACCAATGATAAGACAGGACACGCCCACATGGAAACAAGGTCACGCAAATGACGTCATATTATGAATCATCAATAGCTATCATTCCTAGGGCTGCTTTTATTTATTTTTTTAAAGGGATTAAAAAAAAAAAATTAAAAATCTTTTGTTTACTTTTGTTGACTTTTGTTTAATTATTCATTAAAATGTTTTAGCTATAAAAGTACGAATTATTTTATTACACTAAATAAATTTCAAAATATGCATCCTGATAAATACATTGTCTAGTGAACAAAAAGTTTAATTAAAATTCAAAGTAAAAAAAAAAAAAGACATTTATAAGAGGTGAAAACTAAATTAAAAGTGCATTTCAAATCCAAAATATCAACAGTGTTGATCGTTTATCAATATACAGTAAAAATTGAAGCAAAAAAAATGTGTTACTAAATTTTCCAAATTTTACATTAAAACTCTAAAAAACTCAGTTTTTAAATATGTGATTTTTTTTTCCTCTAGTTTGTAGATTTTGTAATTCGACAGCTTTAAAAAGTTACTTATATTGATCAACAAAGCTTGTGATCGAATGAAAAGTAAGCATACGAGATGAATGCAGTTTTTTTTTTATTCGTCAAAATTAGTATTTTGCCTTTTAAATTAAGGTAGATGTACTAATAAGAATTTTATTGAAATACAATAAAATTAAGACATTAATTTCAAATAAACCCAAATAAGTGTTACTGCTAGTAGTAGAACGCTACATTTAAAAAAGTTGGATCTTTTGAAGGAGGCTCCAATGATGCACCAGCAAGCTGAGATCAAATACTCATGATAAACAAGTTAACAGTGATTGAAAAAGTGTCCTTCTAAACCTGCTGGTCTTAGCTCTGAAAGCACAGAATAATATTGGAAGAAAAACAAAATGCCCCTTACATTTGAGTTTGATTTACTGTAGACCTATAAAAACCTCACCGTTCAATCTTACCCCCAGCCGAATAAACAATTGACCAGTGTAAACAGAGGATATGATATCAATATTAAGGTATAACTATAATAATGTAAATATAAAAATTTTCAAGTATAAAATTGATGTTTTGCATGGCAAATCTGATTAGTTTTTATGTTATATAGATTTCGAACTATATTATTTTTCGACTAAAATTATTATTCAACCATTTCATAAACTATAAAATGCAATGAGAAAATAATAAGTCACCGTACGCAAGAACTTTTTAAACTCATTAAAATTAAAATTTTAAGGTTTTCTAAAAAAAAATAAAAAAATTATTACAATTCGCTTTTTTAAAAAGATTTTTTTTTAAAATATATTTATTTGAAAATATCTACACTCCATCCTAAACAAAAAACTCAACCCATGAGTCTACACGTTTGCCAAGGTGTGCAATAGGAAACGCGACACAAAGAGTTTTCCCTCACTGGGCTACTCCAACCCCAGTGACGCAAAGGAGCATAAGATAAAATATGCGACTAAGTCAAAATGGCTATTTAAGACAAGAAGTGCTACGAGCCACTCGCAACCACATCTTGAATTGGTTTCTTTACTACAAGGGCCAAAAAAAAAAAAAAAATTCGTTAGCACAAACAAGAATTTAATATAGGTATATTTGTGTATATTGAGCCCTATTACCTTTTAGACCAAAAGGGTCATAATCAAGGCCCGCGGGCTCTTGAATTGGTTTCTTTACTAAAAGGGCCAAAAAAAAAAAAAAAATTCGTTAGCACAAACAAGAATTTAATATAGGTATATTTGTGTATATTGAGCCCTATTACCTTTTAGATCAAATGGGTCATACTCAAGGCCCGCGGGCCACACTCGGCCCGCCGTACAATTATAGCAGGCCCGCAAGGTCTTGATCGGCGCACAAGTATATCCAATTCAAAGCTATGGTATTTCCCATTATACACTTTGCTGAAAAACTTAGCTTACTTCGTGCAGAGTTCACACGGCGCTTTGGTGACTTTGAAGTACAGAAATGTAATGTCGAGCTGTTTAGCAAGCAATTTGACATAGACGTGGAAATTGCACCTGTAAATTTGGACCTGCGCATTTCACTCCTTTCATTCATGAAGAGATTTCCAAGCTTCATCTACGTGCGGCTCGAACCTTGAGAATGTTGGGTACCACATATCTGTGTGAGCAGCTGTTTTCTGTAACGAAGATTAACAAAACATCACACAGGATTCGTCTCACTTGAAGTCCATTATGAGATCCTCAATGACACAGAACGTTACTTACAACATTAGAAAACTCTGACAAATTGGCATAAGGACGAAAATGCCAATGATTTTTAATGATTAAATCTTGTTACTGTTTTCATGTATATAATTGTTTTTTTTTAAAGTTTAATCTTCCGCTTATTGAATGTCTATCCTGTTCGGCCCAGTAATCTTACATGTGATTTGAATTTGGGCCCACCGAGCGATTGAGTTTGACACCACTGCTTTAGATTATTGTTTATTTTACAACCGCTTCGTCTTAATTACCCCCATTAGCTGACTCATGAAATAGAAGGATGGGGTGGGGCAGGACAGAGCAATAAACAGGCAGAAACACCTTTACGTTGTTCAATATTGATCAGCCTTCGTTGGTTATCTGTCAAAATCTTATATACATATATATATATATATATATATATATATATATATATATATATATATATATATATATATACACTACACAATATACCCCGTGTTGCTCGGGTTTGCATTCGGAAAATCAACCACTTTTTTAGCTTCTCCATTATCTTTGAAAAAAACCCACACCTCTCTAGTATAAAAAATTATATATATATATATATATATATATATATATATATATATATATATATATATATATACACTAGGCAATATACCCGGCGTTGCTCGGGTTTGCATTCGGAAAATCAACCACTTTTTTAGCTTCTCCATTAACTTTGAAAAAAACCCACACCTTTCTAGTATAAAAAAAATATAATTACTTTGTCTCCTATAAAATAGATTTATAAAAACTTTTGTAAATATGTCTTGCCCCGATGGGATCCAGATCCCGCAGGGATACTAATTGGATTCCGTTTCCCGATGTGATCACGTTTTCCGATGTTATCCCGGTATCCGGAGAGATCCAGATCCTGATTCAAGTGGGATCCCGATACCGGTAGGTTCCCGATGCCATCGGTATTCCAATCCCAGTGAGTTACGGATCACGTCGATATCCCGATCTCGTCAGTATACCGATAACGGTTTGATTCCTATTCCGCGTGGAATCCTGATCCGTGTGGAATCCCGATCACAGTGGTTTTCCTATCCTTGTAGGTTCCTGTTTCCCGGTTAGATCACGTTTCTGATGTAATCCTGATCCACGTTGGATTCCAGTCCTAGTGTGATCCCAATTCACGGTGGGATCCCGATTACAGTAGGATTCCGATGTCGTTGGTTTCCAGGTCCCGGTGGGTTCCTGTTTCCTTGTCGGGTCCACATCTCGTTGGATTTCGTTTCTCGGGGAATACCGTTTCCCTGTTGGGTTGTGAACCCGACGAGATACAGATCCCAGTGGATCCCAATCCCTATGGGATATTGGTGCCGGTTGGATCCTAATCCGATTTAGAGGATGATTTCGTAGGAGTACTATCCCTGTAGATCCCGATCCTGTTTGTTCCCGATGCCGTCGGAATTCCGTTTCTTAGCGTGATCCCGCTGAATTGTTAGGTCAGCATTGTTAGCTCCCTGGTATGTGACCATCAGAAAAGAAATACGCAGTGCCGAGAAAGAGTTGGAAACTGAAAATAAGTGGTTGAGGTGAGCACTTGCTGTTTAAGATCTATTCCGCTGCTAAGAAGTGTATAGAACATTTAAATTGAAAGATGGGCCTGATGGGACCCATTCAATAATTTTACCGAATTAGTTTTGCCAGAGACATAGGGCCCTTTGAATATAATTTGGAAATATATGGATTTAAAATTTATCCCTTTAAAATCTTCTTTAAAATATACCATCGATAAAGCTGTTTTAAATTATCGAACCTTCTCAAAAATCTGAGATTGGATATTCTTAGCTTTAAATCCACCGATATTTCAATTAGGACAATGAAGTTTATTGTTCGGCCTTCTCCATCAATTCACATTGAACCTATAGTGTTTTCCAAGCCTATTAACATTTATATTGTTTATTTTATAAGGAATGAAATTTGGCCTTCCGGCACAAGAGGAATGGATTCTATAAATTCAGCACCCTTCGGTATTTGAATATGTATAATCAAGTGTATGTGCACTAAGTTTGGTCGAGATCCATCCATTCATGTTGGAATATTTGTTGCTAATTTTATTTTTATAGCTCATATACGAAAAAAAAAGTAATTTAATTCCCCAATCCCCAAACGGAATATCATAAAAAGTTCTTAGCCCCGCAAGTTTTCCTTCCGGATAATGATGGATATGTGTGCCAAGTTTTGTCAAGATCCAGCAATTCATGTAACAGCCTTCATGGAAATAGTCTTAAGCAAACCCATAAACAATTTTTCCCTATTATAAATAGATATAGGCCTATTATATAGATATATGTATATATGTATGTATATATACACTAAAAGCGTCAGTTTCTTTCGCCTTTAATACTATATTATACACATTAATAAAAGCCACTGAAACTGGCCCCATTAGTTGATAAAGAGACTAAAGTTTGTGCTCAAAAGAAATTGATTTTTCTAATCGATGTTTTTTCCAGTACATCGAAAAATGGTATGATAATACAGACTAATTGATTAATTCTGTAAAAAATAAGGACAGTCACACTGTTTAAATCGAATCACGATCATTGAACTATAGTCCACAATTATTGCCAATTTAGGAATATTTCAAGGTCTGAAAGTTTTTTTTTAAAAAAGTACAAATGCATTATTGATTTTAATTGAACTTTAAATTCTGGTATTTGTAGTTATTGATCTATGGAGACTGGGAAGACTATTGATCTAGGAAGCTGGGTGTAAAGAACCTGCTACTTAATAAACTAAATTATAAAGAGATCAATAAGCCATAATAAGGAAATATAATATGCAAAATGAAGATATCCAATTTTAAATCGATCGATTTACACAATTGGGCCTCTAATAAATATGTACGGGAGCTCACATCTATGAAGAATTAATAAGTTTTTTATTTGTTTTTTAAGGTTTTTTTTACCTGCTTTTGGTACAACTAAATTTTAAATATTAAATTAATTAAAAATAACTAAATTGATATTTCATTTCTCTTTAGTAGCTATTTAAATTTTGTTCAAATCTTAAGTTTGTTGGTAATTTTACTCTATATTTTAAAACATTGCTGTGGCTATATTTTTTCACATGATTTATGGTATATTGTAGATTTAAAAATTTTTTCTTATCATACAGCATTTGCTGTTTAGTATTAGACTATTGTGAGTGTTTTATACATTTATTTTTATTTCCATCTCAGCAACCAAATAGGGTTCAATACTAAAATAACAGTATAGTAGTTCTTCATGTAGTTCATACGCATTTTACTTTTTATTAATTTATACATTATCTTTTACAGAATATTATAAATAAGAGAAAAAGTTTTATTTTTCATAGAATGTTTGACTATGGTTTATGTCAGATAATGAAGTATTTTATTTAAATACATTTTAAAACTTTTATAACAAGTTGTATTTTTTCATACATACTACTTTGTGAATTTTTTTCAAAGTTACTTGTCTAATTTAGTACTCTAATGAAGTCTATTGGATAAAAAGTACTCATTTATTCTTTTATTTAATTTTTTGTTTAAAGCAACTTATATTATAATATATGCAAAAAATGTAAGAAAATAGCCTTTCAAAGCTGAGCAAGTTATTATAGATATTTAATTAAAATCAGAGATATTCCAAGTGAGAAAATTTAATTAATTTAATTCTTTTATTACCTTAATTAAAAAATAAACAAGCTTAAATTTTTTTTTAAAAATGAAAGACTGCAGAGCATTATATTGAATAAGTTTATTATCAAATATAATATCTGTATTAATGAAAACTACTCTGAATAATGAATTTTAATTAATTGCAGATTTGCCATTCTAAGCAAGTGAGATAATATCGTATCATGTTTATTTTCATATCCCTGAACTGCTAATGCCACCTGTTCATCTAAAAGTGCATATTTCTTTTTTTTTTCTGGTTCTTCCATTTGTGCTTTTGCCAAAGTGAGCCTGTGACAAGATATATCCTTCTGAAGACCCTCAAATAAACTCCAGATGCTTGGATAACTTCAATTAAATAGTTCATTTAAGCCATTGTGAAATCCTTCACAGCAATTAGTACTTTTTGGGGACCTTTCTATAGCAGCATCAAATTTATTCCATACTTTAATGGGAAATTGTGGCTCTTTACCTATTGCAACTTCAATGTAAATTGAAAAAAAAATGTAGGTTAGAACTTCATTATACCTTCCATCATCTGGGAATGTTGCAGCAAGCGTTTCAAACATCATTTATGTGTACAAATGCTAAACCTGTGAGAAATTTTAGAAGATTAATGTCTGCTTCAAAATCAGATTTTAGGTAAACTGTGTTTACCTAAACACAGCTATTTTTTTTCTATTCAAATTCTGGCGTAAGTGAAAATAAATAACCCTTGACCTCTGCCCTTGGGTAAACTGTGTGACCTGCACTCATACAGGCTTTTTCAAAATCTACCAAAATTTTTGAGGGGAAAAGTTTGGCAAAAGTTGTTTCAAAATTGCATACAAGTTTGAAGGTGTATTCTTTGCAATAGAAAATATAGGCATGGAGGGTAATAATTACCAACCTTCCCATGCCTCGTGTAAAGTTGGTGAACTAATTTTGGCACCATGTTGATTGTGCCATCGCCATACAATTCACTCTGATCCAATTCAAGTAATAAATCTGCATTTCCAATTGCTAGAATTATGTGTGGATCATTGCTTCCTGAGTCATACATAATTAAATGAAGGTATTTCTGTGGAATTTAAAACTGGAATTAGTTCGTATAAGATAATGCACCTCTTCTCTGAGTAATCTTAAGTTCTACCTAGGGATGACTGTTTTGGGATGTACTGAATGACATCATTGCTAACATTCATGAGCACATTACCTGTAATATTTTTAGGATTTTACAGACTTTATATCTTCTTTCATTTTGCTAACAGCAATGTTAGCCTTGGCTTTTTGTGAACAAGAATCAAAGGTGTGTGTGTTTGACTCTGCAATAAGATTATTTGTTTTTGTTTTTATAAACACCGTGCAAGGACTAGTCCAGGCATGATACTGTCTACATATCCAAGTCATCACATCAACTTCTTTGGTTTTTCTATGTTTAATATATTTAAATCCTTTGTATACCAATACCAAATTTCCTCTTTGACTCTTTGAAAATTCCATGGTCCATGGCCATTAGAAAAAGCTTAAAAATAAAAAAAATATAATAACAAACATTTTTGTATAAAAGTAAATTATCTTAAGTCATGAAATATAGTCAAACTCATTTTTAAGAATATATCCTTCTTTAAGATTAAGACTCATCTGAAAAAAATAAGTGCTCAAAAGTATTTTAAGTCAACCTGTAAGTCCCTAAAAAATCTACTCTAAGATTAAAAATAATTTGGAATACTTTGAATTTCATCACTGCTAGTACAGGTAGTAAATACATTTTCTGAATAAAATGGAACTTAAAGTCATTTCTATTATATAATGTTTTGTAAACATTTATAGCAAAATTAAAAAAAAAAAGTACTAGGATATCAGTACTTTGGCTTTAGGGAGGTAAATTTTGAGGTAAAATCTTGGATTTTTAGTTGTTTTCATATAAATAATATGATCATAATTTATTACTTAATATTTATCATACGCTATTATACTAGAGAAATATTATACTACCAAGTGCTATAGGCTATACACTATACTATATCGGCATATGGCTTTTAAAAGAAATACAATTACTTAATATTTATCATACGAAATTATACTATAGAAATTTACTATTTATTTATTTAGGCATTTTTATATAGCGCTTACCATAAAGCTCTAAGCGCTTTACAATTATTAAAAACATGTAAACTAAGTAAAATAAAATGAGACACTAGGATAGTAACTACTATGCTATAGAAACAATGAAAATGGCTATAAAACGAGGACACTTTGACACGTTTTGGCCTATACTTCAGGATCAACCCGAAACAGAAAATGAGGCGGGTCAAGGAGGGTGCATCACAGGTCATAGGCGGACCTAAACAGATGAGTTTTAAGGGACTTTTTGAAAATGGACGAGGTTTCACAATGACTATCAAGTGCTATAGGCTATACACTATACTTTATCGGCATATGGCTTTCATAAAAAAAACAAAAAAACTAACTAAATTTATTTATGGTAATTTATTAATATGTCATATATATAGTAAATAGTATAGTATAAATAATATAACCATTATTAATTTTTTAAAAGATGAATTTATAACATTTTTACTTTGTATATTTTATAAGATATTTAGTAGACGCCTCATTGTTTTGAAGGGTTCTTATGACTCAACTCAAACACGGGATTTATATGACACCTATGCGACACCAATGACAATGATTTTTAAAATGATGAGTAACTCATTGAGTTACAAATACCACCTTTAATTTATTTATTAATTCATTTTCTAGTGATGGTGAGCAGGCAAACTACGGCCTATCTATAAACTTGATATAAAAAAATACTAGAACTTAACTAATTTAGCGGAATAATAATTTTGACGATACTCACTTTTTTCTAAAACTAGCTTTGCATTGGGCCCAAAACTTTAGGATAGACTAGGTTGACCAAACGTCCCAAACCTTTTTTTAACGATCGTACCCGGTTCCCGAAAAATGTCCCGTTACTAAAAACCAAACACATTTTCAAATATTAGATAAGAAGGAGGTTTTAACAATGGCTGGGACAACAGCCAAATATCCTCAATTTAAATTCTAGACTACAGAAATGTAATTTGTTGTGTTGTATTATGTTGTAAAATATGTATACATGAATAAGTATTCACTTCAAAATTGTTTTCGTTTATGATATGCCTCACAGTTTAAATTAAATGACAAAAGTGAAGGTAAATTTAAAAAGACTTCTTGGTCTCAAATAGTTATAATGAGCATATTTCAATATACAGTTTCCGGCGGAGGCCCACTTGACCCCTCTTTAGCTGGAGGGTATTCCCCACCCCCAACTACCCTCCTTGGGTGTGTCCCATTTTTTCCAGTTCGTGATTGGTCACCCTAGGGTAGAGGCATTTCGTCCGTTTCCATATATAAAACTTCGTGGCCACGCTTTCTGAGACTAAAGTTTCAGTTTTTGTTGTCTTTTTATACTCCAGCAGTAGAAACTATGTACATGGTAAATTTTATTGACATTTGGGCTCTTTACATATCAAATTTTATTCCATTCTATTATTTTTTTGTGTTCACCTGTTCGTGCGTTCGGTTGTCTATAGGTTCAGTTGTCAGTGTGGTCACTTGTCCGCGTGGTCACTTGTCTGTGTGTTCACTTGTCCATGGGTTCACTTGTCAAGGATTGGGTTGTCTTGTGGTCAGTTGTCGTAGGTTCACCTGCCGTGCGTTCAGTTGTCCGGTCGACATAACATACAGATCTCCCTCCATTACGTTCAGCCCCGTCGCACGGTTCAAAATGACTCTTTTTGTTTAAGACCATCAATCGGATAATGGTTGTCAAGACGGTTGGTTTAATATTTGGTCCCCTTCATTCTATTTTTATCAACAGCAATATACCATTTTCAACACCAATTCCTTAAAAAAATATATAAAAAATTATAAAAAAGTTATATACATCGACACTTTAAAACATAAACGTATAGTCACGTTTAAGGGGAAAAAATCAAAATAAGTCACTTTGTAACAATTTATTTTTTTATACGCAAATTCGTCTTGCATACAAAAAATACTTTTTTTTAACTCGCGTCAAATTAAATTATCAAAATGATTATGTTCGTCAATATTTATTTCTCCAACGTGTATTGCTCTAAATTATTTTTTCGCTATAAACGTTTTAGTCATATAACTCTTGGGTTCAAATCATCCATGAAAAAAACATATTTCTTACGCAGCTTTTCCCTGCTGTCTATTTCAGCGTGTAACGTTTTACTACCATGTACTCAAAAGAAATACGGATGCCCAGACATGTTCACAAACATCATCCGTCAGCTGCATGATGGTATGATGGCCCGAGTACAGGACAACGGTCAATCATCTCCAGCATTCCCCGTCACAAACGGTGTAAAACAGGGTTGTGTTCTTGCTCCCACACTCTTCAGTATTATGTAT
Source organism: Lymnaea stagnalis (assembly GCA_964033795.1). NCBI lineage: Eukaryota > Metazoa > Mollusca > Gastropoda > Lymnaeidae > Lymnaea > Lymnaea stagnalis. Next base: position 263,391 of record CAXITT010000394.1, on the reverse strand, counting down.
TCCGCAATGCTGTCTGATGCGTTCAAGGACTCCACCATGGGCTTGCCAATCCGGCTTCGTACTGATGGATCAGTATTTACAAAGACTCACTGAAAGTGGCACTAAAGGCCTTCAGCATAAACACTACTCAATGGGTGCAGACAGCCCAGGACAGAGCCAGATGGAGAGCTGCTATCAAGAAGGGGGCTAAATCCCATGAAGCTAAGAGAATAACCACAGCTGAGACACCCAGGCTTGTCCGAAAGAGCAACATTAGGTCATCGTCTGAAGCAACTATTCCATGCCCACGGTGTCATGGATTATTCCGAGCAAGGATCGGTCTAACAAGCCACCTAAGAGCTCACCGTAATCCCAACCCCCCCGCCCGCCCCTAACCCTATTCGATGGTCCTTGTCGACTTCGACGGACGAACAACTACTAAACCAGATATTACTCGCGCTATTAAAAATATTTGTTTAGATATATTTATATTTTCTAGCTCACAGCCGGCTAAAACAATTATTTTAAAAAAAACATGTGTAATTCTCAAATATCAAGTACACCGCTTATTTGACAGATCTTTTGACAAATTTTTTTTGAAATTTAAATGCTCATTTATTGGCATTTTCAGATGGGCTAAAATTTCCAGTTATACATTTCAACAATACTTAGGTTTTCATTAATTTTAACCGGTTAAATATTAGGAAATGTACCCCCCAGCCCCCTCCCTCCCCGCAGCAAAACGCCTTGCCTTAGCCCCGGAGATAAATATCTTACTTCAAAGGGGATAAAAAAAATTTACGTTTTGGTTTAAGTTTTGCATACTTTTGAATAACTTTAGAGTTTTTTTTATATTAAACGAATACTTCATCAGTTGTATAGAAATCATGCCATATATCAGCAATCAATCCGATAGATCAAGTGACGCTTTAATTTTTAAAAAAAATGAATTAGTGATTTATATGTGTTTATTTGTTTTTCTTTGAAATTTCCCTTTCAATATTCCTTTTCTTGCCGGATATGTTTAAATATACCAGCAAAATACCCCGAAATTCTTTTTCTTTAAAAGATATACACATTTCTCTATTAGGCATTCGAGCAAACCTATTTGTTAAAACACTTTTATTTTTAAAATAAATAATTTCAGCGCTCCTTACTAAGGCGACCCGATAATGTGCATCTATTAAGCCCGTTTAATAATTGGGTCAAGTAGAGGATCTCATATATCTGTTTCCTAAGTTCGCATAACTATGCAATATTATTTTTGTAACCAGCAAAATAGTGGGTGTTAATCATCAATATAGTTGCAAAAGAAAATATGTATCATTGATGACACTTTCAATGATCTTCGATTCGCCATTGGATGACGTAATTTTAGAGCAGAAATAATGAACCATTTACTGGTGGGAGAATATATTTATTTTTCTTTTAAATTCAGAAATTATTGATTTGCTGATTTTAATTCCACTATAAAGACGTGGTCTCTAGGAATTTAGCAACGATCATTTCAATTATTTTGGAAGATATATATATATTTTTTTTTTTGGAAAATGTATTTCAATTATTTTGGAAAATATATTTTTCCCTTAAAATGTAGAAGTAATTAAGATTTTTGGAATAAAAAGTCGTCTTTAAAAAATTATATTTTACATTTTTAAAAAAATTGTTATTAATTTTAAAAATATATTATATTTAGTTGTATAATGAAAGTTCAATCAAGCTGTGTCCAATGTTCTTCAATTTACATTTTGTCATTTATTTATGGTAAGATTTATTATGTAAAAGACACACCTTAAGTTTGGTTTGTATGGTTACACATCTTTAAACTGTACATAATCATTGGAGGTGCAGTTTTATTTTTATTTATTGAATTCCTTTTTAATTATTAAAATGTTTATATGTTAATACTAGGCAAGCATGTTTATTTTTCATTTAAATTGACCCTGATTTTTTTGGCATTCCTTAAATTAGTTATCTGAAATTTAGAAATCAAATTGTGCTATACATCTCATATTTACTAAAATATGTTTGTTTTTAAAAGATGCATCGTGTTTTGTCAGTTCTGTGCATTGACATATATTTTAAATACACACATCAATATTTGAACCCTTTGCGTTGAAAAAAAAATTATTCAAAATATATACACAAGGGATAGTCATTCCTGATGAGATCTTTCTTTTCCGCCATGCTTTCATTAAGGGCCGTGATGCGCTCTCTCTCTCTCTCTCTCTCTCTATTTCACGGCTTTCCACATTGTAAACAAATGCCCCAAATGTACACAAAAGAACAACTAGAGGATCAATTTTGATGCGATGCAATGAGTGATTGTCCTTTACAGAACCTGGCGGTGTTTGTATCTTGAATTTCAAACCATGGAATAGAAAGTATTAACACGCAAGACGTGGTCACGTTGGCCCAAGTGGTCGGCCTTCTAGAACATGAGCAGCACCACTGCCCGTTGGTGCCACATGGGATTTTGCCTCTTCGCGAAGCGGACGACTAGTAGGGAGGGAAACCCCTCAAGCTAAAAAATCCCGACCCACTTGCATGACTTCCTACGCATGGAAGACTCGCACTAACATGATTACTTGTTGCCGTTAAAGGGTATGAGGCAATGGAGGCAGCCAAATCCCCCTGCCAATGATTAAAAAGACGCGGCCCTGAGAAAGCCGCCCCAAGGCGACCGGTTCGTCCCCACTACGTCCCGACCGGACAACTCACTGGGTGGTGTGGAGAGGTAACGCAAATCCACCTCCACGGAGAGGAAGTAAAGCCGTCTAGACCCATAGGAGAGTGGACCGCGGACGCTTTAAATGCAGCGTCTTTCGTCGACCGGCCGTCCCTCAGTCCAGGAGGGAGGTTCCTGTAGCGCTTTCGCAGGGTCTGGAGTCGGGAAACCCGGCGATGGCCCCTGGGGGTGGGGTGCCGGGGGTATTATGAGTGGGAACTCGGCGACTCACCGACACCATCTCCAAAGTGACGTTATTAGTAGAACAGACCCAAAAAAAGCAGAGAGAGCATTATTTTTGAGAGGATAAGATTTTATCTTTACGGACCGACATGCTAGCATTTATTTTTAGAGTGTGGTAGTCTTGATATAGCTGTATTTATTTATAGGTTTGAATTCCTTTCATCGTTGTACCTTTTGTTTGGCACATTGTAATTTTCATCCACTTTTGTACCGGTACAAGAAACACAATACTCTCTTAGTTAATTAATGTAATTTAATTTCTTTTATTTTATAATTTATTAGTAAGTTTATAAAAATTATTAATTGTAGTTAGCACTGTTTTGAGTGTCGTATTCTCTGTTATTGTTTTTATCATTTGGTATCGTTTTGTTAGGCACTGTCTTGGAACGAGCCGTACATGTAAATAGGAGATTAATTTCTCCCGACGGATAGCACTGCGTAACATAGCCATTTTGTTCAGATGTTTTTTTTTACATGTCATCCAATCAAATCATGAACTATTATTGATCAAATCTGTAATCTTTCTAGTTACAGAGATTCAAGCCAGCTCTCTAATAAACAACATGACGAAGGTCGCCGACCTGCATGCCAGTCTGATACCAATAGGTACAACTGTGTCCACCGTTAGCATTGTAGCTTGTGCATCAAGGTGTTCAAGACAATATGACACGTGTTTCAGCTTTTACTATAATTCAAAGACAAAAGAATGTACCTTAGGTAGTTTGATAATTTTAAACGTTGAATCTAGAGCTTATCGTTTTTTAAAATAAATGTTAATTCGCAAGGTATAGTAATCAGCTAAAGTGCTTTTTCTTCTAAATCGAAAAAAATAAATGAATTCAGATTCACGAAATATCCCATTGTCCAAGGGCTTCATAATTGGTTTAGAATGCGGTTTTATTACCTTGAAAGGCAATATATAATCAAAATAGTTTTTTTTTTTAATTTTAATACTTATTATTATTAAAAAAAGACTTTCTTCCCATTTTGAGTGAATCCCATTTGCTCCTTCTGCTGAGAACATCTTTGTGTTGTTTCTTTTTTAAAATGGCATACACTATTTCATGTACATTTTCAATAACATTTCTTTTGTAGGATCGTGGGTATTTAATACATTATCACTCAGAGAGCCTGACACCAAACTCTTTATTGAAGATTCTCCGGACAAGAAATACGTGGACTTCAGACGGTTCTCTAGTGGAACTGTCAGCTCTTGTTTGTGGATATCATGGAATATACTTACCTACACTGAGGCACAAAGATTTTGTTTAGGTAACTCGGTATTTTTGCACACAAAAAATAATTAATTTTTCATAGGCTATCACATCATAAAGATCTGAATTCTGTCAAATTTTATTAACTTTGAATGAAGTTTAAACAGACCTCCATGAAGTTTGACGAGTAATATATCATTTATTAAGAATGTGATTGTTCATATTATTATCAAGTTGATTAACTCTTTATGAAGTTTAAACAGAGCTCCATGAAGTTTGACGAGTCATATATCGTTTACTAGGAATGTGATTGTTCATATTATTATCAAATTGAGTACATTTCTTTCAACCTATGCAATTAAAACTTATTTTTATTTAAAGATATGTTGTTTTTTCTATTGATAACAAAATAAAAATATTTGATATATCTTATTGTGAAATTTTATTTGACTGGCGGTAACCACGTGATATACAATTGTACAGATTACAACGCGACATTGTACACCATTAAGGTTATAGATAAACTGCACATCCTTGACAACGCGTTCCATTTTCTCTACCCGTCATCAACAACAACCGACACTTGGGCTTGGATAGGACTTAATGAGATTGAACAGCCCGGGTCATACAGATGGGAGGATGATGGGTCTGAACTGAACATGAGCAGTCCTTACAAGTCAGAGATATTTTATTAAGGTGAGAACTAGCTCTGTTAAATTTGAATTAAACAATTCTTTTATATATATATATTGTACCCTTAACAGAACTTATTTACGTCAGTATCCGAAGAATTTTTCCTGACATGAGTTTTAATAAAGATAATTAATTGGATATATCAGAGAAATGAAAGAAAATCTGAGTACATTAAGTTTGACCAATTTTTCAACCCGTACATTGTGTTTGGCATATCTAGATTATTTCCACAGTATTGATAAAGAAAATTTCCTCTTGAAAATTTTTAAAGAAATTAAAATGTTCTTTAAAACTAATATATTAAAAACTAGATTTTTTTTTACAATCATTATACAAAACTTTGTCGGCCATTTGAACGGAATTTCCTTATATTTTCTGTGTTTATCAAATATTTGATCAATGGTGATCAATGGTGATGTTAACGCCAATCACTTTTGGATAATCTATTATCAAAGTGTTCTAACTTTTCTGTTCAGGAAAGTTTCATCCTCATCCTCTCGTTTCACCAGCTTTAACATTATCCGTGCCCTTCCATCTCTCCAGCCCTACATCAACTACCCCATACTATTACTATTCCTTCAGCACTTCATCTCCTGTTTCTGCGTATCGCTCCAGAACTACTATGTTCCACGATCGCCTCAGACCTACATCACCTATTACCAGCCCCAAATCAATTTTATTACCCTAGTCCAGGCCTGCACAAATAATAATGTAATACTTTATGAAAAACTTGTGCGGGCCGAAAGATCATATGACAGGGGCGAAAGCTATTAAGAATATAAAAATAATAAATAAAGTTTCGTTTCTTCGCCGGCCGCCAAGTGGGTGTTGGTTGGTCGCATGTTGCCCGCGGGCCATATGTTGTGCAGGCCTGCCCTAGCGCTACGACACCAACCCCCATATTTCCCAATGTCCATCCATTGCCTCAGACCTACAATGCAAAAACCTTCACGCCAGCCTACTTAAGTGGGGATAAGAAAATCACAGCTGCCGGGTTCATACATAATTAAATTGCATGCACAAATTCATTAATCAAAATATTGTGTCTTTATTGAGTCATTATTTGTTCTAGATCAACCAAGTGACATCGAGGGAGAGTTGTGTATTTCCTACAGCTCATTAACATACTATCCTCTACACGACATAACCTGCTTTGCTACAATGGCATTCGTTTGTGAGAAGGGCCAAGATGAACAGTGCCTTTAACGTTATTCAATTTTAAGACACATACTGTTCAACGCACGCACTCACACACACAAATACATACACATAACGCCCACAAACACAAACAAACTACCATGTTTTAAAATCGGTATAACGATGAAATGTATTAATATATTTTTTCCCTTAATTTTTAAGTACCATTTATCAGTTTGATCTATGTTACATTCTGCTTTATGTATTGGAATATATTTTAAAAAGAGCGGCACTTACTTTATAACACATTTAATGAACATTGGACAGTGAACACCTTGGTTAATTGTTTGAACCTCATTTTTCTTTTAGACATTTCTAAAATATAACATATAATGTTTAGTTTCAAATTTAGCACCCACAATTGTTGCTAGATTAATGTATCAAGCACCTTAATATTAGCTGCAGTGTGATATAAATGACTTGCAAAAAGTCAATCTGAAAAATATAAACGCAAGTAAAAGAATGCTGTTATGTATAGACAGGGTCGGGCTTAACAGACAGTATATGCATTCTTAAACTAACGAATTGGAGATCAATGCCGAACAATGTTCCAACTGGTGAACAGCAGAATATGAAGGAGTCAAAAAAGGGCAGAAGATGCCCGAAACGAAGACCAAGTGTAACCAGCAATCAATATTCTCCTGTTTTCTCCTGCAAGAAATGCAATTGAGATTGCCATGAGAGATGCGGTTGAGATTGCCATTTCAGGATTACCCGAGTGAACCACGTTGAACTGTTCGTAGCTACTCCATCGTCTCACGAAGACGGAGCGATGCCATTTATATGTTACCGGCAATGTGTGAAATCCGGCATTGCATATAATGCCTAGGAATTATATTACGGTTTGCAAGACATACAGACATGAAGATTTCGAAAAAAAAAATAGAACGCATACAAACAACACAGCAGGAAGATGCAAATCAACAGACGCAAGATACAGTGCCTACTACATAGAACACTGAAGACAACGCAACCAATAATGGAGAAAACCAAACAGATTGTGACGGAATGGTTACAAAAGATCCCCCCACTTATGCTGTTTGCTGTGTCTGCTTAAAAGAAAACAGCTGTGCCCACACATACCGAAACTGTTGCCGTAATGTTCATGGTATCTGTAGGAATGCTGCTAAAGACGATGGGGATAAGGAAATCGAAGGTTATAGTGTTGGTATTTAGTGCAGCCTTTTGTTTTGAAGATTAAGAGAGCTGTAGAATTAAGCTGGAAAACTATTTAAACCTTACCTTGAAATCCAGGCCAAAAAAAAAAGAAGAAAATAAACTCTTTAGGAGCGACTGTGTGAGTTCCTATTCCTGGCGTTGACAAGGGAAAGGGTGACTCGAGCAATCTGTTGGAAGTTGTTATGATAGTGACAGAAGACGGCTTTGACTGGCTTGGAACTACACAGGGTTTCTTGAAACAAATGTATACGAGATCAAAGCTAGATATATGTCCAAAGGACTTACTGAGAGCTTAAGACGTCCCTGACCATGAAATATCTATCTGATCTGCTCCTTTCTCTCAGTAAAAAGGATGCGGTCAATTTTCGTGAGGCGTATGTGCAAGACCAAATGCCAAATCATGATGTTTTTGAAAAAGCAAATAATACCAATTCAAAATGCCACTCCAGCCTTACTTGCTGCAACAAGTAGCTCGATGTAACCTTGGCCTTCTGGGCACGTTGTTAAGAACGCCCTTAACTTATTTAATATTTCCTCTTTTGTTTTCAAATATGCTTTTCCAAGAAAAATGTTTTCATTACGCCCTTTTGAAACTTTGCCTGAATTATGGTTGTCGTTATGTATAATACCAAGGCAATTTATGAAATGCCTAGACAAAGGAGGTAACATAATCATGAAAATCAAATATTTCTAACTTTGCATAAACAACTTCAGACATTATATTTAAAGCCTAGACATTCTATACACTGCCTGCATTTCACACATTTCCTGTCACACACATATATATATATATATATACATATATATATATATGTGTGTGTGTGCATTTTAGGTGTGGTTGGAGGGTATAATATTTAAGCAATATAATTGAATAAATCAAAGGCCAATTTAACAAAATCCTACATTTTTATTTACAACATAGTTATCGAATTTTTATTCCAGTGGTTCTCAACCTACCCAATGACATGACACCTTTACTACGGTTCATAATGTTTTGGTGACCAACAACAATAAATTATTTTCGTTGCTACTCCCTTTGTAATGGTCGCTTGACCCCCAAACGTGTCGCAAGCCAAAGTTTGAGAACCGCTGCTCTAGGCTAATCTGTATAACGACCCAAGGTAGTTTCATTAGTTCTCTAATTTTAATTAAAAAGTCTTACCCTGACGGGACATATCATTTAATTAACAGTTCCTGTTAAGTTATTTAATTTGTGTTGTTCCTTTCCTCTCTGTTCTCTCTCTCTCTCTCTCTCTCTCTCTCTCTATTTCTCTCATTTCAACCGGTCCGTCAATCGAATCCATAATATAAACAAAAATGAACAATATTACCCAGTACAACTTTCGACCGATCAGTTACCCTCGTCCTATTGACACGGCCTATCAATCACACGGTAACTTTACAAGAGCTCACTTGCTCTAGTGTATAATTAATTCAAGGACTAGCAATAAAGTATGTGGTAATCGCTTTCTTATATATTAAATAATGGTTCCATGACCATTAGAAAAAAACAAACCAGTTCACACATACTTCAATCAAAATTTATTCATACAACAAGAGATTATTTTAAAGTTACCTTTAGCATCTATTGCAGTGATTCTCAAACTCTTTCTGAACATATCCCCTCGGGGTTATAAACTGAAGCCGAGTACCCCAACAATGTGACTACATTTTGATGTGTCTAATAATAATATTTTGCACGATATCCCACTGAAAAAATTTTAAAGTAATTTAAACCATGAAATTTACAAGTGTCCTATATATATGTGGTATCGATTATTTAAATTTCTTCAAAAGCCTTTTTCTTTAATAACTTCGAGTATAATCAACAGACTACTTTGATCGATCGATACCCCAGGTTTGTTTTAGATAACCACAGTCTTCGTTGGTCAATAATTCTTAAGTGATATGCACAGACTATCGAATGGTGATAGCGTTTGTTGGATGTCACGTGTGTGGTCTCAGAGCAGAAACTTAATGCTCTATGTTCATACAAGAAGGGGATTTGAACTGAACTATTCCCTCCTGAACTTCACCAAACTGTGATAATCATGAAATGGATAATTTATCAATAAATCTGTGATCCCACATCAATACGTCCTGCATAAAAATTTCTAAATGTTTCATATCAAAATGGTCGCTGAACACTTGCATCGCGATCTTCTCTCTTAATGCAAACAAAATTGAATCTATTTAGAAGTGAATGCAGTTGACATGCGTTGAGAACTGCTTAAACAGAACATACTGAAAATCGCTCGTATCTCAACATATTTTGCAAATGTCAACACTTCATCTAAACTTGTAGGAAACAAATATATATATATATTTTTAAAATTAATAAATTCAACACATTCCACTGTAATACAGATGTGCTAAGTCTCTTTTGCTTTGACCAAGAACTACATTTTTTTAAAACGGGTTTATTTATTTTCTATTCATTAAATACTATGTTAATATAAACCTTAAAAACAACCTGCTTGTTATATTTTAAAGTGAATCAAAAATGTTATTTAAATGCACTTTTCAAAGCATTTTTTCAATTATTTTTTTTTTTCAAATTTAACCTTTCGATAACTTTTTGCAGTATGTAAGTATGAACGTCTGTGTATATCTCTACTACGTTAACCTGTAAAAAGACGAATTTTTTTTCTTTAATTTAATATTCAATTTAGATAGCAGTTAAAGAAAAACTAAAATGATTAATACTCTTGAAATCAAAACACCTTTTAAACAATCTTTTATTATTGATAATACGATTTTTTTAAACATGTAAAGGAGACAAATGTATATTCTAAAGAAATAAAAGGGTTTCATTAATATTTTAAATTAAACTACTTTGACTGATTCCCCTCCTCTGACCGATAAACGATCTTGCTGGCTGCCGTCCATGGTTTGCCTTGTAAAAGTTATGTGGTGGGGTGGGTGAATATACATTGCTGTTTTTTATTTCATAAATGTATTTTATTTTAATGTCATGATTATGTCTCTTTTGATAAAACTTTTTGTGTACAGTGCGGTGAGCCCAGCTCTAGGCTGGGGTACCGCGCTACATAAGACCTCTTATTATTATTCCCTCTCTTGTTTCAAACAAAAAAAACTAACCTTTTTTTAAAAAAAGAAATGAAGAGCATTTTCTTTAAATGTAGCATTCTTCAAACGGTTGTTTTCAAAGTTTTACAGTTTTTTACACATTCCATTTGGGTTCCCCCCCCCCCTTTTTTTTTTTTACCACTATAGGTTCCCATTTTTACGAAAAAACAACAACCCGACATTTGGTTAAATTTTTTAAAAAAAGGAATGAAAAGCATTTTCTTTAAATGTAGCATTCTTCAAACGGTTGTTTTCAAAGTTTTTAAGTTTTTTACACATTCCATTTGGGTTTCCCCCCCCTTTTTTTTTTTTACCACTATAGGTTCCCATTTTTACGAAAAAACAACAACTCGACATTTGGTTAAATGTAATTCCTAATTATAAAGAAATGGTTGCGGCCAAGGGGTTACTGCTCCCTAAACAACCGAGTCCCTCGCTATGTGCCCTCCTACTGTAAAACATTTTATCTTCTTCTTGTTAAAAAAAAATACAAACTTAATATTAAAAGTTTAACAAATTATAACACAAAGAATAAAAAGAAACAAAAAATAGAAAGAATCTTCAAAAAAAAAAAAAAAAAAGAATTGTTTTAAGATCTCTCATACCCTCATTTAACTGATACCAATATAAATATATTTTATGGCAATAAACTATACAATTTAATAAAACAAAATTATTTTCGTCATTATTTATTACAAATTTATGGAAGGGTAACTCATGTAAAATAGTTTTAAAATATTCAAATTCTAGTTGATTCTCTTAGAATAAAACAAAAATGCAACTTAAGTTAAAACAGAAATTTTATTAATGTACAAAAAAAAAATTTCCTAGTAAAAAACACGAACAAATGTCAGCATTTTTTAATTATTTTTAAAAACCAAAAACACGTTTGCAAATAGAATCGACAGCTGTTTTCATATATTTAATTTACTTTTACAAATGCCAAAATTTGGAAATATCGAATTTGGACTAATTTTCTAATAATCAATAATTCAAATTATTTAAATGAATTATCAATTATTCTTTAGCTGATATTCATTAAAACGTTATTGAAAAAAAAAAGAAAGTAAGACGTGAACAAAAATTTGGGAAAACCCGAAAAATTTAACACAACAAAACAATTAACGTGTCTACAGGAAGCCTTAATCGGCGAACACACAACAGTAAAAACACAATTACATTTTTGAAAAAAAACTTAGCTAAAAAGTAAATCCGAGATGTCTGCAAAAAAATTGAGGTCATATCCTTTTTTTTTTTTTTTTTGCTAACCTGATTGTGATCTCTCCCACTTATGATCTCAGCGTTATATAAACTAAATAAATGAAATGGCGAAACGAGGTATGTGGAAGCTTGAAATAAGATAACAGGACAAAAAACAAGGACGTTTCGGCATAAAGCCTTCCTCAGCCAACAATAGAAATGAAAATATAACAAAGAAAAGAGCACAGTAGACAACTCAAGCAGTATTCATTCGTGTCTCCATTTCATTCATTTACTTAGCTTGAAAGCATTCCCTTCATTTATTTATTATTTTTTTTTTGTTATATAAACTAAAAGGGGAAACGGGGACATGAATACCCAGGAAAGAAGATTTTCATTAATGTCATTAAAAGTTAAATCAAATCAATTCAAAGAATAAATCTGTTTCGTTCCCGGACAAAGCTTATGACACGTAGTTCATACCACAAATGTGGTAAAATCCTAAAACAGGAAGCAAGATCAACTAGAAAAGTGTCAAATAAAACAGATTGCTGATGGAAATATTGTTATGGAATTTATGAAATTTGTATTTGTTGTTGATGTTCTGTTATATTATATTTTTATTATTATTATTTTATGTTCAGCGACATGCTGTTTATATATTTAAAATGTACACTGTTTACTTATTGTAATATTCACTAGATAATACTTCATCTGTGCTAAAATTGCAATTTTGGGATAGATAGAAAAATAGCCAAAAATGTCAAAAAATGCAATATTATATTTTCTGCTAACTTTTTTTTAATGTGTACGGAATGTCTATAAAAAAATATCAGAAGTTTAAAAAAAATGCAGATTGATAGACATCTAGTTAAACTGAGCTTTATCTCAGTGGCAAACAATAACCTTACTAAAAAATAACATTTCATCGCTGGCTGATTTTCTAAGTTAGAGAAATACATTAGACGTCGTGTGTTAACATTTTTATAATTGTAAACTTTTGTCCTTATTTAAGTATGTATTAATTTTAATTTTGTGCTGAATGGAATATTTTTTTTAAAATTCATATTTTATTTGGATCAAGAGATAATTTCATCTTATCATATATTTTTTATTTGGTTTCATTCTTTGTAGCGACTGGGATTTGTTTTTCTATTCAATTTAACAACTAAAAAAAATAACGAATTCATTTATATTGTATTTATGTATTTGCATTTTTTTAAATACAACTTTGAATAAAACTAAGAAATAAAAACTGTTCTGAAAAGATATTACATTTTTAAAGAGTTTTTAAAAATAGAAAATAAAAAGCAAAGTGTCATTACAATAAAATAAATAAGGGCTTACAACTGAGAGTTCCAATCTATTTTGAGATACGATAAAACTTCTGTTTCCAGTTGCTCCATAGGATGCCTATGTTAAATTCCATCAAGAGCACCGCGGAAGAGCACATTTTAAATATTTTTTTTTAATTACAAGTTCTCTTTTGAAAGGCATGCCCCCAAGGGTATTCTGTCGAAGAAAAATGTATCCTCTGGCCTAAAGTGAAGAAACTATTACATTGTTCAATTACTGTATTGAGATCTACTTCTGTCATATGCAATACGCAATGCATTTTTAATTTCCAAGTAAAAAATGCTTTGTGTATACTTCTTTATTGATACATTGTGTCGCAATTTAATACAGTTCCGCATGTTTTGGTGACCTCCACCTTTAAATTTTTTGTTACTTCATAAATATGTGTTTTCCGATGGCCTTAATGGACCCTTGTGAAAGGGTTCACTACCCATAGTGTGAGATCCGGTGATCTAGGTGTTTCAAAAGCATTTTAGAATTTTATTTTCACGTTACCTTAAAAAAATCTAACGTAATAAATCTCATATATTAAATTTTTAACATAAAAATAAAACAGAAATTGAATACTTCAAAATAAGAAGCACTGTCATCAAATGTATGAAGAACCCAACTGCTTTTATTTAAATACATTTCATATTTGGATCCTTTTCACAAACAAACATCAATGATGCATAGCAGACGTAGTCATGGAGTGGGTAATAAATTGTTGTATCAAAGGACATACATAATTCTGTGAGTGGACCGCTGGGTTGACCTAAATAAATAAAACAAATACATTTTAGCTATAAAAAGAATTTACTTCAATTTTTAAATCCTCTTCTCCCCCCCCCCCCAACCTTTATTTTTACAACTAAGTACGCAGTAAATGAGAAGAAAACACCAGTAACTTATACATATTACACAATGACTTACTCGGTCATCAAGTCATGGTCATCTTGTATGCCGACGATGACATTTCAATGACTTTTAGTTCTGTTTAGCACTAGCATGTTGCAAATGCCAAAGCAAGTTAATATAAACTCATACAAAACTGTTTGTAGTGCAGTAATTTTAAAATAAGTGTATTATTAGTCGGATTTTCAAACAGATACATACATATAAATATATATAAACATATATTTAATTTTTTGTGTCATTTAATATACATTCCACAGTTATTTCTTTACTAAAATTAACATCGAAGTTTAATCAGGTGACACATTTACATATTTTCTTCATGTTCCTTTGGAAAAAAAAACGGATAATATTGTGAGTTAGGGGTTGGGTGAGGCAAAAAATTTATTGGAATTTGCTGTCATTGTCAACAGGTAAATTTGTCAAATTTCAACTTGATAGCTTGACGATAGGTGGGTCAGTTTAACATTCGAAAATTTTGTCACCCAGACAGCTAAAAACAAAAGCGAAGTTAGTATAAAAGGATTTAATAAAGGCTCATTTTGAAAAAAAAAAATACTGTTACAGTCCTAACAGTAACATTTTAAATGAAATGTTGTCAGACATATGCGCACCCTTGCCAAGTTTAAAATTATCAAAAAGACGATCTTTAAAGTGGTCACGGTCGAGTGACGTTCGATATAATATAGATATATATTATTTAAAGACTGGCGCATTACGACGAGCCTTAAAGACAAGTACGTTTCGGGAGTTTTGTCATTTGTTTGCTTTATATTAATTTTGAAAAAATAATAATTGGAGTGTTTTCAATAAAAAATAACGGTATCTTTTGTGTTAACACCGGATGCAATCGAATAAGAGTAGCTGTGATTGGCCTTGGCGGTCTCGATCTTAATGAACCAACCAGAACAATTGTATGTACAAAATTAGGTTGTAAATACTTAACATACGTCAATGTACTTGCCTAAGACACTTTCTTGTCCTTACGAAAAACATTGGAGGACAATATTGTGTATGCTTATTTGTATTCACTTTCCTAAGCTGTTGAGTGGACCTCTTACACAACTTGTATTTTGATTGCGAACCAACCCCACCCCACGCCCCCATCATTGCAAATTGACAAAACTAAGTCTTTGGGGCTTAAAACTACGTTTTTTAAGAGTTGAAAACTACCATGACATTAACGCAGGGGTCAACAGGTCTCATTATAGATACGGAGAATGGATATACTTTTGTGATATTTAAAAAAAAATCACAACTTCTCCCATAAAATAACTAAATAAACATAACTTGACGTGATTTTACAATCAATTATGCTGTAGTCATGTTTGGTAGGTTTTAAAAGATTAAACCATAAAAAGATTGATTATATCGACCTTATAAAATGCTCCAAGAAAATAATTCTCACCCGGATGAAACAGCACTGACTTGTAAGGACTGCTCATGTTCAGTTCAGTGCCATCATCCTCCCATATGTAAGAACCAGGTTTTTGAAAGCTGTTCAGTCCAATCCAAGACCAGATGCCAGAATTTATTGAAGACGGGTAGAGGGCGTTGAATGTTTCTTTGAGTATGTATATCTTTTCACTGACCTTCATGGTGTACAATGTGGAGTTGTAATCTGTAAGTACGTAAACATGGCTTACCCTGTTGACTTTACGCTGGTTAAGCATAGGCAATACTTTTAAATCGTTAAATACAATTTTAGTTACACACAGTTTAAAAAAAATAATATATACATATATATATATATAATATATATATATATTTTTTTTAATTATGTATATATATATATATATATATATATATATATATATACGGACATTTTTATAGTAGATGGTTTAGAGTATCTTCAGATAAGCATGATAAGGACGAAAATTATTTATTTATCTTCCAAGTTATAAAAAAAAAAATATATATATATATATATATATATAATATATATATATATTTTTTTTATATATATATATATATATATATATATATATATATATATATACGGACATTTTTATAGTAGATGGTTTAGAGTATCTTCAGATAAGCATGATAAGGACGAAAATTATTTATTTATCTTCCAAGTTATTGTGGCGAATTCATTTTTATGTAGAAAATGATGTGTGTTTCGAGCAATTAATATCAGTTTTTTTATTTAAAAACATAGCCTATTTTTGTATATAAGTCTTGAGGCAAGATACAATCAAATGACTTATTTATATGTAAATTTTATATCTACAGCTTTCTGGGATCAATCAAATTAACTTTTTTTTTTTTTTTTTTTTTTGTGTGTAAATGGCCATCTTTGATTAAGATTACGTTTTAATCAAGTATTTATCACAAATAGATCTATTCATAAACACCTTGACAAAATTTCCTCGCATCTGGGTAGTTACGTTTTGTACAGGATATCCACAAACAAGAGCTGACATTTCCTTTAGAATAAAGCTTGAAGTCAACATACTGTTTGCAAGGTGAGTCTTGGTAAAACAGTTGAGTGTCGGGCTGTCTTGGTAAAAGGGAATTATGTAGCCACGAACCTGCAAAATAACACATATTTAATGACTACTCGATGTCATTCATTTTGAAGATATGCAATATTTTTTTTTTAAAATTATACTTTTTTTTTAAATAAAAAGACTACAAAACTTAGAATACATGACGAAGAAATAAACACACTCAGAATTCATCGTGGATTGGTATTCACAAGGAGAGTATATTTGGTGAGAGTTTCTCAAAAAAGGACGATGTATAAGGCAGAGACTTGACAAATTGTTCTTGTCAAACGGACCATAACTTTGACATTCTTGATGAGCTTAGTTTGGCAACCGGCCATTTAAATTTAGTGGGCCTATATTTTTTTTTTCCATTTTCAACATTAATAACTTTGCAGTGCGTTCTTAGACGTTTGTTAAGTCATGAGGAGCTTAAACAGCAGGTTACCATGTCGGTAACTCAGGGCTACCGTGAGGAGTGACATGGCACAAGAGAGCTTTAAGGTCAGTGTCATCAACAGTCTAGAGGAAGAATGTAGTTTACTAACAATCAGGCATTCAGGATCAACAATGAAAAGTGTTTCAAACTTATAAATAAAAAAAAATTGTTGGAGCTTACAACATTTGTACTTCAATGTCAGACTTCACATGAAATGTAATCAATTCTTTGCATTGATGGTGTTTAAATTTCTACATTTCTATGACACTGAAGTTTTGCTGTCCTCTTTATTTCAATTGTGTGTCGGCTTTCCATTTTTCTTCCTTTCATTGTAATTGTTTATTTATTTATTTGTTTTGAGATGGGATGCGGGTAAGACAAAAGCAAGGTAGAACCTGGCAAAGACCAGATTAAAGACTAGTACTTTTGAATTAGCAAAGTCTGTATAATATGCTAAGGGTAGACAGCAGGATCAAAACCACTAGTGTATTTTATTGTCATGAAAAATGAGCTTTTATTATATTATGAAGAAATTTTTCCACCGATTTTACTTTTTTAATTATGTGCTACTTAGACTTCCAAGTATACTATATTAAATCCAATGTAGTTATTTTATAATATTTATGTGTTAAAGATTCTACTATACTCAATACAAAACAATTATTTTAATGTGCGTGTTACAAATCTACTTTAATAAACCTAAAGTACTAATTAAGAATTCTATTACCAATGGTACACTGTTTTGTTCTTGTGTTGTAATTAAAACCAACACACGGGACATTACTTCTGTAACACATTGCTGCACAGGCGACTGTACTGACGGTGGACACAGGTGTTTCAATAGGCCTCAGGCTCACATACATGTCAGTGACCTCATTCATGGTGTATACTACTTGGCTAGCATTCATTTCTAAAATTGAAGGGACATGCATTTGAAATTGTTGTTAATGATGCTTTTTACGACGACAATGACTTTAAAAAAATCTCAATTAGTGCTTAACCCCTAAGGCTCGAAATAGCACATTTTTTTTCACGCCTCTGAAATTTATTTTTATTTTTATGGCCCACCTACTTTTGCTCTGCAAATTATTTCAGGAAAAGAGATATTACGCAAAAAAAGGCACCTGCGATATTTTACTTAAAAGAGTCTCAGCTAGCGCAGTTATCGCAATTTTTATTTGGTGAATTCATATTTCCTTCTTGTTCCCCTTTCAAGAAAAGTAAAAATTGACTTTATGCGATTGGGGTTGATGTAGGGCGGGGGGGGGGGGGGGGGGGGGCTTCATTTTTTAAAAATTTTATGCGATTGGGGTTGATGTAGGGCGGGGGGGGGGGGGTGTGGGACTTCATATTTTAAAAAATGTGTTATCATCGATAATGAAACTATGAGCCAAATTTGAGCTCAATAGGTCGACAGGAAGTGGGTCCAAGAGCCGTCCAAACTCTTGCCATCCAGTCACAAACAAACAAAAGCGAACCTAATATAAAGGATTTAAAAACACGTCAACAGGGAATTTACACCAAAAAAAACGATAAAAAATATGAAATAAATGTCAGAATATACTGACGTCAGCACACAGAGTTTATTGGGATATTTGGGAGGCTGTTTTAAGCCAGGACGAAGAAGAAAAACAATAAAAATCAAGTGTATTTTGTATACATTGGCTCTTGGTAATGAAATTAAGTATTATAAATTAGCCAAACATAATATACGTTTTCTACGCATAATTGAAGCTGAAATTTAGAAAGGATAGATACGGCAAAGAATGCCTTCACTTTAATGTACGCCAGTTACCTAACAGTGCATGACGGTTAGCAGCGCCTATCACACGTGTTCAAATCAATTTACCCTGGAGAAGAGCTAAAATGTCCGTTCTTACACGCTAAAATTAATAGCATGGTATAATTAAACTCCAGTGTCCTTTTTTGTAGGTAACACGTAATAAACTGGAATATAAATAGACAGTTATTCTTTTATTTATTTAAGTGTAAACAGAAAATGAAATAAGTCCATCCAATAGGTTAAATAACGCACAGCAGTTTGTTGTTTTTTTGTTGTTGTTTTTCCAAGAAACATCTGTCCAAACTAGAACATAAAGAAATCAAACGGTCACTTTAAAAAAAAAAATAATATTGTAGGTAGTTTTGAAAAAAAAAATTGAAAGAAATTATGTAAGATTTTACTATCGTCTTACCATCAATGCAGATAACCAGAATTGCCAAAATACATTGAAAACGTGATTGGTTATATCCCATTATATAATAAAATGAAACAGATCTCCTATGGTTTAAAGAAATATTTTTCAGTGTGTATCCAAGCATGTCATATAAATCAGATGAAAGAAATACAACAAATTGCTAGTAAATTTCCCTAGACACGTAGACCTGTTTATATTAGTGGACTCATTTCGCAAAGTGGTCGCATGAACCAATGATGGCAGAGGGCACGCCCACATAGAAACATAGCAGCACAAACGACGTAACATCATAAGATCAGCCATTGAGAACATACGAGTTGGAGTTGTTCTTTTTAAAGTTATGAATATTTATGTTAAAATTAACAATATTTCATTATTTTGTTGTTGTTGTTGCTTTTTTTCTTATTCTGATGTATTTGCTTAGCCTTCGAACCAATGTTAAAATATGTATTTATTCATATTCATTCTTTAAAGCAAAAATAAACAAATACATTCTTGAACTTCGTAGTAAAAAAAATATTTTTTTTTTAGTAACTAGAGTCAAATCGCACTTCAAATACGCTTCGTAAAGTTAATTAATCAAAACTTTTCTGATTAGCGTTTGAGGCAACTATTATATTTTTTAAATTTAAAAAATATATTTTTCATAGTTATCGGTTGGTTCAAACGAAAATCTTATTGTTAAGTATAAGACGTGTTTACGTCATTTTCCCCGTGCCGTGAATTCTGTTTGACCCCAAATTAGGCTGCGTTCGTATTGGGCGTTGCCTTTTCCCTTTCATCTTGGCCGTTGTTTACTACCACTACCAACTAAAAATAAGTAATATGCTCTAATAGAATTTTTTGGACAGCTCGGGAGGGAACTACAAAGGTAAACAATGTGTAAGTCGTTTATGGAATGCGTCTTACGCTGCATATATAAGGGGTTCAGAAAACATTAAGAGGGAAGATACTTCGAGGATAGATATTTTTCACTTCACGAGACACGTGTATTATTCTATGTGTACTGATATGTGTTTACTCGCATTCATCATTGTACATTATTGATTCGCACACTGTAAGAGCTGTGTACCTGTACAAGACATATACTACTCTGTAAGTTGATGATTTTTAATTATGTTTCTTTTTTTTTAAATATATAGATACTTAAATAAATATTATTAATTTTAATTAGTAATTGTTTTGAGTATCCTATTTTTGCTATTGTATTTCTCATATGGTATCGTCCTTTGTTATGCACGGTTTGAACGAGCCATACAATTAAAATAAGACATTAATTTCTCACCATAGAAAGCAGTACGTAAAAATTATACTAATCCAAAACATCTCTATTACTTCTCAAATTAAACAAGCTACAAATTCAGATATTATTCTTTATTTTTACTTTGAAAATCAACACACTTTCGTATGATGAAATTCGATTTTGTAAAAGCTGTTTACAAAGGTATTGATCGATGGAAACATCAGCCATGCAACCTTGACAAATGAATAATGGATACCATATATACTGTTAATTACTCTTAGGTAACTATATAGAAGGGAAATAAATATTTTTTGAGGTTGCAATTATATGTCCGAAATGTTACATCATCAACTAAGGATGACCCATTAATCTAGGATAAAAAAAAAATATTCGTTTGAACACGTAGGTCAAGATTTTTGAACGCATAAACATGTGATATCAACAAAAAAAACAACTATTTTTTTAATCTATAGTTACCATAACATTATATGTAATGAGGGGTGTTTGATTATAACAAGATATGTTTTGTATGAGGCACAACAAAACAACAATTTATTTTAGTTAACATGTTGCTTTCTTATAATAATTTAAAGCAAACCATTATATATATTTTTTTTAAATATATATTTTTTAAATATATAGATTGACGTAACAAATGTAAGATTGTTTAGTAATTTTGTATTTTCTATTGTAATATTCTTCATTCTTCACATAAATAGTAGTTCCCGGGTAGGCGGGACTCGTGAACTTTGGATGGCAACTCATCTAAGAGAAGGAATTCTGAATGCAAACTCAGAGATGGAGTTCCGAAGGCGGGTAACATTGGCACACTTAAACATTCCAACAACCCATACAACGCCACTAGTGCCAAGCTTTTTCATCCACATGATGTTCCCGTGGGCTTATCCAGAGACGTGGAGAGAAGCGATTTGCAGTTGTGAAACAGCTTATAAACCTAGAAGAATAATCCCAGGCCTTGTGGAATTCGATCAGCGAATCACATTGTAACGGGCGGATGCCAGCAAAAAAACACACACAAAAACCGTTTAATTAAAAGGATGTTTGCACAGCCATCAATTATGTTTCTTCAAGGTCACTTAAACTACCGACAGAGACCAGGTCGAATGTATTGAATTTTTTTTGAGATGTTAAAATGTTTAAAACTGTCCACTAGCACGACAACGTCGCACAATTTTGTCACGTCACCAGAATCGCTTTAGGCACAACGCGTGTTTAATATATAAATTTTAAAAAAAAAAAAAAAACAATGTAGGACTGCGTTCACGCTGTGTGAAAGAAATTGTAGGAAAAGGTATGTGGACGCTTGAATAGAAAAACAGGACAATGAAGTAAAAATGTTTTGGCTGAGGTTAAGCAGATATAAGAAATGGAAAAAAAATGTTTTGGCTAAGGCTAAGCAGATATAAGAAATGGAAAACAAAACGACAAGAAATAGAAACTCGTTTAAAACTTCACGTGTTCGCCAATGTTATTGCCGTAATTTGAGTTTTCCAAAAACAAGATTACATGACGCAAAATCATTTTTTCAGTATTATCAATGTTCAAAATCAGATTGTATCCTAGAATATTACGGAAACATGTAAAGTATAAGAAAAGAAAAAGAAATGAAATACAGGGAAATTGGGAACGTTCAGTGGAATAGTGTTTGATTTATTGCAATAGTGTGTCCAAAAGCTGAATTAATTTGTTTCACCTTGTTACGCTCTCGCTGATGTATTCTTTATAGGAAATCAGGGCTGTGATGTCCTCCTATGTTTAATTATGATAACGCATCACCGAGTACATGTTTAATAAGAACGTTGATAACGATGGACGAACCCTAAGTGTCTCTTTTTTCTGGGTTTCGACGCTGCCATTAAGGAATGAACAAACACAAAATGATAACACATTTTAATGTTAGCTCTTCGTGTTATTGTTTTAACCCATTAAGAAGTCGTTGCTCTATATCAGTCACATATTTTGGATATCCTGCTGAATACGATCTCACAGTATTTGGTCAACAATAAAAAAAAAATCACTCAAATGCTAATTAGCATTTACCGTTATGGACAATATCTTGATTCATTTTTGCATTCGTCCTTATACATTTATGTTTCGCCATAATGTGTAGAGAATTAATCTCTTTTTTTTGACAATATAGCTCTTGACAAACAGTACATATATAAAGGACGATACCATTAATAAATGCATGGAAAAATATATATACCTACACTAGTGCTAATAACAAATAATAGTTTATTAGGTTAAATTGACAATACAAAATTTAACAAAATAAAACTAAAGCTTTTAACTTACAGTACTTCAATGACTTGTATCGGTACAATGTTTGAAGATGGACACACATACCCAGTAAAATGTAATGTACAATATCTACGATCAGTACAGTATGTCAGTCTATTAGTCTCGCTCTCGCCTCGTTTCGTAAATTTAATCTATGTCTCTTTTTGTCTCGCAGTCTCTCACTAGTTTTAAATGTAGCTCCTTCTGTGCTTCTAGCTCTATTTGTTTGAGCTACAGTTTGAGCTCCATACTCGGATCATTCGGTTTTGGGACTGAGGACAATTCGTCCCAAGACAACAATACCCACTTTTATTTTATTTTTTTCTGATTTATTGAGTTAATCAAAAGCAAATAAAATATATGATTTTTCATGAGTCAACATTTAAAACTCGAATTTGTATAGCAATCTCTACAGATGATATCGCATGAAATGAATAATGTTACCAGACTTTCTGTAGTTATTTCGTCAAACACCGTTAATCTCTAACCAAGACATGAGTACTAGCCGGGTCAACTCACCCATTTGGCGCGTGTAAACTACGTGAACAGATGCTTAATGAACAAAAAAAATGTTGAATCCTATTTCATATCATCAAAAGGTACACACACACTTGCACATTTGCAATACCCATGATGATGTGTTCCGTGCTGTGTGCCGGTGTCAGGCTGCTTCATCAAGCATTGGTGGATACTATGGGGAACTATCTGTAAACCCCCACTAAACTATAGCTAATTAATATGTTGCAGAAAAAAAAATTGAGTTGCGTTTTAAATATTAAACAATACTATGTAATTTTTACTGCAAAAGTTTCAGTTGGTGGATTCAATCCGTAAAATCAATTTAAAAGTGGTTAAACTATGTTACCTTTCTCGAGCAGGGTGGACCACAGCCACTCGGGGAACAATTATTCAAGATTTTGCTACAAAACTATAAACTCAAGTTGAATTGTTTTTTTTTCGTTTTATTATATAATAATGTATTCTAACACGTTGTATAAACATTTATTATCTTTTTTTTTAAAAATTTAATCTTGTAAATTTGCTTGTTCCTGTATATATAATTAATTTATGTTTTTTTTTTTTAAAGTTTAATTTATGCTTAAGCTCCATATATTAAACCAAAATAAATTGTATACTTCAGTGCGATTGTCTGTGAATTTCACTTAGCCCTCAGTTAAAGTCTCGGAGAGTAACTTCATATGAATGCATTCAAAATAAAACAAGTCTTGTATAATATCAGATTATATTTGTTACTGGGTTGTTTTATAGAATGAGGGATACATACATATCAATTCATAGATTACATGGCTTATGAATCAGATTCTAGAAAATCTGTAGCACTGAAAATATGATACCATGTGGCAGTCTGTTAGCGGTTAATCATGGTTATCGTGAGTGAAATTTGAGTTTCAAATTCCTAATTACTTGCTTTCTTCGATATTCTCTTATCTCATGCTGTCGGTTCGCTCTTATTTTGATGTCTTGTTTATAACCTCAACTAACTGTGTGCAAACAGTCCATGAGTTACGAATTTTACAATTGGAATTTTACCTTTACGATTTACTATATAGTTTATTTGAAAATGTATTTTTTTCTTTAAGTTCTTTTTTTTTTAATATTCGTTTAACAGATTTTCTAACTCAAATTGTTTCATATTTCTTTATGTTAGACTTAACATGTCAGAAATGCCTTACTTAAAAAAATTAGCGCTTTAAATCCACACGTTTGCCAAGGTGAGGCAGAACGAATGCTTGCATACGACATATAGATTGAATCAACTATTTGAGAGCTCAGTCGTTATTATTGATCAACTTCAAGAATTGATCAGCTTACCTTCAAGAGCTTATTGTTCAGCAGCATACATTTGGTGTTAATGAAATGCATAAAACTCGAAAAGCAACAAGGTCATTTTTTTTAAAATTATTTAATGCAATAATTCTGGGTTTTGTTAATTGCTTGAGGCCTGTGCGGCTGGCCCGGCTAGTAGAAAAATTAATGTGTCGCCCTTGAGAAGAATTGATCTTTGGGTAGCGTGTTTACCCAATACATAACCAAATATTATGTTCTCTTCAAAAATGGCAATTTTTTGTTTAAAATTCGATCGCTATTAATGCAATGCTTTCCCCTTTGGAAAAAAAATTGCATTCTCTGAAGGTCAACAAAAATATGTAGATTAGGATATGACGTCAGCGAGCCGTCGAGCTTCAAGCTCGCAATGCACTAGTAAGGCAGTCAAACCACATCAGACCCAGAAAAGCCCTCAAAGAGGCTTCAAAACGTCACGTTGGAGAACTCCTCCTGCTAGCTCGTACGTCACCGACTTATTGACGCTATCTCAACCAAAGGATATCAAGCCAGCCGGTGATGTTGCTCTTCCAACCTCAGCAATCGACTATCCCATTGGTTGGTGGGTTTATTTACATCCTAATACTCCCCCTCCCCTTTTTTATACCGGGGGGGGACGCCAGAAGCCATCCAAAACGGTTTTCTACATTGTTTTCTACTTTTGAAATACTTGAGCAGTAGATTGGACAACACGGTAACCTATGAACAAACTCCTCAGTGGCTGTGTACATGGAATCATTGGTGTGAGGTTGCCACTACCCACTTCATGCCTCATATCCTTCAGCGGCAACATAGTAATCCTGATCCCTACCCTGTTTCGACCGTCATTTCATATGGAAATATGTCCACAACGATTACTAGCACTATAGTTGCTACAATTTCGGAAGTAGTCTGCACATGCAGGCTCACGCAATGGTGTCTATGTTCCCCGGGTAGCACTAAGGAGTTGGTGGCAGTGCCTCTTAATAGACATGACACGATATACACTTTTATTCGAGCCCCATAGGATTGGGGTGTGATATTATTTTGGGGTGTGAATAATATAATTTTTATTATACTAAAAATCATTATCATCACATTAAAAAAAAACATAAATTTTATACATTAAAAAAAAACAGCAATATAAAAATAAATAAAAAACGATTGCATTATCAAACCACTTATTCTAGCACTTTTTACATGTCAAGACAGGGACGGCACCCATCAGCGTCGTTTATCGTTCAGAGAGGTGTATCAGTCAGGATATGAGAGTTTAAGAGATGTTTTTTGAGTGCAATTTTGTAGGCCTGGATGTTCAGTATACTGTGGATGTGTAGTGGGAGAGAATCCAAGTGTTTTGGGGAGGGGGGTCAGAAAGAGTAATGTCTGAAGAGAAGATAAGATAAAACTCTTTTATTGATCCAAGCAAATGGAATTTTTTCATTGTATTTTAAATTTTCAGAACTTAAATAAAACAATTTGAATAAAGACATGTACATTAAATATTTTCACTAGTGAAAAGGGAAGCCATTCAGTGAATTCTCCAAGCCATTTCAGGGAAGTATTAGTTCTCATTTAGAGCTGTCACTCCTGGGACAGCACGCTGGTAAACTGGTACAGATTGGGTAACAAAATTTTTTAATGTCTCATTGTCTTTGCCCTGAGAGAAAGAACAGGCTGATGCAGAGTATCTTTGATTAGGACTAAGATATATCATTTAAAATGTGTTTAGTTTTACAATTACATCTTTCTTCAAATAATTCTTCAAGTGAAAGATGTTTAGTTTGTTTTGTGTTCCAAATGTGCTTCTTTGGGAACAGAAAGAATGCGCGTGCCTATGGAAGAGCAAAGCTGTCAAAGGGGGAAAAAGAATTTCGGTTTGTTATGAAGAGCGGGAATCCGAGAAAAAACTTGTGACAAAGAACAAGGACTTCATAATCAATGCGCGCCTTTAAAGGAAGCCAATGAAGTGAGTGTAGTAGTGGATTGTCGTGATAACTTTTTTGTTTGTTCTTTGTTACTAGCCTTGCAGCAGAGTTTTAAAACTTTTTGCAGTTTGTTTTAGGATTGTTTTGGTGAGCTAGTCAGAAGAGAATTAAAATATTCAAGGTGAGAGAGAAGTAGAGCTCAGATTGGGGTTTTTATTACGCTATATGTGAGGTAGTGAATACACCTATTGTTCCGATTTTTACCACAAAAAAAATAAAACAAAAACATTGATTTAAATAGTACCATTTTTTGACATCATACCAACACAAAGCTTAGCGTTAAAGAAATTGAATTTGATCTCATTTGTTTTTTGCTTCATGCAATTTACCAAGCAAATTTCTTAAAACTTATTTGTAAAATAAAATTAACTGAAAAATTCTTTTTTCTGGTGGCCGAATATTCTGAATCGACTTTCTAAAAGAAATGCTACCGTCCCATCCCCCAAATCCCGTACTACGCCTCTATAACTGAACTTTATTAGCACTCTAGTGTCCAAGTCCCATGTACATTGCAGATTTATTACACCAACTATTTCCATAAAACAAAAGAAAATATTACGCACTAAATGCAATTGTGGTCAGTTCATGGGTGGCTTGCTGGCTGACTGGATGGCTGGCTTGCTGGATGACTGACTGGCTGGCTGGTTTACTGGCTGGCTGGGTGGCTGGCTGAAATAATATTATGATGGCTAATGGAACCACTTCCTATCAACCTATTTAGCTGAAACTTGGCACATAGACTCATTGCGAATGACAACACATTGAAGTGTATGTGCAAGGGGATGTTTGTGGAGACTAGACCGTTAACAACTTTTCTTAGTTGACTTGAAAACATTGTAAACATGTCACTTTGTTTGGAAATATCCTTAAACAAATTTTGTAACCGCATTTTGTGTGTATAAAGCATTTTTATTTACATTTTAATGTTTTTGGCTCCTCAATAAACTATAGAACAATTCAACTTTCACATTTTCAATCAATAAGGGGTCAATAGAAACATTGAACATGTAAAAAATGTTAAGCATACCAAGGTTAACTTCAACTAAAGTATGGAAAGTGTTCCAAGAATATTTAAACTCGTTTCTCAACATTCGCTAATCAAATATAAACTAAGCACTGTGTCTATCTTTATTCCCTTGAGGGGAGTGATAATGTGATTGACTTGAAAATTCAAAAGTTAGGATTAGTGAAGCCGTGGCAGTGGCGTTCCTAGGATCCTAGGGGTTTTGCCAACAGGTTGGGGGGAATATTTATGCTATCCGATTGGACGAAAAAAAAGGTACCGTAGTTCGGTCATCATTATGCCATAGAAACAGTGTTTCCCTTGTGGGACAACCCCACTAGCCCTCGTGCCTGGGTTGCTGGGCCGGGACCTCTTGACTTAACATAAACAAACACATTTTCAAAGGGAAACAACTCAACTAAGAACATTGTTAGAAAAATGTGGAATCGAGTGACGCATGGCCTGGAGCAGAATGATTTATTGTCTGATCCAGCCACAGGGACGTCTTCTCCAGTCTAAGAGCATGTCTATTGAGGTAAGTTGATAGATCAGCGTTTGAGGAATGAATGTCTGACAACTGGAACTGACTTAAGCTATTTGTAATTTAGCTTTGTTATTTTCTTTTATTTGTAATGAATGTTAAAGATTTTTTTTAAAAAATATATTTTTTAATAAGGAAAATTTTTTTTAAAACCTTGTTAAAACTTGAACTACCTTTAATTCACTAAAACACACACAAATTTGATAAATTCATGTTGATCTGTTTGTGTTTTTTCTTTGTGTGTACGTTTCTCTTTCAAACATTATTTCTACTATTTTCAATTATGTCGCATCATACAAATATGTCCATAATTTGAATTATATATTTATTTTTATAAAAACAAAGCGGTCCTTGCTGATATAAAAACAGATAAATGAGATTAATTTCATGACACGAAATTTAATGCAAAAATGTTCCGTATTTTGTAAAAATCTATAAATTGAAATTAAAAGACGAAACACGGAAAAAAAAAAACGGGATTTGGGGGGGGGGGTGGGGGTACTAAAGAGAATAACGCTCTGAAAATCAAAACCTATACATTAGAAATTAATTTAAAAATGCAGTAAAATAACTAAGTTCTAATTACTTAAAGATCTGTCTGAACGTGGCAAAAATCGTTACAACGTTATTTCTCAAATGCTTTTATTTGTTTGTTTGTTTTTTAATTGGGGTAGCTTTGGAGCCTGTAGTGTATGTGTGCAAGGCACATCCTTGTTGTCAAGAGGCTTCTCTGTTTTTTCGCCTGCACATGAATCTACATCGCTAAAGAAAAAATTGAGAGGCTATGTTATAACTTGTAGAATTTAAGCAGTGTTATTTTTCAATACCTCGCATTTTCAACTCCCTGATTTATTTAATTTTTTTTTGTTTCATCGGAAATGACCCGATGAAGCCATCTTTAGAGTATAGAAACGCATTGGCTGGATCATCCCCTCTAAATAAACCACAGTATGCTACTGAGGCACAAATCAATAACGTGTATGCATTTATTTATCTAAGAGATATGGGCAAGATAATAAAATTAACAAAATATCCATCTCCTTTTTTTTTTTAAAAATGTTTACAAATAAATGTAACTGTAAAAAGTGTTATTTTTTTCTAAAGGAAACTTTTCATTTAAAAAAAAGAATAAATAAATAAAGACTAAGTGAAAACGTAAACTAAATTTTCTTGTCAACCAAGTAATAAATAAATTAGTTAAAGTTGACATCTTTACAATTTAAAGGACAGACATTATTGCAGAGTCTAACAGCTGCACATCTAGAAAGCAAAATGAATAACAAAATATATTTTGATTCAAATTCATACATAATGTTCATAATAAACCAAAAATAATTTTAAAAATCTACACACAATAATTATAGGTGCACGAACGGAGTGGTATTCAATACTTGTTTCTTGAGAGCTTTGCCCTATTTTAGCTGATTTGATTTTAAGGGGGATTTAAGAAAGGTTTCTTCTCACAAATAAATTTCATCTCCTGTGAGCATTCGGTGTCATGTAGAGGATAGTATGAAATGCTGCTGTAGGCTATGCAATCCTGAAGTCTATTGTAATCATTAGGTTGACCTGGAAGGAAATTCAATTTAAAAAAAATGGATTAACCAAATCTATTAATTCTTATTTATATAAATCAACCTTACTACTGCTTCCAGTCTCCATATGTATACTATGTCTACGGCAAAAAAAGCTTTTCAAAACTATATCTATTAAAATAGCATATCCTAGTGGCTATATCTAAAAATATTCCCTCCAATAGTTTCATAAAATTATTTGTATTTTATACAACGAGTTCTTTACAATTTTACACCATCGCATCCAAACTGAATTTAAAAAAAAAAAAATATTCAAGTAACCCCAACCCCCATTTAAACCCGCACACACGATGAAAATGCTAATCAAATGTATACAAACCAAGAACTAATTTATTTTCAGTTCAGCCCCATATTCCTGGACCTACTGAGCATCCTTTCTCCGATACATCCTTAGAGGCGATTTCCTTTGAGACGCCTACAGCATCTGTGTTTTATTCTCTGCTATTCTTTATTGTTGACTTTCTGTTTTTGCTGTTAAAGGCTTACAGCCGAACCGTCAGCTGTTATGTTTTGTCTTTTTGTTCCTCCAGATTTTTAACATCTATGTGTTTTATATTTCTACTGCTTCGAAATAAAAACAGTCTTCCCCATATAACACTTAAAGGAAAAAAAAGATTTTGCCAATACATTTTTATCATTTTTGCTTAATATTCCATGCGGGGCTCAATCCCCTTTAATGGTCCACACTTAAGCATAAAGACAAACACAGCAATTACTTCCCGCTAATGAAACTAAAAGTAACAATAATTATATTTTATTAAAAAGAAAGGCGACTTAAGCCCCCTTAAAAAAATGCAATTCGCATTGTGAAAGAACACACTATTTTCAACATCGCATGTAAGCTACAATTCTGTTGTTTTTTTTTTTTTTGCATGCTGCCTTAAAGGTAACTAACCAAAGCTTCCCAATATAAAGTGATGTTTTATTCATCATGGACAAATTTGTCATTGCCTTCAACGACATATCGCACATAATTTTAAACTATAAATGGTTTCTTTGTTAATAGACTACTTACCAGAATGAAAAATCTGTGACTTAAATGCGCTGCCCATGTTGAATATGGAGCCATCATCTTCCCACCTGTACACACCTTTGGTCACCATCTGATTAATTCCGACCCACGCCCAAACATCGCTTGAAGTTGACGCCGGATACGTGACTCTGAATTCATCTCTCAGGACATTGAGTTTCTCTATAACTTTAAGTGTGTACAAATTAGAGTTGAGATCTGAAACCATCAAAGTAGAGACCGAAGGTGTGTTGAACTTGGAATCTTTTTGACAATCGTAAGGATAAATTATAAAAGGCAATGTATAATTTGGATTTTTTTTTTAACTATGTAAAAATTATCAACAAAATCTTAAGCACAGATTCCAACAATGCTATAAAAAATTACAATCGAATTTCTGGATCAATATACCAAAAGAACGCATACATTAAAAAAAAAAATTATATTAACTTCGCTTTTGTTTATGGCAGCTGGGAAATCATCGGACGACTAATTGGCCCACCTTCCGTCAACCTAATGAGATGAAACTTAGCACATAGGCTCGTTGCCGATGAAAACGCATTCTATCAAATTTTCAGCCCCACCCCAAATCCCCAACTCCCAAATATCAGTTTTTCTTGTTTTTCAAGAAAATAAAAGAAATGTGATGATACTGATTTTGAAAAATTAATTTCCGATAACTGCTCTAAATGAGATTCTTTACAAAATATCACAATTGCTTTTGATGCGTAATGTTTGTTTGTTTTTTTTTCTGAAAAAATGTATGAAGTAAATCTGCTTTGAAAAAGCGGTTGGTTGTTTTGGATATTAATATCAATTAACAATTTTGAAATTGCGTATAAAGTAATCATATGAAAAGCAAATATTTTAAGTACTTGTGTCGAAAACAATGATCAATCACTTTGTAAAGTTCATTTTACTTTATTTAAATAGAATCATAAGGCTCAACATAATGACTAGAACCCAACACCAATTCTTCTAATCAAATATGTATTTCATTACTTTAAAACAATTGAGGTATTTTTTTAAACAATGAAAATAAAATAATGTTAGTACGTGTGAATGTGTGACTCTTAGTTTGTGTATATGACTATGTCTGTATGTGACTATGACTATGTGTTTGTGTTTGTAAGTTAATATTTACATGTCAGATAATTTAAATGCCGGATGTTAAGAAGATTTATTTTAGGTGAGTTGAAATAAATCCTTAACTAATTGGTATGAACGCATGACTCATGTTTTATTCTGACAAAAGTTTTTTTTTTTTTTAAGGAGAATACTTAATAAGCGTTACTATACACGATATTAAATCAGTTATGTAATCAATATCATGCCCCCCCCCCACTAAATCCTTAACTAATTGGTATGAACGCATGACTCATGTTTTATTCTGACAAAAGTTTTTTTTTTTTTTTAAGGAGAATACTTAATAAGCGTTACTATACACGATATTAAATCAGTTATGTAATCAATATCATGCCCCCCCCCCACCAAATCTAAATATAAAAAAATTACCCACATGAAAATGAAATTTTAAACTAAAAGTAAGTAGTGAAAAATAAACTTGTTAACTTTCGAAATTCCAGACTGTTAATTTTTAAAAAAAATAGCATTCAAATAAACACTTTTAAAATATTTTTGAATTAATTTAGTTTATTCATATATCATCCAATAAACATTAATTCAAGATGAAAATGATCTATCAATTAAATATACAGAGCATCCTGGTTTTAAAGTAGTTTAGGGGGAAAGTTACAATCCAAACTTACCTTTACAACGCTCTCTGGCGTTGGTGTAGTTTAGCGTGATGTTTGAGATAAAGAGGCAAGTGCTGACACTGCCATTGGTGGATAGCGTGAAATTTTGATCGTCTTTACAAAATGAATCCCGGGAATACAGGTTGAGATCCGTCGGTCGCGTTGAATTCGCTCTCAGTATCCATGAACCTGGAAAAATATACACATAATATGTTTACTTTTAATTAAGATGTTCCATATATGTGGTAGGTTTAAATTAAGTGAGAATCTGGTTTTGGATTCTGGTGTGTTTTCGTCTTTGTATATTTATCAAGACGTTTAGAGTAATAAACATCAAAACACGTAATTCTCCGTCACTACAGCCAAGTTTCAACTGCGTGCCATATCCAATTCATGTAAAAAAACAAAACAAAAAATGAGATTCTTAAGAATACCACAGGTGCGTTTGGTGCGTACTATTTTATTTTCTTTTGCGGAAATATTCTCAATTCAATTATAGTTTCAAAAATGTGTGGTACGAAAACGGTATTGGTTTAATAAATATACTGTGTAATTAGGGCCAGGACGTGCAAAAATATGACAGATCAGGAGCGTCGGCGTGCCGGTGGCGGATTGAGGTAAGCACTAACGGTGTGGGGGGGGGGGTCATAAAGTTGAATGCCTACTTTGTAATGTAACTTTATAATATGGAAAGCTCACGCATGGCATTCACCTTTGTGTTGCTGGTTATAAATAGTGCTTATATAAAAGGCATCGATATCAAATGCCGGTTAAGTTAGGTGTTTAGGGATAACCGTTTGATAGAATTGTGTGTTAACCTAAACAGCAGTCGTTGTTCCGAGTGTCAAAGTAAAAACTGTTACAGTAGCTGCTGTTGACACGGCACGCAACGGCACATGCGAGTCGGCTGACGCTGTGCACGGGAGCCCCGAGAGGAATTATGTGTATGCTTGCGTCATTGACTCTCTTCATGATGATAGGGCTGGTGGAAGCTGGGACTGTAAAACCTGGGGAAAACAAAGTGCACCTCTGCTGACCAATTGTTTGAGATCTTATTCATAACGATTAAATACACGGTGGCCCAATACAATTCTTTCTCTGGTTTTTGGGTAGTTTTTTTTTTTTTTTTGTCAATGCAGATTTTTCAGTACTACCCCCCACAAATTACAGTTTCTTTTAGAGATAAACGGTTAACATTTCTGTATGTTGGAAGGACACTTGACACACCCACTTTTATTAGCACACAACAACATAGATAAACTTTTATTAATTATTTTTTATTAACAAAGCAAATGAAAACTAACATATTTTATAATATATATATATATATAT
>CAXITT010000394.1:158725-229841 GCA_964033795.1 Lymnaea stagnalis | reverse complement strand
TATATACATATATATATATGTGTGTGTATGTGATCATATTTATATTTTATGGTTAAGAAGTAATTTTCTGATTAACTGGAAAGACAGGCATTCACATAGAAAGACATCACAACGTGCATACCCATGGTCATCATATTATATAGGGCTACTTACCAACCACAACAAGGCATGCAGAAAAATATCCGAAATTAAATTTCATCATTTTATTTTTCAAATTTGAAACTAAATTCATGAACACTATTTAAGTATAACGAAGATATTTTTTTAAAAAATCTTTTTTTAAATTTTTTTTAAATTTTAGATAAGTTAAAATATAGTCGTATGGCTTATAAATGACAGACTATATTTTAAGCAACACATTTAACTGTAACACTTGTCCTCTTGAAAAAATTGTAAGGTTTAAACTTTCATTTCAAAGTAGATTTCTAGTCGAATCGAATATTACGTTAGGCAAACAGCACAACACAAAGACTCCCTCGCAGAGACTGATTTGATTACAAAGGCGTCCTTTACAATGGAACCAAGCTCTAAGAACAGCTTCTCGCCAGTTCATCATTAATGTTGCAACGCATCGTTGACTCAAGACCTCTACTGTGTCATAAAAGGTATGCAGCGTTCCGTGAGACGTGTCAGAGTAATCAACATATCGTTAACCCATTAAAAAAAAATGATACTTAAAACTCAGTCTTTTTTCCCAGTAAAAAAACAAAGAGACTTCATCTTTAAATTTGTTGACTTCTTTTGTTGATGCCGCGTAGTTCGCTCATTTCTCTCTCGAGCAATTATTGTGCTGAATAAATACTAAGAGATGGCAATAATTTTAATACTTGCATAGCTATCTCGGATGAATTGCAGCTATCTTTATTTGTGCTACTAAAGAAATATTGTTTTTTTTTAAATAACAAAAAATTATAACTTGTTTTAAAAGAAGTTTTGAAAAAAATCCTTTTTTCCATTAATTTTTTTGTTGTTGTTGAAAATAGAAAAATATTAAAACTTAAAGCAATTTTTAATATTTGTTACATTTAAGTGTCTAGATCTATATAAACTATAGTGGTGGCGACTAAAATTTATTTTAAGATACCTTGTTCATTTCCATGGCCTGTGTTGTAACACTCCTGATAGCAACTTTTATTCCAGGGTTATCTGTTTTGCCCTTAAACATTTGCAAAGACAGGATATTTCTCAAAGAAAAAGATGAATCTTGACCAAATTAGGTTAGCTGAGTATCAGTAGATCAGTTGCAACAACGTTCAACTCAATTCTCATCCTATTATTTCCTTTATAGATGTTTATATTATGTTTAAATTGTCTTTGTTTAAAATTCAACTTTAAGAGCATTGTTTTTTTTTTTTTTTTTTTTTTTTAAATTCAAAAAAATTGTTAATGGTGTAGGCCAGTGGTCGACAAATCGTGGATCGCGAGCCGCATGGTATTACTTTAGTGCGGCTCGAGCATTGGGCCATAAATCGCCTTTGGCTCTGGAAAATTTTTTTTTTTTTATTTTTTTATTTTTTTTTTATTGTTTTTTTTTAAAATTTAATTTTAAAAGTATTGTTTTTTTTTTTTTTGTTTTTTTTTTAAATTCAAAAAAATTGTTAATGGTGTAGGCCAGTGGTCGACAAATCGTGGATCGCGAGCCGCATGGTATTACTTGAGTGCGGCTCGAGCATTGGGCCACAAATCGGCTTTGGCTCTGGAAAAACATGGTTCTTGAATCGAAATGTGTCTCTCTTAAGACGTTTAATCGTCCTGATGATAAGGTTTGGCTCCTTTGACTAATGAGTTTGTCGACCACTGATGTGAGCTACCTAAAAGTTTTAGAGTCCCTGTGTTAAACCATACACGAATTGAAAGTCCTGCATTACATCTTGAACACATTTGATATTTTACTAGACTTTCTTTTAAACATTGAGTTTCTAAAGGGCACTAGACAGCTAAAATAAGTGTTGTGTGACTTTGTTGACCTTTTTGTGTTCAAAATGCCAACGGTATGGCCAAGAGCCCTTCACCTGTAACCGTCAGCTCCTTAGCCAGTCACTTCTTCCAAACAATGCTTTCTGACATGACGTCAATAACTACACCCTAGCAAGTTGTTCTCATCATTTGTGTGTGTGTGTGTGTTATAAGAAAACGACTGCTTTAGTTAATCGCCACGCCTCTAAGGATATTCGTTTTACAAAAGTTAGCGTTTCTTCAAGTTATGTGTAATCAGCGTTATTGCTTTATAAAAACTGGTTTTAGGTTTTTAATACATCATAAATATATAACATATTACTTGGTAAAAAATGTGTAGTACTCACCCCGACAATAAAATCATTTTTTTATGCGAAAAAAAAAAGTTTTGGAGGATGGGTATATTTTTTAAATTTAAAAAAAAAAAACTTTTTAATTTGTCATTTAGAATTATTGAAATACTTGAACATGAAGGTTATGCTTGATACCAGAGAAAATTGTTTGTTGGTTGTTTGGCTGGATAAAGTTCTTGAATGAAAAACGATCGAACACCTAAGGCAGCCTTTAATAGCAAGCAGGGCAAATCTGACGAAATCTCATATGTTGTGCCTCTACAGATGGTCGGAAGGATAAACGATTTCATCGTTATCTTAGACTATGCAAAAATGCTTCCCAACGAACGACATTTGGATAGGATGTTTACGCTTTGTCATAACCCCAATGCTAAAGAGGGCACTTTGCTGATAAGGTCAAATACAGATAATGAAGAGATGTCGTATTCCTAAGGAAATGATGGACGGATAAATTGCAAAGTTAGACATATGAGATAGATGAATCTGCGCTTTAAAAGCCTAAGAAAAAAGTAAGGGAAGCCCAAATTGGGCAACGGATATCATAGCTGATCACAATTCTGACGGACCAAAATGCTTGGTATCTGGGATGCACCCGACTCTGACTGACCGAAATCCTCGTAATCTGAGATGAAGTCATTCTGACGGACCAAAATCCTCGTAATCTGGGATGCACCCTATTCTGACGGACCAAAATCCTCATAATCTGGGATGCACCCAATTCTGACGGACCAAAATCCTCGTAATCTGGGATGCACCCAATTCTGACGGACCAAAATCCTCATAATCTGGGATGCACCCAATTCTGACGGACCAAAATCCTCGTAATCTGGGATGCACCCAATTCTGACGGACCAAAATCTCGTAATCTGGAATGCACCCAATTCTGACGGACCAAAATCCTCGTAATCTGGGATGCACCCAATTCTGACGGACCAAAATCCTCGTAATCTGGGATGCACCCAATTCAGATGGACCAATATCCTCGTAATCTGGGATGAAACCAATTCTGACGGACCAAAATCCTCGTAATCTGGGATGCAACCAATTCAGATGGACCAATATCCTCGTAATCTGGGATGCAACCAATTCTGACGGACCAAAATCCTCGTAATCTGGGATGAAGTCATTCCTGATGGACCAAAATCCTCGTAATCTGGGGTGCAGTCATTCCTGACGGAACAAAATCGTCGTAATCTGGGGTGCAGTCATTCCTGACGGACCAAAATCCTCGTAATCTGGGGTGCAGTCATTCCTGACGGACCAAAATCCTCGTAATCTGGGAAGCAGTCATTCCTGACGGACCAAAATCCTCGTAGTCTGGGATGAAGTCATTCCTGACGGATAAAAATCCTCGTAATCTGGGATGCAGTCATTCCTTACGGACCAAAATCCTCGTAATCTGGGATGCAGTCATTCATGACGGATCAAAATCCTCGTAATCTGGGATGCAGTCATTCTTGACGGACCAAAATCCTCGTAATCTGGGATGCAGTCATTCCTGACGGATCAAAATCCTCGTAATTAGGGATGCAGTTATCCATGACGGACCAAAATCATCGTAATCTGGGATGCAGTTATCCATGACGGACCAAAATCATCGTAATCTGGGATGCAGTTATCCATGACGGATCAAAATCCTCGTAATCTGGGATGCAGTTATCCATGACGGACTAAAATCCTCGTAGGCCGGGATGCACCCAATTCTGACGGACCAAAATTGTATTAATCCGGGGTGCACTAAACAAAACCCTTGCTACGAGATAGGCACCGAGAAGCGAATTGGCCATTACCACCTACCGGTTTATTGGATTTCAAAATGGAACACTATTTTCATAATAAAGATCTATATTCTGGCTGAGGTAGAAAAATATTGAAAAGGAGTTAATCTCCGCCCCCTTAACGCCTTTTTTGCGGGGTTGTGGCATGTTGCCTTAAACATTTTGAGCCGTTTCTACGTTTTCCAAATACTTAAAAATCCCTCCCAAAAATTGTCTTTGGCCCTTATTTGACCTCCGGTGGGGCTGTTGGTCAGTTTGGCTGTGACTGGATGGATTTAGAAAAGTCTCAAGTAGAAATACACATGACTTTTCCAAAGTAAAGCCTTCTAGAATTTCGGCTGCATGTAAAAGGTAAATTAAAAATTTTTTACTGAGAAAAAGGAAACATAAACAAAAATTTTTTTATTGCTGCCTCTCTCAATTCCTTATCTCTGTCAAACGTGGTTCTTTGCATATGCTGCTAACAAACCAGAAGCCGATTTAATGCCAAATCAAACATTCGCCATCAAGTATAATTAATTCAACCTAAAAAATATATTTTTTTTAAAAATAATACAAATAATGATGTAACATTTAGGTTTAAATGTTATTTTTTTGTCGTGTTTTTTTTATCTGTTCCCTTCCCAAAAACCAAATAATTTTTTAAAAAATCAAGTACTAAACATTATTTATTTCCAAAACTTTAGGTAGTGCTAAGGGGCTCTCCGATAAAAATGTATTCTAAAAATGGTTTTAAGATTCATTTAAAACGTTTTAGAACCACTGCTTTAGAGAAAGCCTATGGAATGGGCCATCAGAGGTGAAGACCTAAAAGAGCCTCCATTAACACACGCGAAACCATCACTTATGCAATTTTAAATATAAATCACATAGTGCCACCATCTTTACATTTCCCCGATGTTCTCACCTGAGTAAAGATTTCATACGAAACTGATATCAAACAATACAAATATCGCGTCAACTAAAAGTGTTGATCAGGAAACAACACGTGAGAGTGGACCGACTTCTTTGACTAATCGATTTTACTTTTCAACACTGAGAAGGGCGAACAATACGTAACATCGTCCCAAACCAATCAAAAAAAGGCAACTTTCATGTTCCCAGTACGCCGTGCCTTTCTCATAAACGCGCTTTCATCTTGAAGACTTGTCTTAAACAAAGATTACGCAAAATCTCCCACTCATTTTCTCAACCCACCATATGGTTTCATCCTAACGCACTATGGCCATCCTTTATTCCCCCCCCATACAATGAAGAAACTTTTACTTAAACATTCCGGTCAGATTACAGCAAAGCATTTCCCCTCATTCATGTTACATTTGTTTCTTACACGTTGATTTAAAAATACTTTAAAACTTTTTTCCCTACTTTTTAAACATTTGCTGTGTGATTAGAAACAGTATTTACTACTTAACGTGCGTTCTTGCTTTTACATTGGATACAGTTGCTAGATGCAGTTATGCCTAAAATAGTATCCAAAATATGTTGCATTTTCTTCTTATCCAAATGTATAGTCTCAGCCTATACGTACATTCCTCATTATGCTGTATTATAAAATATTATATCAATTAGTATACGTTTATATATATTTTTTTTTTTTTTTAAAGTGTTAAGCACCAGTTGACAAGATTTTGGTGTGGGTGAGTGATACACGCCATTTAGAAAACGATATTGTGTGGAACAAAAAAGAAAGCAGCCACCTAGATACCGAATTGTGGGGCGTGAGAGACTAGCTATCTATTACTGACATTGTGGGGTAGGAGTGACCAACCACCTTTATACATCTATTTTGGGTTGGGGCTGTGAGAGAGAGAGAGAGAGAGACCAGCTACCTAATTAACGTTCCTTAGCTTCCAGCTTCGACCTCATGCTAAGCTATCGATTAATTTAACTTTAACATTTCCAATCAATAAATTAGTCAATAAATTGTTTTGAAACGAACGACATATGCATCATTGATCTAACAGAAGCGTAATGGACTGATTTCTTTTTTAATTTTACAAATAAATAATGGCGCTAAGAAATTTGAGGCTTTTAAAAACATTGCAAAATACTTTATTTCAGTGGTGTAGCGGGGGGGGGGGGGGTGGGGGCCGCCTCGGGGGGACCCCTTTTTGGGGGGGCAAAAAATTTAAAAAATTAATAATGGACTGATTTCTTTTTTAATTTTACAAATAAATAATGGCGCTAAGAAATTTGAGGCTTTTAAAAACATTGCAAAATAATTTATTTCAGTGGTGGAGGGGGGGGGGGGGGGTTGCGGACCGCTTCGGGTGACACCATTTTAGGGGTGACAAACAATTGAAAAATTTAATATTCACAGAGCTCACACGGCTTGGTCTAACCGAGATTCATAAAAGGATAACCGATCACAAAAACATTTTTACAAATGTAACCAATCCAAATGTGTGCCTTACTAAAAGTTTAACGTTGAGTCGTCAGAAATAAGTAATCCTTTGTTTAGGTCAGAAAAACTCAATCATTATTCCACGCCGATTGAAGTGTTCGGTAACTTCCTTAAGTTACAGGAGTCTACATTTATC
This sequence comes from Lymnaea stagnalis, assembly GCA_964033795.1. Lineage (NCBI taxonomy): Eukaryota > Metazoa > Mollusca > Gastropoda > Lymnaeidae > Lymnaea > Lymnaea stagnalis. The sequence goes on along the minus strand of CAXITT010000394.1, from coordinate 223,211 downwards.
GAAATTCTGAGAAATATGGCTTTTCATTGATAATAAAATACGGTGTAGTCGGGTGATTCTAAAGGATGGGGGCAAGAATGATCAATCCATTAACCGTGGGCCGTCTTAATAAAGTAGAAGAAGATAAGAATCGGTAACAATTAAAAACATTAAAAATGAATTTTTACCCATTTATAGGGTTAAAAAATATATTATTTTACACAATTTCCAATCTTGTAATGATTAATTCTTATTTATTTCTTTTTAGCGTGCTGGGTGGCCGAGTGTTCTAAACTGAGCAAATCTCAAGCTGGTGGTCCTGAGTTCAATTCCAGCCAGAGCTCAGTCATGTAAAAAAAAAAAAAGAACATCATCAGCAACCCGGAAGGATTGGACTCGTTAACCTTGAATGGCAACTCATCTAATGGAAGGAAACTCTGAAATCAAATCCGGAGATGGAGTCCCGAAAGGCAAATAACATTGATGCAATGAAACAATCCAACAACTCCTGGGACGTCACTGGAGCCAAGCTGGTGTTCCCTTGGGTTATCCAGCGGCGTGGAGAGAGGCGATTTGCTTATAATCCTTGAAGAATAATCCCAGCTTGTGCCCCACTCAGCATTTGCATCTCCCTCTAGATAACAGCTTTGTCATAGTGTCGACATGCATAGACAACCTTTTGTAAATTATCAAATCGTGACGCTTAACACATTTATCAAACAAACTTAAGAAAGCTAAAGCTCTGAAAATTACTGTACTGCTATATTTTATGAAATTTAAAAAAAAAAATGTAAAACAGAACATATGCCAAAAAACGATAACAAAATATTTCAATATTCTTGAACCACATTTCATTGTGAAAATTAAATAAATATTGGTGTAGTATAGAGTAATATGATATTATATATATTTTATAAATTTAAATTGGGAAAACAAATTAAAATAAAGTGGTGAAACATGACAAAGAGAATATGTTTAATTACAACGTTCGTATTGGAAATAAAAATATGTTCCTAAGATTTTCGTTTCAAAATACAAATATTTACATATGTATACATTTATATATATATTTGTTTCCACTTTTGAAAAGTATCGTTCATGGGAAAATTGTTCAACATTTTAATAAAATATTTTAAAAAAAACTTTTTAAAAAAAAAATGTTAAAAAATATATAATAGGTTAGTGCTTTAAAAGACGTAAATAATGGTTTAGAGATTCATCCTTATATACAACAATGTTGTGTGTTAAGATTTCCAAAAAAAAGCAGAAATACATGCCAATAATTTGTTTAATTATAATGAAGATATCAAGATAATCAGTTACGTTAACTCTAAAAACATTTAAAATGGTACACAAGCGTTTTGTTGTAATTTTAAGGATATGTTTTTGTACAATTAATTCTTTAGATATCAAAATAATTTTTTTGTAGTTTAGGGGCACGAAAAGTGGGCTAGGTGGACCTTTGACACATATCCAAAGTAACATACAAGCTTCTTAAAACTAAATGATTTTAAAAACGTAAAGACTATAATCTACGCTAAATGTGTTAAACTTTAATTATGATTACACAAATATTCAAAAATAAAACTTTTTTGGCATAACTTTATAAAAACGTTTTTCGCAGTCAAGCCCAGTAATGAAATGAAATTTAGTTTACAGAGGAAAAGTGATAACGTATTAAATTTAATACGACGCCTCTAACAAATAAGTATATCCAGTCACACATTTCATTGTTATGACGTTAAGCTATGTGTCGCAAGTAAGGCGGCGTTAACAAAATTTATTAGCATTACAAATATTAAGATCAAATATCGCCCAGGTTAATAAAAAGCTAACGTTCTACAGATATCACAGCCTGCTTGCGTCTAAGCATTAGCGTAAAAAAGGTGCTGCGATGGTTGCGGCCTCTCCAGGGTTACACTTTAGTTGTCCTTCAAACGTTCATGTTCTGCGTTACATCATTTGATGAGGAACTCATCCCTGTTGACTAAATGTGAGCAATGCAAAATAAAGTAAACATAATTGCTGGGGGAGTCTTTTATTTTTAAACAAACACAATTTTATGGATATTTGCAAGTGGTCTGGCTGGTAATATTTAAGATTTTTAGAAAATCAGTTATTCTGCTGGTAAAAATCTCTTTCATGTGTACATATATTTTTTGAATATATTATATCAATCACTGTACTTTTCATATAATTCGGCCCAAGCAGTAATACTGACTTAAATTGTAAAATCTTTGTTTGAACTAATAAAATAAAAAAAATATTAAAAAATAGGATAGGCAAAATTGTCTGAATGTGTGCAATGTTTTTTTTTTATTTCTCCTCTTTTTTTTATTGTTTTTTTTTAAATTTTCTAAATAAAGATAACACATGCATTTCCACAAGGGAATTGAAAAAAAAACATTTATTGGCTTGTGCATAGGGCTGGATTAGTCAGTAGTAGTTTCACTTCGATGTGGAGTTGGCTCTTTCGAATCCTCACTCCATGGCTTTTAAGGACTCAGCCCTTCTCAGGGCGTTCACGTGAGCAGCTAACAGAGTGGCACACTAGGAAGCAGCTCTGATGATCTAGTGCTCTGATGAACTGGTTAGATCATTTACAACTTTGAAGTGGGTCCTCAGGCCCTGTCCTTCTTGGCTTCTTTGGGCTTTTGCGTATGGGGACTAAACAGCACTGCGATGCAAGGGTGTAAGTGAATTCTCTAATTCTTTACCTTGTGATTTTTCAGGGTTATGTACTTTTCAGGGCGTTCACGCAGGGGGATTTTACGGCAGTACAATACAGAGATCTATTCACTGTGGTGCACTAGTAGCAAGGGCTACTTAGTGATTATATCATGCATTCGGGGTTGAAAGGCCTGAGGCAATTTTTGTACCTCAACTGTTTTTTTTGTTTGTTGTAAGCTTGTTCCATCCGTGAATGTCTTTGGCAGGAATGAACAGTTTCTATACTGACTTCTTGCATGTATATGCTGGAACTGCCTGGCATGGCCGCGTCGCCGTCTATGAGGGAGAGGGACTAGTTTCCGTTTAATGATGGTGCAGTGGACCAGCCCATTATTTGTATTGTACACAATTGAGAGCCTGGATAGTCGTCTTAATTAACAAATATTTTTCCATCTATTTCTATCTTAAGAAATGTAACCTATCAGATTATTTTTCACAACAAACACATTGTCACATAAAACTTAATATGTAATTTTCAAATATATTCTTCTGATAGTTGGAACAAAGTCGTTAGCAGTTCACGTAGTTTTTATTTCCAGGTATCTTTGTTGTTGAAACAAGGAGGCTGAGTTCACGGGGACACATTGGCTCCCTCCACATATCATATACACGACAATTACTTTTTGACTTATGACAACGAGGACAGCATTAAGGACAAGGTAATTAGAATATCACGTTTCTAGATTGGACTCAATTTGACCTCATTACAATGCGGTCTTATGGAATGGAAATTTTTTTTTTAGTCTCATAAAATCCTGATCATTAAAGAAAACTATTTTTTTAAAGGTCTCTTGAAATTATAATAAAAAATGTGCAATTTAATACAAATACCCTTCTAATGCCCCTTCCCATGTAATGATCGAACCGTCTGACATATTGGTCTCAAAACATTGACTACGAGTTACACAGTGATCGAGGCGCACGTGAGTTTTTACTCTCAAATAATTTGTTATTTCTTGTTTTGCATTGTATGCTGAAGAAGGCATTCAGATGAGACCTGCTTTAGTTTCAGCTATAAAATGAGTGGAATAAAGTAGGATTAAACCCGAATAAAGGAACGCAACGAAACAACGAACGTGTCGACAGGAAGCCTTTCGTCAGCGAACAAAACAACAGAAAAAAATAGTTTTAAAAAATAGCACTTGGCTTAGAAGTAGTATCCGTGGGCATCAAATGAATTGTTATCGGTCATTTCATTGTTTATTTTTTTCAAAATTTCCTGTAAATAATAAATAGGGTTTCTAGCGACCGGACGTGTTCGAGCCTAAGAAAATATTTTGTCCTGTATCGAAGCTATACAATTGTTCCTCTCCTAGTTCCATCGATAAATTGATGATATAATCCTGATACGTTACATATAATTAATGATAGAGTTCTAATACTTTATAAATATATAAATTGATGACATAGTTTTGATATGTTATATATAAATTGATGATATAGTTCTGATACGTTACATATATATTATAGTTCTGATATGTTGTCTATAAATGGATGACATAGTTCTGAAACGCTATATATAAATTGATAATATAGTTCTGATATGTTAAATATATTCGATAAAACTGTTTGCCGTAGTCGTCCCGTAGTTCGAATTTGCCTTCCATCGGCGTACCTAAGGGTTTCTAAAGGAGTAGCTTTAGCTCAGGGTAAACCGTGCTTCATCATTCCTAGCGCTGTCCACTTCCCACTCTCTCAAATTATCCAAATAATTTTTATTACTGGTTCATTTCCATCTTTTGTTACATATCACGATTTAGATGTTCGTTTCAATATTGTTGGATTGCATGTTCACTGACATCATACCTGACATTTTAATATTCGTTCTATCAATTCAATAAATAAAAATACGATAGTCTCTCAAAAGAATACATTTAGTGATTAAAATCTGATGAAATATTAACGACTTGTGCTTCCATACATTTGGCTTTCTACACCTGATTCTATAGCTGTTATACATGAGGCAGCACATTAACGCCCTTGACACGTACTTGGACGATTAAATCAAGTCCCAAAGCTATCACCACTTCCCGGAAAACAATTTAAAAAAACAAACAACAACATCTCTTATTTCTAGGCACTTTATAGGCTATGGACCTCTAGAATCTCTAGGACCTCTAAGATCTCTAGGACCTCTAGGACCTTTAGGACCTCTAGGGTCTCTTGGACCTCAGGACGTCTAGGATTTTAGGACCTATAGGATCTCTAATACCTCTAGGATCTCTTGGACCTCTAGGATCTCTAGGACCTCTAGGAACTCTAGGATTTTAAGACCTCTAGGATCTCTAGGACCTCTAGGATCTCTAGGATCTCTAGGACCTCCAGGAATTCTAGGATTTTAAGACCTCTTGGACCTATAGAACCTCTAGGTCCTCTAGGATTTTAGGACCTCTAGGACCTCTAAGGTTTAAGGTCGTTTCAACAAACAAACAAAGGTTCTGGTCCTTGGAAAACATCTCCGTTTATTTGAGTTTTTAGAAAAGTATTATTATTATTATTTTTTATTTAGAATATGTTTTCCCCGTAAAGACTTCAAAAATAATAATAAATGAAGTGTTGTTTTTAAAAACGGTCACAAACAAAGGATATCCTGTTATCCTAAAGTCACCATGAGACAAGAACCTTTCAGTTGCATCTCTTTAATGTCTAACTCTCTAACTTTAGTCAGCTGGATTTTAACCTCACTGTTTTCTGTCCTTGACATATTTCTTCAGATATTTTCAAATAACAATGTGAAAAAGAACATTCATTCACAATCCAAGGCAAACGTAATTCAAAGTGTCTTTTACTCCAGTAATTGCTTTTAAGTTTACTGCCTTTGAGTCAAAATGGACCTCACTTACGACTGCACACAAAAGTTACACCCCGGCGCAGGCTCACCAACCCTTTTGCCACACCACTTGTTATACGCATTTAAATAGATCTATAGATCATATACTACTTTTACACCAACTGCTGCGTTTTCCCTGCTACTAGACTAAATATTTCAAACGTTTGCCCATGCGAATTTTAATTTTTCTTAAGAAAAGAATATAAATCCAAAAAGTATTATATGTTAAAGTAAAATTCGTATTCATTTTTTTAAAGGTTCGATTTCTTCGTGAAAATGAATATGGGGGCGTTGTCTCTCGGATTCTGTTGGAAGATGATTTCCATGGGCTTTCCTGTGGTAATGGAAAATATCCTTTGTTGAGAATCTTGAAAGAGCAGTGCTCAATCATGATGTACCCCAAGGATGAAATGAATGTATAATATATCACCAATATCTCTTATTGTGATTAACGTTGCAATATTTTTTTAAGCTTCTTGATTTACACAATAAAGTTTATTTTGTTTATATTGATTGGACGCATTGAAATAAAACACCAACAACTTTACAACAGATTTTATACCGTGCTAAACATATTTAGTGTTTATCTAAATTAATTTTCTTCCCTTCGCCACCACTCTTATCTTTTTAGAACGCTATCTTTGCACCCTTTTTTACCAACTGATAAACATAAAAACAATATAACCTTCCTTAACATGTTAAGCCCCAATTCACTTCCCTACTGTTACTTTCGAATGCGCTATATCTACAGTTAACCTTATATCCATCAGACGTCAATCCACACACCTCAATTTACCACCTTAAACCCCCACTCCACAAACCTCCCCTTACCAACTTAAAACACCAAAATGCACATAGATCCCACGCAACCTTAAGCCCCCCCCCCCAATCAAAATACAACTACTTTGCATATTAAGCCCCTCCCCATGCTACTCAGTTAACCTTATATCCATCAGCCGTCAATCCACACCCCTCAATTTACCACCTTAACCCCCCACTCCACAAACCTCCCCTTACCACCTTAAACCACCAAAATGCACATAGATCCCCCGCAACCTTAAGCCCCCCCCCCCAATCAAAATACAACTACTTTGCATATTAAGCCCCTCCCCATGCTACCCCCCCCCTTTTCATTACCATTTCCACACCAAATCCGATCAACTTCCATTATTAATTTTAGCCCCCAACGCATTAAAATCTTTAGTCCCAATTAAAACACCCTCCTGTACCACCCTCTATAAATTCACTATCTCTTACCACCTTACGACCCAAATCAACTCACCTTTACTGACCACCTGAAGCCACAAATCCTAACAAATGCCTTCATCTTAATAATACCCAATCCCTACCTATTTGCTCTTTTGTTTTATTTTTTTTTTATAAGTCTGACTATATTCAAATAAAGTTATTCATTCTAACTTTATTTGAATATAGTCAGACTTATAAAAAAAATAAATAAAACAAAAGAGCAAATAGGTAGGGATTGGGTATTAATAAGATGAAGGCATTTGTTATATTAATATTAATATTAATTCTATTATCTTTGATATGTTTGTTGTCTGTGATGAAATTTTAAACCGAAAATATGCTTTGTTTTAGATTTAATCTCAAAGATGAATTTGGCATTTTGGGGATAGAAATATGTAGAAATAAAAAACAAAATCACTCACTCACTGATCGCAGGATCTCAAGAGATGCAAGTTCTATAAAGTTGTACATGTACATGGACGTACATCTCGTATTGTAGGCATAAACTTTAAAGAGGCCTAAAATGAATAAAGTCCGATGCAAGTTTATTATTTATTTTCTGGGGTTATTTCATGTTTATGTTATTGAGTGTGTTCTTTAATTAGTGAACGTGTTTAAAAAAAAAATTAAGAAACTTTGCAATGTTTTATAATGTTTGATTGGGACGGAGATAGCAGAACTCTATAAAATATATGAAAGCCAAATATTACGATGGATTCTAAAGAGATCAAAATGAGGTAATGTCTGGACCATTACATTTCTGGATTTCAAGCTATCACAACAATGACAGTAATATTCATTGATAACTGTTTTTCACAAAATAAAAACCATTACATCTTTACATATCTCCAAAATATTGTGCATAAATGTGTTTCTTTAATACAAGCTAATCTTAAGTTACCCCTCCCGGGAAATAGCCGCATGCCTTGTGATTGGGAATTGGTCCAATTGAAAAGAGGAGAAAAAAGACAGGGTCATTCTACCTTCAAGTTGGGTATCACTCATAAAGAATACATATACCAAGCAGCCATTTTTTGTTGTTTATGTGGAGCATCCTCTAACAGAAAACATGATGGAAGATGGAAGCTCTGTTTTTAAAGTCCTAGATTATAAAAGACGATACGACCCATTTCTAAACGCAGAAACTGGTATTGATGAATTCAGAGGGGCGAAGTTTAAAAGGGGCCAGGTACCACTAGGTCGAAATTCTAAGACTGCAGAATGTTCTGATTTCATATATACTTTTAAACATGGACAAATCTTTTAACACCACTTTTAACTAAACTTAATCGTGCTTAGATCAATTTTTATGTTTCTAAGCAAAGAAGGGCATACTTACCTTAAGAAAAGACCATAGTATGTGAATTGTTGTAACAGTTGTCATTGTCAGCAATACGTGAAACACTCCCAGTTCACTCAGCTTCTTAGTATGACACAGAAGACAGTGGAGTCAGCACTGGATGAACATAAACAAGCTCAAATAGAGCGATGAAATGACCGAGTTGATCCCCATTGCTACCGATCAAAAGCTAAAATATGTAAATAACAAACCACCCCTTTCTCTCAGGTATGCAGATTGAATTTGCTCAAACACTGCAAAACCTGGGTGTCTACTTAAACAGAACGCTATCTATGAAAAATCACATAAACATGATTTGCAAGGCAATTTTTTTGGAGCTAAACAGAATTAGTCACATTAGACCTTTCCTGACGTTTGATGCAACAAAGAGGCTGATGTCTGCATTTGTGCTATCACGCATGGACTACTGCAATGCTCTCATGGTGCGTCTTCCAGCTACATATTTGGATACAATTTTAAAAAGTAAAGAATAATCCGGCTCACATTGTTTTTTTACAAACTCAATTTTGACCATGCTAAGACACTTCTGAGATAGCTGCATTGGCTGCCGGTCCGCGCTTGTATAGAGTACAAAATTGCAACTGTGGGCGACCGCTGCTTGCATGACCTGGCACCGTCCTATCTCAAAGCGCTCATGATGCCTTATGTACCCACTAGACAACTCCGCTCTTCCGAAAGTGGCTAACTCTAGATACCATGTGTTTGCCTTGAGACTTATGGAAGGCGCTCGTTCGTATTTGCTGGCCCAACAATTCGGAACACACTTCCTGTCACTCTCAGAAAACGCCAGATACGGGAGTCTTTCAAAACCGATTTGAAAACATGTCTATTGCCCAAACACCTGTAGGGGTAATGTTGTGTACCATCTTTTCCAGTTAGATGTAAAGTGGCCTGCGTTGTTTATGGCTGCAAGGGATGAAAGGCTTAAAATGGGTATTTTCATATGTAGTTTTTGTAATGTTGTGTTTTGTATTTCAATGTGATAAATTATTTTTTTGTATTTCTCTTTTAATATCGATGACTTTGTACCACGTTGTGAGCCTTTAGGGATGAAATGTGATTATCACATAAGCTTTGTTTTTATTTTTTATTATTATAAATATAACCATTGTTTATTGGCAGGGGGAGCATTCCAGAAGCTACTTTTTAATTATGCCTTGGATAGCTTGAATCTTGACCCAACTTGGCACCTGTATCCATCATTTTCCGGAAGGAGCTCTTACTGGGTTATGAACTTTTTATAACATTCCATAAAATTAACACCAAATACTCCTATATGAGTAGATGGATCTTGACAAAACTTAATGCGCATACATTTTATCGATGCAGGGCCGATCTAGAAAGTTCCACAATTTCAAAAAGCTATAACTGTAGTATTTTAATCCGATTTTAATTGGAGAAATTTTAAATTGTATCTCTATAATTTATCTGAATGATTTTATATGGTACCCACCTCATATCAGACATAACTTAAATTTCAGTTATTAAATGGACCTCACCGGGGCCGCATTTAATTTTAAATGTACTTTACTTGTAGTAGTTTAATTAAGTTGTATCATATTTCGCAATCGAGAAAAAATTACGTAGAAAAGTAATTTTTTACACGTTTCATGGAGGATATTAATTTTAATTTAGAATGTTCCTGAAGTTTCTTTATTGTTCTAAGGGGATATATAATGGGATCTAAAAGTTCATTCGAAAAAAATCGCCCTGAGTATGATCCAATTTGAAAACGGGATTGTGCCAGGGTCGGGGTCAGAATGCGATTGGGGTCCTACGGGATCGGGGTCCCCTCAAGATCGGGATCCTAATGCAATTCCTGGATGACACCGGGTATATTGCCTAGTCATATCATATCATATAAAAAAAGTGAAAGTTTGTGGGTTTGTTCCACAAAGGCTTTTACATGGATTGATGGACCTTGACTTATCTTGGCACATATATCCATCATGATCCAGAAAGGAACTCCTAAAGGGTTATATACTTTTTATAAAATTCCGTTTGGGGCCGAGGGCCCCGAATTCGTTTTTTTCTTTATATGAGCTATATAAATACAATTAACAACAAATACTCCTACATGATTCGATGGTTCTTGACCAAGCTTAGTACACATATACTTTATTATCCATACTAATGAACCGAAGAAAAAGAAACCAAAGGCTACTGACCTCATAATATCCATCCCTCTGGGGCCGGGGGCCTCGTTTAATTTTTTTCTTACATAAGCTTAATAAATATTTATAAGCTTAGTACTCTACATAAATGGATGGATCTTGACCAAACCTAGTAAACATATACTTGATTATCCATAGCTGTAGTTTCCATGTGAATTGATGCATAAAGGCCTCACGTTTGAGCAATATCCTTCATTGCCCGTATTAAATTATCGGTGAATTTAAAAATAATAATATTCATTTTGGAATTTTCCAGAAAGTTCGATAAATTTAACAAGCTATTTCTATTGCATTTTTAAATGATTTTATTGGGGCAGATTTTAAGTTTTAATTACATAATTTATCTGAATGATTTTTATAGCCCCCCTCCTCTCCCCGCCCTTAATCTCAGACATAACTAAAAAGGTAATTTAATAAATGGGTCACCATTTGGGCCCCTATTTTAATTTAAATGTACTATAGTTATAGAAGTGCAAATAAGTTGTATAATATTTCGTATGTGAAAAATTATTACTTAGAAAAGTATATTTTTTACAGGTTTGATAGAGCATATTAAATTAAATCTAGAATCTTCCAGTAGGTTCAATATTGTTCTAAGTGGTTATATGACGTGATTTGAAAGCTTATTCGAACAAAAATATCACTGAGCATTATCCCGTAGAGATATACGATCCTAATGCGGAGCGAGATCCATTTATAACGCGATCCCAACGGGTAACGGGATCAAACCGGGATCGGGATCCTATCGGGAAACGGGATAAAATTGGAAAAAAATAATTCCTAGGTGAAACGAGACCCATAGAGAACGGTATCCTAACGGGATCGGTAGCCCTCGGCATCCACCAAGTTCGGGATGCCATCGGAATCAAGTTACCGACGGGATCGGAATCCCACTGTGATCTGGATTACCCCTGTATTCGGAGCAACAATAAAATTGGATCCCACCGGGATTTGGATCACACCTGACATGGGATTGCGCCGGGATCGGCGTTGAAATGGGATTGGGGTCCCATTGGGTTCGGAGTCCAACCAGGATCGGGTTCCAAATGCATTACCGGGCAACGCCAGGTATATCCGCTTGTATATATATATAAAAGTTAAAAATGTGTATGTCTGTTTGTTCCACAAAGGCTTTTACATGAATAGATGGATCGTGACCAAACTTGGCACATATAGCAATCATTATCTGGAAAAAAACCTCTTACGGGGTTATAAACTTTTTATAACATTCCGTTTGGGACCGGGATCCCAAAATGTCGGGTTTTTTTCAATATGATCTATATCAACAATGTGACCAAATAATACTCCTTTACAAATAGATGCATCTTGACCAAACTCAGTACACATGCTTGATTATCCATAGTCAAATACCGAAGGGCACTGAACTCATAATATCCATCCCTCTGGGGCTGGGCGCCCCGTTTCAATTTTTTCAGTATAAGCTGTATAAATATCAATTGGCTTAATACTCCTACATGAATAGATGGATCTTGACCAAACTTATTACACGTACACTTGATTATCCATCTTCAAATACCAAAGGGTACAGAACTGATAATATTCATCCCTCTTGGGTCGGGGGCCCTATATAATTTTTTCTATTATAAGCTATAACAACGTCAATAGGCTTAGGCAACACTATAAATTCTATGTGAGTTTATGGATCTATGCATAGCTTAATAGCATACACTTTGTTTTCTTTACTGAAATATCGATAGATTTAAAACTAATATCCAATCCATGCAGGGCCGATCCATTATTTTATAGATTGTTCGATAATTTAAAACAGCGATATCTATGGCATTTTTAAACTGATTTTAACCGGAAACATTTTAAATTTTAATTCTATAATTTATCTGAATGATCGCAAGTGACTACAAATCCACCACTACTGGCTCCTTCATGGACCTCTTAAGAAGGTTTGATATTCCCTCCCTTAAACAGAGACGAGAAGAGCTCCGTCTAACATTCCTCTATAAAGTGGTCACGGAGCTAGTGCCCGCCATTCCAGCTAACACGTATCTCACCCTGCAGAAGCCAGGTCACTTAATCAGGGCCAAAAACTCAATAAACACTGACCTCACCTCTGACAACTCCATGAGCAGTTACATCCGGAACAATAGTAGTAAATACTTCACTGTGCCTCGGTGTAACACAGTCCAATACAAACAATCATTCTTCCCGCGAACAATATTTTAATTTAAGACTAACCAATATACCCGGCCTTTCCCGTAGATCATTCGCCAAAAACACCGCTAAAGCCTTTTTATTAGACTAACATTAAAATTAATCGGTAACGAAAAAGATATCACCTCAAAGATAAAAAATGAGACTAGATATTTGTCTCCTATAAAAATTCCTTCATAGTAACGTTTTTTAACGTTTCCTTCCCCTATAGCATCCCGTTTCCCGATGGAATCCCATTTTTGGGGGGGTATAAATTTTCCCAGAGGGATAACGACCCCGTTTTGATCCCGATCTCGGTTTGATCCCGATCCCTGGTGGGATGCCTATCTCGGTGGGATCTCAATGCTTCTTGGTTCCCGATGACGTCAGGTTCCCTTTTCCCGGAGGGGTGTTCATCCTGTGGGATTCCGATACCGGTCGTATCCCGATCCAGCTGGGATCCCGTTTACCGTTGGAGTCCCGTTTCCCAGAGCGAGTCTATAGCTTTCCTAGAGATAGAGGGTCCTATTAAATATCAGTCTGATAAATAATAAAATTAACATTTAAAAATTATCCCATAAAAACTGCTTTAAAAATTCTACAGATAAAGCTTTTTAAATTATCAAAAGTTCTGTAAAATTATAAAGTTTTGAACCGGTTCCTACCAGTGTTCCTTATCTTCGCTTTGTCTAGGGGTTATTATATTAATAACACTCACTATTGATTATTAGAAAAAACATATCTTTATTAACAAACTACATCGTCAACTGCCATTACTCAAAATCATCAAAACTCTAACAACAATACGTCTTTCACCTCACCACAAGATACGTCACAAAATACTAAGCAGAATATTTAAAGCCTCACTGTTACGCACTGGCTCCTCTTGTGAGAAATTACTCTCCTGTTTTAAATGTTATGGCTCGTTCAAACAGTGCCTAACAAAGGACGATGCCATAGATAAATAAAATAACAAAAGTTCGACACCCAAAACTGTACCACTTAAAATTAATAAGATTTAATTTAGTAATAATACAATTACAAAAGAAAAGACATATAATTACAAATCATCATTTTGAGAGTATTTGGAAGTCTTGTACCGGTACACAATTAGTACAATGTGCCAATTAATAATGATGAATAATGAATACGAATAAACACATATGAGCGTAAATAATAATACACGTCTCGTGAAGTTAAAAATATCTATCAATCTCCGTCTCCCTCTGTGCCTTTCAATCCCTTATATGTGTGGGATTACCGATGCGTCTAGAAACGCCCTTACTTTTTCTAATACAATCAAGATTTTTCGACAAGATACTAGTGGACCTACTAGCCATGTTTAATTGGAAGCGGTATTAAACAAGATACATCAAAGACTAAGCCACGCCCACAACAAACGCTACCGTCTGCTAGAGATCTAATGTGGGGTGAAACAAAGTTCAATCACGGGAAAAGTGTACTACATAAAAACACATATACTCTCTACACTAAACATTTGTTTCCGTACGAAACATTTAAGTCCCTAAATCTAGTTTTAAATTTCTGTAAAAGTCTAGATCAGCCTTTAAAAAGTTTTGATATTATTTATTTTAAGTTTAACATATATCAACATGGACTATGAAGTATATTGCCACAAAACTAGGCCCAGAATCATCAATTCACAAAGAAACTATAGTGCTTTCTTACCAAGCCTATTGATATTTAGATCTCTTTTTTTATGTTAAAGGAAAAATGAAATGGGGCCCCGGCCGCAAAGAAATAGATGTTATGCGTTCATTACCCCTAACCATTTGAATATGGATAATCAATTTTTATGTGTACTAAGTTCGTTTAAGATCCATTTTTTCTGTAAGAGTATTTGTTGTTAACTGTATGTATACAGAACTAATATTAAAAAAAAAACATCAACAACAACGAGCCTTAACGAAGCGTTACCAAATTTCATAACACATCATTTCATTTCGGGACCATGATGGATATATTTTCAAAGTTTAGTCAAGATCCATCAATCCATGTTATAACGTATTTGCAAAAAAAACAACCAACATACAAACAAACCCACAAACAAACCCATAAACAAATCCACAAACCAACACATGTATAGTTTTATACATATACTTACATGCTATATATTTATATATATATGACATGATGAAATTCGATAAAGTAAATATACATTTAATAATAGCACTCTTCGTCTTCCCATGCACCATGCCACGCTTTGTTAGTTGTTTAGGAGCCTGGAGTTGGTCTTCCTCTGGTAGTTTGCCTCAGGCTTAAAATTTATCTTTTTAGGAATTTCCTTACATAAAAGCGTCATTGGCAGTTAATCGATTCATTCCTACTCGTCTAGAACTTTACAAACAAAATCTTCAGATGTCTTCGGCTGTTAAGAAGTATCGATTGAGGAGCATAAAACTCAAGAGGCTCTTAAATCTGAATGAACAAAGGCATGTTTTGATTCAATTGAATTGTCAGTCATGCTAGAAATGAACGAAATCAAGTTAGCTGACATTGCATTATTTGTGTTACTATAAAGGCAGTAGCAGAGGGGCGCTGCTAGGATAAAATAATTTGAAGTTTTTTAAAAAGTGTTACTGGAAACTATTTTATGTTTGAACGAAGACATAATTTTCGTTATACAGAAGACTCTTTGTTGAATAAATAAGTCTATAATAACAGGTGAAACATTGATCAAATGCAAGTACTGCAACAAGTGAGTATCAAGACGCAAATTAATTTTTTTGAGTAACAAATATAACAGGTGTAAATATATATTATTTAAAAATGTAAATTAAAGTTCAGACTACTGTAATTCAATATATAGCAATATATATAATTTATCATATATATATATTTATATCATTTATATTTAAAAGTAAAAGTTTGTTTGTTTGTGGATTTGTTTCACATACGTTTTTTTACGGATTGATGGATCTTAATCAAATTTGTCACATACATCTATCAGTATCCAGAAGGATCTCTTAAAGGGTTATGGTTTTTTATAACATTTCGTTTGGGGCCGGGGGCCCCGAATTCGTTATATCCTCATATGATATATGAGAATTGTGGATTTGTTCCACATACGCTTTTATATGGATTAATGGATCTTGGTCGAATTTTGCACATATATCTATCAGTATCCAGAAGGATTTCTTAAGGAGTTATGATTTTTTATAACATTTCTTTTGGGGCCGGGGGCCCCGAATTCTCTTTTTCATCATATGAGCTATATAAATAAAAGTAAGAACAAATAGTCCTACACAAATAGATGGATCTTAACAAAACTAAATACACATAGGATTTATTATCCATTTTCAAATACCGAGGGGTACTGGACATATAATGTTCATTTCTGTGGGGTCGGGGTCCAATTTAATTTTCCCATTATATAAGTTAAAAACTAACATGAAAAGATGGACCTTGACCAAACTCAGTACACATTCACTTGATTATCCATATTCAAATACCGAAGGTTATTAAACTCATAATTACCATCCCTCTTGGGCTGTGGGTCCCATTTCATTTCAAAATGTGTAGTCTAGTTAATTACTTTAAAAGTTTCATGGCACTACTGTTAAATTTCCCTTCAAAATGAAATTGTATTTTGTGGTATTTCAGATTTTATCGAGTCCTAATCGATATTCGTTAAAAATCTAGGACGTGCATTGAAAAACAAGAAGTGTAAATAGGAATTAGGAAATGTATAAAGTAACTAGCAAGTGTATAGTGTATCTATGAAGTGTATAGAATACCTAAGAAGTGAGCAGAATAACAAGAAAATGTATAGAATACATTAAAATTGTATAGAATACCATTTTTTTTTCATTCATCCCTCTCGTTTGCGTATTAGTATAAGAGATCAGTGACGTTATGGTTGGATATGATGTGTTTTTTCAGTTTATCTCCATTAAAATAGAATCCTTTATGTCTCAGTCTGCCAGCTATTCTTCAAATTATGTGTCTGGTTCTTTATGATGAAGATGTTCACTGAATCTATCAGATTACCTCTTCCCGTCTCACCTAAATTTTAACTGCGTTATGGTACCTGGGGTCGAAATACGTTACCAGTGTTGCTTGACATGCACATTGCTTACGATTAAATGAAAACATTAGTAAGATTATTATTATGATAAAATTGAAATGTAGGCGTTTTTGGATACCATAACTTCAATTTAAAGTTATTCATGAAATCAACCATCTAAATAATATATATATATATATATATATATATATATATATACAGAGAGTAGAATTTATTTTTTTTAAATACAGCATGTTTTTTTGTATCTTGTATTTCTCTTTAAAACAATATATAAACGCATATTTATTATTTTTTTTTTAAATAATATATATATATATATATATATATATATATATATATACAGAGAGTAGAATTTATTTGTTTTAAATACAGCATGTTGTTTTGTAACTTGTATTTCACTTTAAAACAAAATATAAACGCATCTTTATTATTTTTTTTTTCAATTGTCATTAATATTCTTAATTCACATTTACGTAATTTTGCATTTCAGATTGATAGAAAATTGTCCTAACATGAAGTATAACTTATTTGGAAATGTTTTCATTTTTATCTTTCAAATCCAATTTTCATGTGGTAAGAGTTTTCTTTTATAGTTAGCATTCTCTCAAAATGTTATATTCATGAATAATATGTCTTTTTTTTTTTGTGAGCGCTTGTTTTATAATACTATTAATTAAAGCCTACTTAATTTTACATTAACGTTAATTAGGTAATAATGATTATTCACGACCGACCCCCTGATTCCATCTAAAAACTATAAAGACTTGCGTTTGCAATATCTGGCATGAATGATATTTAGTCAAATGGCGTGGACTTGTATCTTTATCTCTTATTTGAAATTCTGATATATCTATTATTTTTTTAAAGAATTGATTTTATTGTTAACCAATAATTGAAATGATTTAGATGTTTGTGATTCATTTGTTTTTATTTTCTTGTTTTTTTGTTGTTTTTTTGTTGTTTTTTTTTAAAAAAAGAAATAAATGGCTTTTCGCATTTGAATGTTAACTTGACCTTTTACCGTGTTATTCTTTTAACATTTTCGTTTCAGGAAAATTAACTTTTAAAAATTGTACAGGGTGTGATTGAGTTTTCGAAGTAGTTTAGACTTTTCTTGAAACTCAAAAACTTTGGAGTAATGTTAAAATATCATGTTAATCAATAATAATAAAATAACAAATTGTATAATATATTTTACATTCCATCCATCCATTCCTGTAGATTACAGTCCATCTAGGGCTTTGGTGTGACTCACTGTTTCCTTCCACTCAGACCTAACTGATGCTTTTCTTTTCCATGCTTGGATTCGCGGTTGTTGTAGATCTTTTTCCACATCATCCATCCAACTAAGCTTAGGTCTGCCTTTGAGCCTTTCTCAGCAGGTGCTTATCGTGATGCACCCTCTTCACTCCTCTGTCATTTGGCATTATCTCTAAGTGCCCTGCCCAGCGTAGCCTGCCCTTTTTTATTTCTGCTACTTTGGTGGGATCCTGATATAGACTACAAAGTTAATGGTTGCTTCGTATTCTACATTCATATTCATCCTAAATCCGTCCATATATTTTGCTGAGAATGTTAATCTCCAAAGTGTTTCATAGAATTTGTGCCATTTTGGTTAGGTTTCACATATTTAACATTTGGTCTAATAACATCTTTATAAATAGTTTTCTTTGTTTCTCTTGTAATGATTTTACCTTTCAGTATTTTCTTACAAATGAAATAGGCCTTTTTCTGGCTGATATTCTTTCTTTTATTTCTGTAAGTAATTCTCTTCTTTCATTTAATAAAGATCCTAGGTATTTGAAGTGATTTACTTTTTCAAAAGTCTGATTTCTAATTTTAATGGTTTTATCTGTTTGTTCTTACCTTAACATAGACATGTATTATGGTTTTTGGTTGTTAATTTTCAGCACTGCTTGTAGTGATGCGTCTTCTCCTTCATTCAAATATTTTAATATTTCGTAAATACTTTTGCCTAGCAGTGCTTTGTCATCATCATGTGTAAGATACTAAAGGTGTTGATTCTGTGCATATACAGGCCACCTCCCAATATGTGAAATAAGTTGAATGTCTCCCATTTTACTGCTGAGTTTATACAGCTCCTAGACACGTACGCCTCTACCAATAGCAACGTCATCATAATCGGTGATACCAATTGCCATTTCGATTCGACAACTGACAGCTATGTGAAGACTCGAAAATCAGCTCTTGAAACATACGGTATGATCTAGCTTGTCACTGTCCCGACACAGACACGGGGTCACATCCTGGATTGGCTAGTTGTCAGAGAGGACCTTGCAGCTATGATCCACAACTTCCTTATTGAAGATAATTTAATATCTGATCACTTCCCCGTATACTTTCACTTTGACTTGAGGAAGCCAGGGCGCCTTCTACGTACAATCATATCCCGTGACCTCCGAGAAATAGATCTAGTGGCCTTCAAATGCGACGTCGCCGCCCTTAGATGCAGCGAAGAAGACTCTGTGACAGACTACAACAATGATCTTAGAGTCATCATGAACAAACATGCACCTCTGTCCACACGGCGAGTTACGGACCGCCCTTCTGCTTCATGGCTTACGCCCAAAATTAAGGAAACAAAGCAGAAGCAGTGACGTGCAGAACGCCAATGACGGAAATTGGGCTTGTCTGTGCACCGACAAACCTTTGTTGACTACAGGGAACGAACCAAAAAATTGGTCCTTTAAGCTAGGACTGAGCATGTTAGTTATCAGATTATAGATAGCAGCTCAAGCAAGGGCTTATTTCGCATTCTTGGTCAGCTGACCGGTAATAACAAGGCTTCATCTTTACCAAATAACATTGCTGTAGAAGAACTATCAGACGCTCTAAACTACTTCTTTATTACAAAAGCTAAGAAGATCAGGGCGAAACTTGAAAGTTGCATCGATTCTGCTTCAGAATTCTCTCTCTTCAACAGCTCTCCTAAGGGCGAATTTTTTGGGGTCAATGAATCTAATGTGAGGAAAATACTGGCTGAAACCCCAAGAAAGTCATGCTCACTCGACCCTCTTCCAGCAGAGCTGTTGTAAGAATGTCTGGATGAAATAGTCCCCGTCATCACTTGTATCATAAATCAGTCTTTGACAACTGGTATCGTTCGATCATCTTTTAAAGACGCGATTGTAACGCTACTGTTAAAGAAAGCAAATTTTGACCCAAATGTGATGGAAAATTATCGCCCCGTCTCAAATCTACCATTTCTATCCAAAATCCTAGAG
This sequence comes from Lymnaea stagnalis, assembly GCA_964033795.1. Taxonomy (NCBI): domain Eukaryota; kingdom Metazoa; phylum Mollusca; class Gastropoda; family Lymnaeidae; genus Lymnaea; species Lymnaea stagnalis. Next base: position 203,431 of record CAXITT010000394.1, on the reverse strand, counting down.
AAGTTCGTTCTCCCCAAACTCCTGGATCACCTCATTCAGTGTGACTTGCTCGAACCTTTCCGCATCAATGTACTGAAACAGCCTTGTTGCTCGTCCTAAACGACCATCTGTCGTCTTGTGATGAGGGCCAGGTATCCATTTTGTCCTGATTCTATTTATCGACAGCTTTCGATACGCTTAACCACGGCATACTACTCCAGCGTCTGCAAAAAACTTTCGGTCTCACCGATACCGTCCTGAGATGTTTTCACTCGTATATGACAAATCGGGTCCAGTCAGTTATTTCAAACGGTTTGACCTCGAAGCCATCTATAATTGAATTCGGAGTTCCCCAGTGCTTGGTTCTAGGCCCAGTGTTTTCACTATGTACGTTCTGCCCCAGGTTGCAGTGATCAAGCAGTTTGACACGCTTTATCATATGTTCACGGACGATACACAATTTCATCAATCCATGATCCACTCTCAGTTCCCTCAACTTCTTCGTATGACGCAGAAGACAGTGGCGTCAGTTAAGAACTGGATGACCATAAACAAGCTCAAATTGAATTATGAAAAGACTGAGCTGATCCCAATTGCGACTGTACAGAAACAAAAATCTGTAAAAAACACAACATCCCTTACTCTCTCAGGTATACAGACTAAGTTTGCTACAACAGTGCGAAACATGGGTGTCTAATTAGACAGAACACTAACTATGGAAAATCACATTAACATGCTTTGCAAGGCGATTTTTAGAGCTTGGCATGATTAGCCGTATCAGACCTTTCTTAACGTTCGAATCATCAAAGAGGCTTATATCTTCATTCGTATTATCATGCATGGACTACTGCAATGCTCTCATGGTGGGTCTCCCAGCTACCTTCCTGGATAAAATGTAAGCAACACAGAATATTGCGGCTCGCATTGTTCTTCCAAACGCAAATTTGACCATGCTAAAACACTTCTGAGAGAGTTGCACTGGCTGCCGGTGCGTGCTCGCATAGAGTACAAAATCGCAACTTTGTGCTACTGCTGCTTACATGACCTGGCGCCACCTTATCTCATAGCACTCATGACGCCTTGTGTACCCACTAGACAGCTCCGCTCATCCGATAGTGGCAAAATATCGATACCGCGTGTTTGCTCCTGAGACTTATAGAAAGCGCACTTTTGCATTTGCTGGCCCAACAATTTGGAACGCCCTTTCTGTCGTTCTCAGAAACAGCCATACATTGGAGTCCTTTGAAGCCAATTTTAAAACACATGTATTTGGCAAACACCGTCTGGGGTGATGCTATCTACCATCTTGTTCAGTTAATGTATATTTGCTTGTGTCACTTATGGTTGAAATGGTATGAAAGACTTTGACTGGGTATGCTCGTATGTGGTTTTTATATAGTTGCGTCTGTTTTTAAATGAGGTAAATTTTAGATTGTTTTTATTTCTCTTTCTAATATGGTTAACTTTGTACCACGCTTCGAGCTTTTGTGAATGAAGAGTGTTTTTTCAAATAAAGTTTATTATTATTATTATTATTGATTGTAGAGAGCGCCTATTGATTGTGGGGCTTGGGTTTCCCTCAAAAAGTATCATGTTATTTTTCCTTGGGTGTCAATGTGTATGCCTCGTATAACACTCTCTAAAGCTATGTTAAATAGCATACAAGACAGTATCCCTGTCTTAGGCCTCGCTTTACCTGAAATTCCCTTGAATATTCTCTTTAGACTTTGATTTTGCTTTATCAATTGTACAATGTTACATGTATCGCTTGTCAGTTTGTCGGGTAGATCACACTCCTGCAGAGTCTCATATAGATATTTATAAACCTTTTTCAATTTTAAAAAAAATCAGTTTACAGTTGATAATTTTATTTTATTTCCTATAAGTTTTAAAGAACCGTAACGTTTGTTAGAAGAACAATTCCATTCCATTCCAGGCATTGCGAGTTACAACAGACATTTCAAGAAAGTAAAAGCCAGAAATGTGACCATGATGACATTCCTCAATCTCACCACAGAAAGCAGTATTTCGTGTGCAGCCCAATGTGCCAGGAATCGTATTGACTGTTACAGTTACACTTACGAAACCAACAAATGCAGACTAGGTAGTCACATTCCTGTATATCCTTTCTGATTTTTATGGTCAAAGTGAAAGTTAAATAGAGTATTCACTTTTTTCATTCCACATTTTATTTATAATGTTCTTATTGGTGATGTTTTTTTCTAAAAAATTGTTGTAATATGTGGATTCATTCCAGATTTACAGTTTAAAGCTTTTTACTTTGTTTCATGACATATCTGCCAGCCTGTTTCGCTATATGTCTTAAGGGAATAAAATATGCTTTGTGAACAACTAGAATATGTATGTATTGTCCCTAATAGACGTGCAAATAGCTGTAGATGAAGTTGCAATGGAAAAGAAACAACGAAATGCAGAGACAACTTAAGTTAATTTTAATTTTGGTTTTTCAAGTTGAAAATAAAAAAAGATATTTATTTTTTTTTAAATTTGAGCTTTGTCATTCGAATTGATTGTTCATTTTAATTTTGACCCTCTTACAGTAAAGTTTAAAATCCGTTGCCAGAAACCAGGAACATAAAACCAAATTTCCGAAACGAAAAATATCTTGAAAAGCTTGTCTTTAAAAATAAGATTAAAATGTTTTGTTTTTTAAATAATGGTTTTAACAAAAATCTTCTCTACGTTCCATATAGGCTCGTGGCTAACACCATCAAACACACTTTTGAACGCCAACATACATGCGTACACTGTCGGGGCATTCTGTAACGTGACGAACAAGTTCACGGTTTTAAAGAACGGGTCGTCAAGTGCATGTGTCAGGGTATCAAGCGATAAGTTGAACTTCACTGACGCACGTGCAATGTGTCAAGGTCAGCCAGTAGTAAAGTTCTAGATCTTTATTAAAACTTCAATCTTAAAATGATGATAGTGTTACTCGAAGAGAAAAGCGGGCACCAATAAAGGTGACCTGTTTCCTGGCGTCCTTAAATTAGTTAATTTATGATAGTCAAGATGCAATATTTTCGCAGATTTTTTGCTTGTGGGATATAAGCTGCTTTCTCGACAGTTTTATTTTAACAAGTATTTAATTAGAAAAGATAAATTCCCACACCAGAACTAGACCAACGAGGAGCTAATAAATTTGTTTGTTTCTTTGATATTTCAAATACATTAAAAACTTTGGTTGAAATATGTATAGAACTATGTGTTATTATGATAAGAATTTTAACTATTAATGGCGACTTCTTAGTAACCTCTATGTCTCTACCCGTTCAACACAGCAATTTTTATATTTTTAAATCTTCAAGTGGTGAGAATTTAAAGCCACCTTTATGTGCTAACATTTTTTTCTTTGATGAGCGTGTCTAAATTGGATTTTATTTTCTAAGGTTAAAAACAATAAATTAAAGCGAGTTTTACTTCTTTCATTTTCCTATCTTATAAAAATTTCCATTCATATCATATTAAAAATGTAAAATATGTGCATTTGTTTAATTTCATTTCAGCGTTTGGTAGTGGAATAGATTTGTACACAATGAAATATGCAGCCAAATTTTACATGATAGCGGATATACTTCAAAGATTAAACAAAACTGTTTGGGTTGGGATAGAGGATATGGCACAGGAAGATGTTTTCAAGTTTGTAGATGATGGCTCGGTGTTAACCTTAGAGTTAAGGAACCTGATTTTCGCTCCAGGTAAAACAAAATTACTAATACTGTTATGAGCAGTCCAGTGTTTAAAAAAAAAATTAATCTGCGTTATAACAATGTCAATACCGAGTAAGAACTTTATTCAGATGGTATTCATTTATCTATCTATCTATACAATTCGCCAGCAAAGGTCAAACACCACCACGCATGCTATATTTAGATACGCCAGAGTGTGATTAAATTATGAGTTCACTAGCGCACAAAATATAATTCTTCCCGATAACTACGCTAACATAGTTTTAATAAGGCAATAGCTTTTAGTGCGTAATATTTTCTTTTCGGGGACAGGAGAATATTAATATAGTTCATGGGCGTGAAATAAAAAGTGTGCAGTGACGTGTCATGGGGGGGAAGGGGTGTAGCAAATTTTGGGATTCTTAAATGTGCATTTCTTAAGTTCATTTTTTGTCAAGTAACTTTACCAGATGGGAAGTTCACGCATTGCTGTAACCAATGTTTGGCGGGCTATATCTAGTATAATTTATTTTAATTGAAATTTGCTCTTTTCTCTTCCATGACTAAACGTTTTGTTGCAACATTTATTTAAAATGAATGTACATACTCATATAACTGCTTAAAGTCGGTATTGATGTGTGTTTTTCAATCTGGGGTATAAATTAATAGTTTCATGGATTTCCTTTAAAATTCTTCAAATGGCCGTGTAAAAAAATGTTATTGTTGCTGTTAAATAGAGGAAAACGTCTCCCTGCTAAAACAACCGACTTTTGTTAAATGTAATCATATAATTTGAATAATTGAAAGAAAAATAAATTCAATTTTCCAGAATCCTAAATTTATGGTCTAAAATTCGCAGAATACTTATTTAATTATAAATACAATAGTAGTAATGATGGAAATAAATTTAAATAATCTTGAAATGAAAACAAAAATCGAATCAATATTAAAAAATCCCGAGTGTCTTTCACACCTACTATACGTGATAATTGACAAGACGCAATATTTTACACTTCATTCCATTCAGTGTTTAATTATTTGCATTTTTATTTCAGGTGAGCCCAACAATAGCAATAACGAAGATTGTGTTTCATTCTTCTCAATTACTTCTGACTTTAACGATTTAAATTGTGGAACCTTGGCTTACTATGCCTGCGAACAAATTTTACAGTGACCAAAAAAACCCCAAACATATTGAAATATATATATATATTATTATTTTAATATTTTTCTACACTATAAATATTTTAAAAAATGAAATTATTTAAATTTAGAAAGAAAAAAAAATTAATATAAAAGAGGGCATGGGTATAAATTATATTTTTAAAAAGCTGAAGTACCTTCAAGGCCAAAAGAGACACAGAGCAGGGCTTTGTAAGCTTTCTAATATTACCGCACAGCTTTCACAAGGCACGATATTATATTTAATTTAAAAAAAACTCTCTGTTCGCTCTGCCCTGCGCCTAAAATAACATTACTTCGATCATGATATTGACACTAAATCATTTAAATATTATGGACACCCACAGATTCCCACGCTTCTACAACATGTGTATAATTAAAACGTTCGCTTTATCCGTCTGTCTCTCTTAGTCTTTCACAAACCCTCGCATGTACACACTACATATACACAAATCCTTTAAATATTAATATATTTTTAAATGCCTTTTTACCTGGCTATTTTAATAAAAAAATTATTTTTATCGCCACACCCAATATAACCCCAATCCCCTTATCAAAAGGCTCCCGACAAAAAGGGCCCCTGACACAATAACGTCTGACAATAGGGTGCCCGAAAAAAAAAAGGCGCCAAAAATATGGTTTCCGACAAAATATGGCTCCGAACAAAACAGTCGTCGGTAAAAGTGAGCAAATAATAGATCTACCAAAAAAAAAAAGTAAACCTATAAAAATAATGCCTTTTTACCTGGCTATTTTAAAAAAAAAATTATTTTTATCCCCCCACCCAATATAACCCCAATCCCCTTATCAAAAGGCTCCCGACAAAAAGGGCCCCTGAACCAAAAACGTCTGACAATAGGGTGCCCGAAAAAAAAAAAGGCGCCAAAAATATGGTTTCCGACAAAATATGGCTCCGAACAAAACAGTCGTCGGTAAAAGTGAGCAAATAATAGATCTACCAAAAAAAAAAAGTAAACCTATAAAAAGTCTGTATTAGGAAAGCTGCTTCATACAGATTTTTGAACCCCAGTGCAGAAGACATTTTTAATTGTTAAAATTTTGACCTACCGTTTCCTTTTTCGTGCCATTGAATTACTATCTTTTCTCTAAAAATTGTAGAAAGGTTATCTTAAATTTACAATAAAAAATCTATATACCATTTTAAATATATTCTGATATCTTCATTAAAAATGTAACCAAACTTTTGCATTTGATTTCTACAATATGATCGGAAAATCGTAAAACAATGTATTCTTTTATCTAAAGAAAAAAATCTCTTAACCGTTTTTCACGTCTGTAACAGCCTTGATTGTCTTTTAAAAGAAATGTGATTAATCTCAATACAATACACACACACTATATTTTGCAAAGTAAAAACAAATATATATTTACAGATTTTTAAAGAAAATATTCTCCCATCTCAATTTTTCACAATTAAATTTTCACGTGTATAAATGATTGGGTTTTGATACTCATGGGTTTACTTATGTCCATGTAACGAGGTTTTGTTAACGCCATTGATTTTCTTAATTGGTAAAAATATGTTGCTTTTTTTAAAAAAGATAATGTAACATCCCTCTTTCACAACTGTAATATCATTGGATTTAAAGATATTGTCATCCATGTAAAAATGTAGACATCCTATTTTCTACATACGATATATATATATATATATATATATATATATACCTAAGAAGTTTCATTATATATCAAACTCATTCTTTTTTTCGTTGGTCTTTGTTGTGCTGCCTGGGGCAAAATTAATATATCGAATCACCGGCCCCAGATTTTAAAAACAGATAATAAAACCATCTAGAGGATAGTAGCCCCCTAAGTATGCTAAATACACATTTTTTTAACGTCCCTGAACTTAATTAAAACTCGTATGTCCCAGATCTCTTTTACCTCACATTGATTTATACTTTCTATCTAAAACAACAATTATATTTCAATAGTGTTTTTCATATTTAAATAAACTCTTTTTTGACAAAAAAGGTGTATGTGGCTGGCATAGGTCAACACAAATCTGTTCCCGGGTTTAAGTCTGAACGTAGGTTGCCTCTGACTAAACCACATAACATGTATTAATATACATATAATTCATAAAAATAAGGATTTTGAATAACGTTTGAAGATTGCGCATATGTCCATTGCTCCAATTCGCAAGACCATATCAGGATAACATAAACTATGGCCTTAAAAATACATTATTGCATTTCTGTAAGACATTTTTTCAATGTGACAAGAGAAGATAACCTATGAAGCTTTTTCTCGCCGTAAAGGCAGCGTTATAATCTCGCATGTGATATATTTGAGATTAATGGCATTTTTTCCATAAAAAACGGCATAAGCAACAGATATAATTCAGCATAATTTGTTTCGATTTAATTAAACATAATATATGTTTAGTATAACAACAAACGCACACACAGGTAGCAAAATTTAAAATATATAAAAAAATAATGTTTTTCGATTGGACCCTGATCCCAGTTTGATTCGGGATTTTGGTATCGGTGGGATCCTGATCAAAGATCCCACCGATCCAGTTGGATGTCGATCTCGGGACATCCCATTCCCGTTGGGATCTCGTTTCCCGATGGGATCCGGATTCCTGTGGTTTACCAATTGAGGTATATCTTTGCCATCAAGTGGAACCGTTGACTTTGTTAAAAATATTAACTATGATTTATATATAAACACGGCTTTAGGTTCTGAAAATAAAAAAAAATCGATATGTGCTATAATGCAAACAAAAAATCGATGATGAATGTAAGTTGATGTCTGTAGTACTGCGCGTACAATGTGTCGATGGTGTGGGCATTGGAGGACGAAATCCATATGGCCTGGGATTATTCTTCAAGGATTATACGCTGGTTCCCAACAGCAAATTGCCCTTAATAACCCAAGGGAACATCATTTTTATGATACAGCTTGGCACTAGTGACTTCGTAGGTGTTGTCGGAATGTTTCATCGTACAAATGTTATCCGCCTATCAGGACTCCACTTCTGGGTTTCAGGAATTCCTTCTCTTAGATGAGTTTTCAACCAAGGTTAACGGGTCCCATCCACCCGAGGTGCTGGTGATGTATTTGCTTGACTGGGCTTTGGCTGGAATATTGAACTCCAGACCACCAGCTTGAGATTTTCTCAGTTTTGACCACTCGGCAACCGAGCACCCAATCAATTATAGGTGGACGATTTATACATTTCTTCATGAGATCTGAATTGTGAATCAATTTAAGGTAAAGCATTGCATACTCCATTAGATCTGTTTTTTTGTGAATCAATTTTACAGCTCATTTTTATATAATATGATATTTGACTTTTTCAATCAATTTTAGTTGGAGATGGTATGACTCTGCCTAATAAAATATTAACGTCTGAATAAATTTTATGTGGTAATGCGAAAATCCATCATCATGAGATTTAAATCTTTGAATCAATTTTAATTGAAGCAAAGAACTCTCATCCTCGATTTTAAATTGAGATATACATTTGTTTATCAAAACAATGTACTCTTCTTCGCGACAAAAACAATTGCGAATCAACAATTAATCACTTTAAATGTTTATGTTAATCAAAATTTATCTTAAGTACTAAAATTTAATGATGAAACCAATGTCATTGTTTAAATTTAAATACCCCGAAAGCCTAACATATATATATACATATACATATAAATATATATATATATATATATATATAAATATATACATATATGTATATATTTTTAAAAAATAAAAAAAGCAGTAGATCAAAAACGAAAGAAAGATTTTTTGTTTTAAAAAGTATATATATATATTGTTTTTTTTTTTGTTGTGTCTTTTATAATCAGGTACTTTATGTTTAGAGTTGATTGATTGATTCAGTTCAAATTGAATACACTTTCAGTGGCGTAACGCACTCGCACCCATACCCCCGCCCCCCAAATCCAAGCTACACTATCGTTATGTGTAGACCCTAACCAAAGGGAATGGCTTCCAATGCAGGTAAATGAAGGTCGATGACCAAAAATAATATACAAAATATACATGATCCAAATGAATACAGGATACCGATGTAATTCGTTTTCTGATTGGGATCCCGTCCCACGATGTCATCTGGTTTCACAATGGGATGCCGTCCCACGATGTCATCTGGTTTCACAATGGGATGCCGTCCTACGATGTCATCTGGTTTCACAATGGGATCAAGACTCCTGTGGGATTTATAAGAGAGAAAATTGTAGAGAAAGTTTGTTCTTTAATCTTTGAGTTTTGTAAGGAGCTGCGCGATACGTGTGTTAGGATGTGATTATTAAGGCATGATGGATGCTCGATCAGTATAAGCAAAGTCAATCACACTGTTGGGGAGTGGAGTTCAATCCGCAGCGAAAAACCGGACAAGCAACAAAAAGGAAAAAAATAATAAGATAACCCTGGTAGAATGGTACACGCTAACCTTGGATGCCCACTCATCTAAACCTTGGATGCCCACTCATCTAAACCTTGGATGCCCACTCATCTAAACCTTGGATGCCCACTCATCTAAACATTGGATGCCCACTCATCTAAACCCTGGATGCCCACTCATCTAAACCTTGGATGCCCACTCATCTAAACCTTGGATGCCCACTCATCTAAACCTTGGATGCCCACTCATCTAAACCTTGGATGCCCACTCATCTAAACCTTGGATGCCCACTCATCTAAACCCTGGATGCCCACTCATCTGAACCTTGGATGCCCACTCATCTAATGAAAGCCAACTGAAATTAAACCCGGAGCTGGAGCCCCGTCTCATCTAAACCTTGGATGCCCACTCATCTAAACTTTGGATGCGCACTCATCTAAACCTTGGATGCCCACTCATCTAAACCTTGGATGCCCACTCATCTAAACCTTGGATGCCCACTCATCTAAACCCTGGATGCCCACTCATCTAAACCTTGGATGCCCACTCATCTAATGAAAGCCAACTGAAATTAAACCCGGAGCTGGAGCCCCGTTATGAAATTTACGCAATAAAAATTTCAATATCTCTTGTGGCGTGCGACACAAAAAAGAGCTCAGTGAGACACAATGAACACATGATTATCGTCTACTGCACCGTGATCTGTTACCAGTCGTTTTGACAAAATCTTGATTAATTCTTGCGAGTGGCTAAAATAGACAAAGTCGAGGTGATGAGACAAAATTGAATAACTCTCCCTCAGTTTAAACAAAACATATCTCGAATGAAGGCTGTTACTCAAGTCAAAGCCTTGGTCACCTCCGCATAAGAAGAAAGAATAACACAAACAAACAAAATTCATGTGTTTGATTCACTGTACAGCCTGATATATGTTTCTGCTATTGGAACAAGGTCCGATCAATGGAATTACGATGAATGAACGTCTGAAGGCATCGGTCAAATAAATCGAACAAAGACGTATCTTGATAGAAATCCCGTTCAAATTGGAATCATGTTTCTCGAACGAATCCATTTTTGGATGGGATCATGTTAACCGATCTAATCATTTTCCTTAAGGGTGTTTCTTTCCCCGGTAGGATCCTGTTCCCCATTGCGATAATAAAGCCTATGTTTAACAAGTTTCGTCAAGATTCATCAAAACACGTAGAAATTTATATTGTAATCCTGGACTTCAATTTCATTTATGTATATAGCTTATGTCATAATAAAAGACAATTAATATGGAACTTTATATAACTTCCAAAAATATCTTTATACCTAAATATCAAAAGAATTCATAACAATTTTTATAAATGTATTTATTTTATGTCAATTTAAATAGACGTTTTAATAGTTAAAGATGTGAGAAACCTTTGGATATAATTTATTATTAGGTTCTACGGAATAAGGACATTTGCTTTTCTTGATGGCAAACATTAATCACAATATTGGAGTGGTTTCCATTATTCAATGTTAACAGGCCGTTAAGACAAACCACATTAAGTAAATCTTCAGAGACCAATGAAGTAAATCTTCAGAGAACAATAAAGAAATTCTTCAGAGACAATGAAGTAAATCTTCAGAGACAAATGAAGTAAATCTTCAGAGAACAATAAAGAAATTCTGCAGAGACAATGAAGTAAATCTTCAGAGACAAATGAAGAAATTCTTCAGCGACCAATGAATTCAATCTTCAGTAACCAATGAGAAATTCTTCAGAGACCAATGATGAAATTCTTCAGAAACCTATGACGAGATTTTTCAGAGACCAATGAAGTACATTTTCAGATGCGTGGTTTGATTTCCACGGGTTCGCAGCATCTCATTAATGGTATTTTTGGGGGGAGGGTGTCATACCAAAGATCAAGGGTTATAACACAGTTAAAAGGTTATAACACAGTTCAAGGTTATAACACCGTTAAAGGGATATAACACAGTTAAAGTGATATAACACAGTTTAAAGGTTTATAACACAGTTAAAGGTTTATAACACAGTTAAAGGGTTATAACACAGTTAAACGATTATAACACAGTTACAGGGATATAACACATTTAAAATGTTACAACACAGTTAAAGGATTATACCATAGTTCAAGGGATATAACACAGTTAAAAGGTTATAACACAGTTAAAGGGTTAAATAAAAGTTAAAAGTTTATACCACAGTTCAAGGGTTATAACACAGTTCAATAAATGACTCAAAGCTCAATGAGTTTGCATGAGGACAGAATAAAAGGGAAATAGCTCATGCAAAAATATGAAGAAGAAAAAAAAAAGTGGATTTGGGCCCTTTAAAAAGGCGTTCTAAATATATTGAAATTTGAATGACCCACCTTGATTTCATCCCAATATATTCGTGTGTGTACTATGGGACGCAGAAATCTTCAAATTAAGCCGTTGAGTTTCCGCTTATGGCTTGCCTATGGGGTCCACACTATGCTGCCATATAGGACCGTACTAAGTCCACGTGCCTGATAGACGCTAGTTATATTTGTTCTATCAGTATTTACCTTAGTCCCCAGTAAATGGTAGGCTTATGCAACTACAGAAGGGACCCATGAATGTACCTATGAGAGTAACACAGAAACGTTTGGATACAATGATGCGGTGTTCTTGGTTTCCGAATTCATGTCAAATCATATGGAGCACACAAAAATATGTTATTAGTCGTCACTTGTAAGCAGCGTATAGTCTTTTAAATAATAATTATGAAAAATCTTGTTAAAAATATATATTGTCGTAAGTTATGTGGTTTTAAAAATATCAATCCTCATTATTTGAGTCTGTTCATAATACAATAATGGAACATTCGGGACGGAGGTTATATATTAAAAAAATTCAACGACTTACATTAATTTTTAAAAGTCGATTGTACATTACAGTTAAAGATAGACCACGAATTGTATGTTTAAAAAAACTTTTTTTTTTAAAGCACCACAATGTTAATGAAGTTAATATAATTTGTTTAAAATTTCTCATATTCACCTTATCATGTATATATATAAAAGTGAAAGTTTGTTTATTTGTGGAATTATTTGTCATGCTGAAGATCATATTGAAGCGACTAAAACCATATGCCGACAGAATCATTGCTGAAGAACAGGCGGGCTCCAGACTCTACTAAACAGATTCTAAACCTCCGAATACTATGTGAGAAATATACTCAACACCAACAAAACCTATACCACGGCTTTGTTGACTTCAAGAAAGCATTTGACAGGGTTTGGCATGCTGCTTTATGGGCCACTATGAGGCACTAAAACATCAACACAAACCTAGCCAGCATGATATGCAACCTCTATGATATGGCAAACAGTGCAGTCTTCCTCAACAACAACGTCGGAGAATGGTTCAAGACCACGGTTGCAGTGCGACAAGGGTGCCTGCTCTACCCCACCCTATTCAACATCTTCCTAGAGAGAATTATGTCAGATGCTATGGAAGCGCATGAAAGGACAGTCAGCATTGGTGGCAGAACAATCACCAACCTACGCTTTGCGGACGACTTAGACGGACTGGCTGTGAACAAAGAAGAGCTTGCCAACCTGGTAAAGCGTCTCACAAGACCTCGTCGTCCTACGGAATGCTAATCAGTGGCGAAAAGACAAAACTGATGACAAATAATACCGCAGGCATCACTACTGAAATTTAGGTCGTGTAGGAAAGAGTAGAGACTGTCGGCCGCTTCAAATACCTAGGAGCAATAGTCTCAGAAGAAGGCTCCAAGCCCGAACTGATGTACAGGATTGCGCAGACCATAACAGCACTAAAGAAGCTCAAGAAGATATGGAATGACAAAAATATAGCCCCCAGCACCAAAATCAGGCTGATGCGCTCATTAGTCCTCTCCATTTTCCTGAATGCTGGTGAATCCTGGACATTAACAGCTGATCTTGCGAGGAAAATAAAGGCGATGGAGATGAGATGCTTCAGAATCATTTTTGGCATCTGCTATAGGGATCATATCTCCAATGATACAGTGAGTTAAATGTTTCGTCAGGCAATTGGGGAGTACGATGACCTACTGGTGACTGTGAAAAAATGCAAAATACAATGTAACGGCCACGTAAAATGGAAATATGGGCTTGCCAAAGAAATATTGCAGGGCACCCGAGAGGAGGGAGCAGAAGAGGAAGACAACGAAAAAGATGGAAGGATAACATCAAAGAATGGACAGGACTAACACTGGGCGATGCAGTGCGTAGTGCTGAAGACTGAGAGGAATGGAGGATGGTTCACATGTCATCTGTGGCACCCCAACGGTCCAAGGACTAGGGACATGAGGATGAGGAGGAGGATGGTTCACGTGTCATCTGTGGCGCCCATGGTCCAAGGACTAAGTGACATGATGAAGATGAGGAGGAGGATGGTTCACATGCCATCTGTGGCACCCCAACGGTCCAAGGACTAAGAGACATGAGGATGAGGAGGAAGATGGTTCACATGTCATCTGTGGCGCCTAACCGGTCCAAGGACTAAGGGACATGAGGATGATGAGGAGGAGGATGGTTCACATGTAATATGTGGTGCCCTAACGGTCCAAGGACTAAGGGACATGAGGATGATGAGGAGGAGGATGGTTCACATGTAATATGTGGTGCCCTAACGGTCCAAGGACTAAGGGACATGAGGATGATGAGGAGGAGGATGGTTCACATGTAATATGTGGTGCCCTAACGGTCCAAGGACTAAGGGACATGAGGATGATGAGGAGGAGGATGGTTCACATGTAATATGTGGTGCCCTAACGGTCCAAGGACTAAGGGACATGAGGAGGATTTGTTTTTGGGTTTGTTCCACAAAGGCTTTCCCATGGATTGATGGATCTTGACAAAACTTGACATATATATCCATCATTATCCAGAAGGAACTCTTAACGGGTTATGTACTTTTTATAACATTCGGTTAGGGGCTATATAGGGGCTATGTGATATATAAAAATAATTAGAAACAAAAACTCCTAGATGAATAGATAGATATTGACAAACCTTAGCACACATACACTTGATTATCCATATTCAAATACAGAAGGGTACTGAACTCATAATATCTGTTCTTCTGGGGCCGGGGGCCCCTTTCGTTTTTCCTTATATAAGCTATATAAATATCAATAGGCTTTATACTTTTACATGAATGGATGGATCTTTACCAAAATTACTACACATACACATAATCATCCATATTAAAATACCGAAGGGTATTAAACCCATAATATCCATTTCTCATGGGCCGGGGGCCCCAGTTCATTTTTCCTTACGTAGGCTATATGAATATCAATAGGCGTAGAAAACTGTGTAGGCTCTATGTGAATTTATGGATATAAGCCTAGCTTTGTTCATTACGCTTCTTAGTCCGTATTGAAATATCGGTGAATTTAAGACTAATAATATCCAATCTAGAATATTCCAGAAAGTTCTAAATTCTTACAAAGGAATATATAGTGGGATCTAAGGGATTATTGAAATGTTAGTTAGTTCTATTCATTTCTTTACTGCCCCGGAAGTAACTGTTCTCTCAGTACTACTGAAGAATTCTTTGGTGCGGGATCCCAAAACGATTGGGATCCCATCATAATCTTTATCCCAACGGAATTATGATCCACCGGGATCAGGATCCTAACCTTGAATGGATCCACCGGGATCGGGATCACACATGGAAACGGGACTGGGCCAGGATCGGTGTCAGAATGGGATAAGGGTTCCAATGGGCTAAGGGTCACACAAGGATGGGGTCCTAATGCAAGCCCTTGCAACGCCGGGTATGTTGGCTAGTCAGATTATAATGCTAAATGTCGATAGAAAGTTTTGTGATCTGGAGGGAGGCATTTGTGCGTTTCAGAGCCATCAAGCGGTAACTCTTTTTTTTTAAAAACAAAATATGCATTAACTATGGAGGTTCGCATGATGCCCTCAATAAAATCAATATGTGTTCAGAAAAATATTCTGTTGACAAAAACGCCATTTGCCTTTTTATACCATTAAACAATCGGCTGTTAATATAAAATGCTGGTTCTCATTTAAATTGGTCAATATCCCCTGGCACTGGTCACGGCGTGTGTTACCGGCACGGGTCGCACAATTTCTTTCCATCGACACACAAATTGAGTATAACTTTGCACGCTATTTTCCGTATTGTATTTCAAGATCAGACAGCCGTTGAAAGTAAAAAAAAAAAAATTGAAATTCACCAAAATTATGATTTTAGTTTTTACGCCAATAGGTGTTTGGCAGTGGTGTTTTACTAAACCTTTATTCACCATTCTAATCCCCGTTGTGTAATAGCAGATATTTTTATCTCAGTCATAACCA
The DNA here is from genome assembly GCA_964033795.1 of Lymnaea stagnalis. NCBI lineage: Eukaryota > Metazoa > Mollusca > Gastropoda > Lymnaeidae > Lymnaea > Lymnaea stagnalis. Next base: position 187,841 of record CAXITT010000394.1, on the reverse strand, counting down.
CTGTTAGCATTAAATATAATACATGATATGTGATTAAAATAAATATATAATTTCCCTAGTTAATGTGAATGTTGACAAAGTAAATTAAGGCATTTCATAATTTAAAAAAAAACAACATTTTACAGTTACCATAAAGACGGTTTTCAAGCGATCTCATTATTTTAAACTGTTTTTTTTTTTATTGCCCATCTTTCATTTTAGTCATTGCAAATGATTTTTTTTCTATATTTGAGGGCCCACGATCAATTTATTGATCATTCTGTCTCCTCTTAGATAACTTTGCCTTCTCTTAGATGACTTTGCCTTCTCTTAGACGACGTTGCCTTCTCTTAGATGACTTGGCCTTCTCTTAGACGACGTTGCCTTTTCTTAGATGACTTTGCCTTCTCTTAGATGACTTTGCCTTCACTTAGATGACTTTGCCTTCTCTTAGATGGGTTTGCCTTCCCTTAGATGAATTTGCCTTCTCTTAGATGACTTTGCCTTTTCTTAGAGGAGGGGGCACCAGGGATGTTGACATTGGTCAAGGGTTAACTCCAGCCAAACAGCTGTTCGGATTGGGTCAGTTTAGACCACTCGACCACGCATGTTGTGCATTTAGAAAAGCAAAATATTGATCAACGATCCCCGCTTTAAAAAATCAATTCTGTTATATGTCAGCAAAAGTGTGATCAGAAACTATGTGAAACTGGCAACCTTACAACAGTTTTGGGTTTGAAAGAGAATCAGGAAGCAATGCCTCCTGGAAATCGATGTATTCATGCCTCTTGCAATTCGGTTGTTGTTTTTTTCAGTCAAAAAGGGTGAACTTTAACAGAAGCATACTTCAAAAATCCGATGAAGTCCTCAAAGGAAGTGGTAAGGCAGAGAGATTATGTATTGCATCCTGTCCATGGATTCGTCACCAAGTCTCATTTGCAAAACAGAAATCTTGGTGGTTCATACGAACATAAGAGTAAAGTTAGAGGCTATAGTATAAACGTTTTCAAAATTGTCGTCGAAAAAAATGTGTAGCTATGTTATAGTCGTGACCGTGTTTACGCATTGAAACATTCACTTGCAAAAGAAACACGTTTTTAGAGAAAGTAAATAATATTGGATATATGTTTAATAATATTTACGTTATTTTTTTTCCCAGAAAAATATGACATTGATCAATGATGAAGTACAACCTAATGGATAGTGCATTCTTTTCTTCAATTTTCTGTCTTCTTGTACATGGTAAGCAAATAATTTTAATTAACGTTTGATAAGTAAACAATAAGTTGACATGATCATAACTGCACTGTTTAAATCCAAAAGCGTTATTTTGAACTAACTACAAGTTATTTTTGTTTATTAAATGTATAATCTACTTGTGCTTTTGCATTTGTAATCAACCAACCTGGCTATACAAAATCCCCGGGGCTCTAGACGGCATGTCTGTCCCATAAATAGGATGCCGATAAAAAGCCGCTCGCCACTGACCCCCAGGAACGTTACCCTTGGCACAAAATCACCGCGTAGGGGACCTGGGCTCTCAGGCAAAGACAGCACACGGAAAATGGGTGTTAGAAAGAGCACGGCTGCTTGGTTCCAAACAAAGTACGGTTGAAAAAAAACACGCCGGGATGTGAATATTTGTTGCCGTATGAATATGAGGCGAGGGAACGTGGCCACCCTCGCTGGCGACTCTATTTATGCAGTCTTGACGGAACTGCTCCTCAGGCAACCTTTTCGTCCCAGCTACTATGTGAATTAGTCGATACGTAGAAACCACGTAAGCCACGTCGAGGGCGTCTGTGTAGCAACTGTCGTCTCCCTGGGGTGAGAATGGGGAGGGGGGGGCATAGAGACGTAAAAGATATCCACCCAAGCACTAGAAAGTTCTTCCCGGTTGCTGTGAGATCAGCACCACGTCAAGACAGGTATTCCTTCTCTGATGCCGTCTCACTGGCGTAGTAAATCAACTGGAAGGGTGGGTGTGGCTGTCTAAGGGGCGGAATGCCCCCCTCTCCCCGACTGGAATAAAGACAAATGAGGGAGTGATTGAAATCCGGTTGAGTGTAGAGGTGAGTGCGCTTCGGAAGATTTTATGAGCTTCGGCTGGATAGTTTGCTGATATGCTTAAGTAAGTAGGTTATACAAAAATTAAAGTGTTGACAGAGTCATAAAAATAGTGTATTTTCACAAATATTTTTTTGTTAAAAAGGCATCAAATAGTATTTTGTAGAAAGGAACTATAAATCCTTTCATTTCAGATTCAAATAATTTAACATATAAATATGAGAACAATTAATATTTTCATATTTTGCTTCATTAAAAAAACAAAAACAATATTACATTTTTTTTTTTCAAAATAAAATATATCTGTCTTTACGCGCACATTTCTTTTGGCAGCTCTTACAGCTACAACCACCACAGTGGACATGAGGAAAGTGTCTGAGCCACACATCACAATGGTGCCTATAGGGCTATCTGTGTATACCGACAGCAAGCTTCATTGTGCCGTCATCTGCCACGCAAATATCAACTGTTACAGCTTCTACTACCAAGTGAAGGCGAAAAACTGCACTTTGGGTAAGATCAAAAGGTCTTTGTCGAAACGTTCCTTACAGCGGGCCGTTGGGTGCTACTAGTGTGTTACCGCGGGACAGGATCAAAACCAGCCAGCTTCCGATGATCTAAATGGCTCTGATAGATTTTCACTCAAGAAATGAACATTTACAGTTAAAATTTCCCCATAAGTCTTGCTCAAATTAAACTGAGAATAACAAAACATTGATTTTATAGTTAATTTTAAGGTTGTTTTAAAATATATTAGAAACGTTTGAGGATGGAAGGAGCTTCTTCATCTTCTTCTATATATCAAGGGCCCACGATAAATGCATTGATCATTTTGGCTTCTATGCATGTAGAGGGGATTTGCAATGTTTCTGTGTCTGGTGTTGATGAGGATATTTCATTGATTCCAAGAGTCACTTTCTGAGGAAATAGTGCACTGGGGTTGGACGACTTGAGGCAATAGACGCAAATGTGTCTAGTGTTGTCGCCTCAACTGTTCCTTTTGAAAGATTGTTCCAGTCCCTGATTGTCTTTGGCAGGAATGAGCAGTTCCTATAAGGGCTTCTTGCTGGTATGATCTGGAATTGCCTGTCATGGCCTCGCCGCTGTCTATGGAATGTCGTTGTCGTTCCTCCAATGGTGACCAGCCTAGTTTTTCTAGCATGCTGCCAACACTAGAGCTAATATTTTAAGCAACATTTCTTTGTGTACAAACCTGTTTTGACATCTTATTAGAAACAGCATTATCCTTCCCCCCCACCCCCAACATGCAGTTTGTTTTAATATTTATAAACTTTGAGAAAGGGGGCCTATTTACTGGTTATTCAAAAGTAAATCTAATAAAATACATTATATGTAAGGCTGCGGCTGTTCAGAGATTGGGTTTATTAAAAAAAATATTTTAAAATAATTATAGGGTTTGTAAGGCAAAATTGTGTATCAAATGAAAAATAATTGCATGGACTATACGTTTGTAAATTTACTTCTTAAGTTTAACTAAAATAACTACCACAAATAACATCCGAATGGCATTTAGTCAAAACGGAGCCTGAACGCATCGCCGCTCTTCGGACCCGGGTCCCTTTAGACTAAAGGCCATTCGGATGTCATATGTGGTAGTTTATTTTAGTTAAACTGAAGAATTAAGTTTACAAACATATAGCCCCTTCAATTATCTTTCTTTTAATACCAAATTTTATCTTGCAACCGAACAAAAATATTTTTTTTAAATTTTAATCCCAACCTCTAACTTCTCGGACCCGGTTTCCGAATAGCCACTTCGTATACTTAATGTGTAATCTATCTAAAAGTATTTTGAAATCTACTTCTTCGAAGTGTTTGATGATTTTGCAAATGATAATCGTCGCTAGGATCCTGGCTCGTCAACACAACTACCATAAGGGCCCAGGAGACCACTCTGTACACTCAAGGCTCTTACTGTGATGCCCGGGCCAACTTTACCTCACGCACTTATGGAAATATCACAACATGTCTCTTTTTGTCGAGAGCACAGCTTAACCACGCTAGCGCACAAGCTGTTTGCCAAGGTATTTAAAAACAAAAAACAAACAAAAACAAGTGGTTCGTTGAGTTTTTTTGTAATTGTTTTTTTAAGGTATTGAGGGTAATTTATATCAGTTGATTTTGTTAGATACTAGAAGTTACCCTTCAGTTGGGGGTGTGATGTTTTGAGATGAGCGACTAAGAAATAAGTCTGACATGACGAAAACCACCTATTTTAACAATGATGAAAAAAAATGGGTCGGCTTGATCAAGATACATCTTTTAAAAGTGTTACATTACAAGGCATAAGACAAAAGAGAATCCGGATAAGTTTCTTTTCATTTCCTGAAGCATGTAGATTTTAAATGTATTCATCATTACACATAACATTTATAAACTAAGGGTTGTCTGCAGGTTGTTACCTTTCATCATGATCTGCAACAGATTTAAATCTCACAAAATTTAAAAAAAAAAATCCCGAAAGGCTTGAGACTAATAACCATTGTGGCAAAAATTATGGGATTAGAAATGATTAGCTTCATTTTTTTATAAAATGAGGTAACAGCGTTAGTAAAGAATCTGGCTAAAAAGAATTGTGAGTGCTTTTCAGCGTGTATTTTAAAATGACAATGTCATGTTGTCGTGTGTGCATTAAGCGACACCGATGGCAATGACCCACGATGTTTTGTTTCACCCCTCCCCCCCACCACATGCTCATGAAACGTCACTGCACACTTCTTATTTCACGCCCATGAACTCTATAAATGTAGCCGACAAGCGGCTTAGCATACACCGCGAGCTTGTTGGGTTGTGCGCATGGCTGGCAAGCGAGGCTGGTGCAGGAGGGTGGCGCGTCCATTTCAGGACGGTATCGGTGAAACCGCAGGTATTTTCCAGACGTTGGAGAAGTGTGAAGTGGTCAAGCTTATCGAGCGTAGCCGATAGATCCAGTTACGACGAAAGCCACATCTTGTTCTCGCCACAAGATGACGTCGCGCAACAGGGCTGTCTTGATAGAGTGATACGCCTTCTTTGCTGACTCGACAGGCTCAAACAAGTCGCACCGAGTCAGGTGATTCAGGAGCTGGCGGAAAATGACTTTCAAACAAAATCTTGGAAACAAATGGTAGATTTGAGACGAGGCGATAATTTTCAAACACATTAGGGTCGAGATTCATCTTCTTTTTATTATTACTGTAAACGAGAGCAATGTTAACTGAATACTGTTAATAAGCAGCGAAAATGTTCTCAAAACAAATCAAATAATTCCTTGTATTTATGATGTACGTGGTCTCTCTCTCAGTTTTATTAATTGATGAAAAGAAAAAAAAAAGGATAACAAAAACCTTAACATCTTTGTGTCGCCAGTTTGTGCCTTTAGCAAAACATCTTCCATCTTCAGTGACTCGAAAGTGATTTTCTTCTGATTAGACAGTAGCCGTATAAATCACATGACTATGCGAGATCAGTCATGAACTTTTATTTAACATGTATGATTATTACTTCTGAAGGGCTCTTTTATCGATTATTTATTTTCATTATTTTTTTCTTGTATTATATATATACACATTACATATATAGATATATATATATATATAAGTACCAAGGGGAAACTCAGAGATGTAATTTTTTTTTTTTAGTTTTAAAGTGTTTTTCCCCTGTGACTATATTCCTCTCATTAGTACAATGTGGCACATAGGTCCTAATGAATCAGGAGCTTAGCCAATAAGTACAGATTTCGACATCTTGTCAGTTTTATACCTGCATATGAACTTTTATTTAACATGTATGTTTATTACTTCTGAAGGGCTTTTTTATATATTATTTATTTTCTTTTTTTTTTTTTTGTATTATATATATACATATTATATATATATATATATATATATATAAGTACCAAGGGGAAACTCAGAGATGTAATTTTTTTTTTTTAGTTTTAAAGTGTTTTTCCCCTGTGACTATATTCCTCTCATTAGGACAATGTGGCACATAGGTCCTAATGAATCAGGAGCGTAGTCAATAAGTACAGATTTCGACATCTTGTCAGTTTTATACCTGCACCATGACTGTTCAAACTTTGTTACCAATCTATTCTAAAACTCTTAATACCCGACATCACGTGTTTTTACCTTGAACAATACACTTATATATATATATATATATATATATATATATATATATATATATATATATATATATATGTATATATATAGATATAGATATAGATATAGATGTGTGTGTGTATGCGTGTGTGTGTCTGTCTGTGTTTAACGTATATATAGTGTAACTATGAATTTTCTAAATACGCAGTTGTTTTTTTTTTAATTCTGCACCTACATGGCAATTGCGCAACATTTAAATGGACAAGCTACTTCTCATCTCTATTTCAGCCTATAACGCTAATTTGTACACCATGAAAGTCATAGAGAAATTGTACCTGATGAAGGAAGATATACAAACAAACTACGCAGCCGCACTAAGGTCCGACACATGGTTTACTATCGGACTGAATAGCGTGGAAAGGGCAGGCGTGTACAGGTGGGAGGACGATGGTGCGGTCTTGGACATGAACAGTTCCTACAAGACACAAATCTTCTCAGCAGGTGTGAACACATGTCTGTTTACTTAAGAGCTGAAAGTACTAATAAGACAAGCATTTTTATTGTCTTTTTGATACAGAAGTTAAGTGTCTTTTTGATACAGAAGTTAAGTGTCTTTTTGATACAGAAGTTAAACGTCTTTTTGATACAGAAGTTAAGTGTCTTTTTGATACAGAAGTTAAGTGTCTTTGCGATAAAGATCAAATTAAATTCACAAAGTCCGTTTTGGAAAAAAAAAATCATCTGCCCATTTTAAGGACTGTATTCGTCTTAATTTATCTCAATTTTTACAATTTTTTTTTTCATTTATCAACGTTTTTCCCATTAATGATCTCTTGAAACAAACAGTAAATCTATTTAAATCACCTCCTTATTGCATGACACTAAATTGACACTTACAAGAAAAAGAATGTTTAAAAAAAGAAATGAAATTGAAGTAAACGAAAAGTCTTAAATAGTCCTGGGTGGAGAATTTATATCGTTTAACAAAATAATTTCATAATTACTTTAGTTATATTATTGTAACACTAAATAAACAGTTTTAACGTTTATAATCCCGCCCCCCCCCCTTCAACCCCGCTCCCAAAAAAAAAATTATTTAAGGGCACCTATAATAATTCCTTTTACTTTTTTTTAAATTTTATGATTGTAATGTCCATAGCGTAGTTAGAAGAATCATTTAGTATTGCTTTAAAACTGTTCCTTCTGGATATGTCAAGCTAAAACAGGCCGGCAACCCTCAGAGGATTTTATGACGCTTGTATGTGTCTTGTATTTCTGAGGTTACATCTTTCTACGAAATTTTGATTTTAAAATAAAACAATATTTTTTTTAATATTATTACAGGACAGCCGGACCTTCCACAAATTCAAAGGTGCATTGCGTACAGCAGCAGAAGATACTATCCACTTCATGATGTACACTGCAGTAGTATGCTTCTTTTTTATTGCGAAAAGAAGCCGTATGGGGGCTATCCTTAGGGAGACACTGTGAGCCTATTTTGATGTCAAATAATTATTTTTTTAAAAATTACACAATTAAAAGAGATACAAACATTTTAGGTTGTTATTATTATTTTTAACTTCGTTAAATATTCCAACGCTTTAATCGAGAATCTCTACGAAAAAATGTCTGTTATTGAACGAAAAGGCCACCATTAAACCTAACCGAAAAAAAAAAATTGACACTTCTTTCTAGTCTGGTGTGTTAAGTACTCTCATTTTTCTCTGATTCTTTAAATTTTGTCCTGTGCATTTCCGGACAACTGCTGTTTTATAATTGACCCAACAACGTCATAACTTAAATTTATCATTTTAATTCATTATTTCAAAACTTTACAATGTGCCAAAGCTTCAATCATTCCATTTTATTATCTATTACATTTTCTACAAAACCAGATCATCTTTCTACTTTGAAAAAAAAGCAAGATTCCTTTCTTTAAATGTAATCACTCTCTCAAATATTGCTTACAATCCACGGTTTTTTTCTTTATCCCTACCTCTCACCCCCCCCCCCCCCCCAACTCAAAATCCACCCTTCCCTATCCCTCCGCGTTTTTTTTCTTTAAATGTAATCTCTCTCTCAAATATTGCTTACAATCCACGGTTTTTTTCTTTATCCCTACCTCTCACCCCCCCCCCCGCCAACTCAGAATCCAGCCTTACATATCACTCCGCGTTTTTTTTTCTTGACCTACCAAAACCCTCCACCTACTGAAACTTAAACAAAACAAGCTTAAAATATAGTCACTAAATGTGTGAACACCTTCACCATTCAATTTATTCAATAACTCAACGTATATGTTAGAAATTTAATTCTACGAATTATTGCTCCTTATATAGTCTTAAATTTAATGTTTTTTGTGCTTACATTATGTCTGCAGTTTCCATAATCCACAAATCAAACACTAACATTCATCATCTTACATTCGTAACAACCCACTTATGCTAAACGAGGGTTTCTCACCCTTACGGGGCTCAAAAACCTCCAGACTGTGAGTGGTGGCATTTCATGGTACGTGAGGGTATGGATTATAAGAACAGAGGTGGCATTAGCTTTTAACTTAATTAGTACGTGTTTAAATATTGTAAAGCTTTTCATCATCGAAATTGTTCTTTCATGTGGAAATCTATACTCTAATTTTCTAAGACTTACATTCATCTTAGGATTTCTTCTTTATACTAAGGAACCACGATTAATGTATTGATCATTCTGGCTCCTAGAGTTGATTTGCAATTTTTATGTGCCTGGTGTTGATGAGGATATTTCACTGGTTGCAAGGGCTACTTAACGAGCGTAAAATGGACCGGATGTTGGAAGGCCTGAGGCAATAGTTGCCAATGAAAATTTGTCACCCCCAAATTTTAATAATTATTACAAATTTTGTTCGACGCGCATTATTTTCAAAGTTTAAAACTCATTGTTGCTTTTGTAGGTGTAGTGAGGCTTAGTAAAACATTTCCTTTGTTGTGTGAGACTAGTCCAATAATCTGTAGGGTGTTAGGAGTAGAGAAGTGTTTCGGATACACGTCCATAAATCCTTTATAAGCCCCTTCCTTTAACAGTTCCAACCACAATGTGTATAAACGCTTCTGTACAAGGTATAGAAAGGCTCTTTGACAAACAAACATCGCAGTGGCATTCTTATGGGCTATGAAATAAACTATAATTTTTTTTACAATAAACAGTATGACCAATCGGATGCTGAGAATCTGAGAAAGGGGAGATGTTAAACAATTCCTCTACCCTGCGTTTGTAATAGAGCCTGTTTTTTTTCAAAGCATTAGTCCACACAAGCTGAGATCTCTTGGGTTTCCACTTCATTTGCACGCGGTACCATTGTTTTATTTTGAAATATATTGTAATTATGTCTTGTATTTCAATAATGTTACATGTGTAAAGGACTACAGCTGTAAAAAGTAAATAATAATTAATTTATTTAGTTATCGGACACCTAAGGAATTTACACAAGGCATACAATTAGAAATTTCTTTGTGCTAATGATAAAGATAAAATGTTTAACAAATGTATTTATTTAAACTTTAAAAGTAACAACTTGTAGTTTAACAATAAAAATGAATTAAATTCGTGATATTGTATCCATTGTGATGAATACTTGATACATCCTTTATACATTGTCTATTTTGCTTTTATTTATCTCAATGACAAATTTACTTTGAAAACATAACCTCTTGTATCAAGTTCAAACAAGATGTTAACTGACATTTTAAAAAAAAAATTGCTCACGCATTAAGTTGAGCTAAAATTAATTAAATTCCAAGATTCGGCACGAAATATTAGTACACTATTTTACTTGTAAATTTCTTATTTAAAAATGGTATATGCCGCGAAAGCACGACCAAAGATTAATATCATTTTATCTTACAAAAGAAACTGGAATTAACATTGGTATTTTAACAACTTTTCAATGACAAACCATATATATAAGAATGAGATATGGTGACCGTAACGCCAAAGATACGACAAGATTTAACTACGTTCGAATTCTTTAAAACAATCATAGTTATTTTCTATTTTTTTACGAAAATAGAAGAAATTTAAATTAACATAAAATTTTATATCTCTGCTTTTATATTAGTAAAAGTTTAAGTATTCTTATTATAACTTAAAAATAAATTGAAAAATAAACAACTAAGGAACAATCTTAAGCATTGTATAAACGTTTGAAAGTTATGGAAACAAATTTAATAAAAAATATGATCTAAGAATTACCCTGCACTCAAACTGATTGGGAAAAACTAAAACATCAGTTGTTTTTAGTGTTTTTTTTACTGCGTTGTTAATATTGCGAAAAAAATTAAATTGATTTGGTCTAAATAAACACGCAAATCACGTCATAGCAAGAATCGTCTATTTTAGCCAAAACTCATAATTTTCTTTGATTTACTAACCGCGCGTTGCGAAACAGATAATGTATTTTCCACTTTCTAAAAGTAATGTTAATAAATATAATTAATAGCCTTTAAATTTTTAATAAAACACACATAACTTTTAGCTTTGTATTTTTAAAATTTATTAAGTTTTACTTTTTTTAATTCCAAAAAGATATTTTTATTAAATTTATAACGTAATAAAAATTTATCCTTAAATATACTTTTAATAAGAAAATGCCGTTTAAATCAATCAGTAAAGTGAAACTCCGTAGCCAAAAAGCATTCCCTAATCTCCTTACAACTCATCCAAATAAAAACAATTGTAAATAAATAAATATTTATTATGTAAATAATTGCACAATATGTTAGTTTGGGTATGGATAGGACTATAATCCAGTGGAATATTTTATTAATTTTATTTCATTGTGGTGGGGGGGGGGGTCATTTTGCTCCAGGCAGCACAAGATAAGTCTAAAAATAAAGGCATGATAAATAACTAACCTTCTTAGGTACATACATATTGGAAATAGGATGAGTAAATTTTTACGTGGATGACAATATATTTAAATCCAATAGTATTACATTTGTGAAAAAGAGATGTTACATTCTCTTTTTTTTTATATAAGCATATGTTTATCCACTAAGAAAATCAAAGGCGTTAACAAAACATGGGTACATTTATTTAAGTACACTCATGAATAGGAAAACCCAATCATTTTACACCTTTGAACATTTAATTTAGAAAATGATGGTTGGTTAACATTCTTCTTTAAAAAAAATAATAAAAATAAAATTTGTTTTTACTTTGCAAAAAGTAAAGTGGGTGTGTATTTGCGTACTTTTATGAGATTAACCAATATTTAAAAAAGAGACACAAGTTTGTTATAGACGTGAAAAAAGGTTGGGAATTATTCTTTAGATAAAATAATTCTTTGTTTTATGATTTTCTGACCATGTATACTATATAGAGTTTGGATGTATATTTAAGATTATGTTTTCACAATTGTTAATGAATAAAAAAATCTGTAGTTCAGGGCAAGAAAAGGGGTAAATCTGAAGTATTTCTCTAGCGTAGAAATCGTCCCTCAATTAACTTCTTTTGTGACACAAGTGATATAATTATTGATAATTTTGATTGCGTAGTTTAAGGTCATGTTTAGAGGGGGAAAGTATATTAAGGGCGTGACAGTGGGTAGCATAGGTGTATAATATATAGCAGAAACACTTCTCAAAACTTAATGATGCTAGAAACGTACATATCATTACATAGAACCTCCTATAAAAATATAAATATAAATATATAAATATAAATAAATGTTTGATGAAGAGATCAACAAGGATGTCTTGATTTGTGTTAAATCTTAAGTTTTTTCAGGAATCACACTACTTATCAATAACTTTCTTCCAATTAAATATATATATATATATGTATATACACACAGAGGCGTAGCAAGGAGGCAGATGTCCCCGGGCACTAGCTAGTTAAGGGTGACAAAATGTGTTTTGATATTATTTTATTGATGAAAATAATGGGTTTGAGAATTCAAAAAAAGAAAAAGGGGCGCTTTAAAATGGATCTTGTCCCTGTGCGCGAATCTTGTCCCGGGCGCCAAACACCCTCGCTACGCCTCTGCCCCGGTGTGCTAGGGATGCCATCGCTTGACTGGGCTGTGGTGGGTATTGCCATCTAGACCATCAACTTGAGATTTGCTCAGTTTGTATTTACAATGGTTTCAGGTGACGGTAGGCGGTGCATTGCACTGCACTCAAGATACTCAAGAAATGTATGGAATCAATCTAAAAAAAAGTAACAACTGCCAAAGTTAAGCCGCGGGGGGGGGGGCGAGGGGGACTCGGCAAAAAATTTAATGAAAGCAATCTTTTATTATTTAAACGCATATATCATTGATAACACCTTGACGATTAAGGTCAACTGTTAGTGCGCATAAACCAGCACAATCAATGGTATCATTGCACTCAGTTCAGAAGTAGGAATCTACATATTTTCTGCTGGTGTACTTAAATAAAATTGTGTACATGCATCAATGTGACGTTAACTATTCCTTTTTTTTTCTCCTAGTAAAACTTCTTAAAATACAAACTTTGCCGTAAGGCGTGCAATACAAAGTTTCAAATTACTTTTCTATACATGACCAAATGTTGTTGGGATAAATGCGAGCATAAAAACAATCTTCAGAGCCCGATTCTTACTTAAACCTATTTCGTAAATACATGAGGTCTGTTACATTTGTGCAGTGGTTTGGCATTCACATCTGAATTAGTGTTACTAACAATATATCTCTAGAAATGTACATTTTAAATGTAATATTATTAAATATGCCAGGACCAAAGTCACCGAAGTGTTTGTTCATGTAACTGTGTGACTTGTTTTCTGACACACTGTGTCCACTCGTATTGTTAACTGTCCGGTAAAGCTTCTTAAACAAACGTGATGTTTGTTTATTTGAATTATGTTTAGTTTGTGCAACATAAGCAGGAATATATTTTTATTAAGATTATTTAACAGTTCCACCTTAAGTGTTACGCATCTAAAGCATTTATTGGAAAAAAGAGTGTACGGTTATTATTTTAAAAAATTAAATATTTAAATTGTTTGATACATTTTTTTTTTTAAAAACGCCACACAGACTATTGTAATATTTAATTTCTCACAGCGAGAATCTATAGAAATTATTTGATGTGTTATTACGCATTCAGGCATATCTAAGCCATCGAGTGTAGCGCCTGGTTGTAGTAAAGCTGTAAAAACTCATTTATTTACAAACACGGCTTTAGGTCCTGAATATAATAATCGATATGCATTAAAATCCACAAACAATAATTTATTCAGCTTTTTATGCAGCCAACCAATCGATAATGAATGTCAGTTGAGGTTTGTAATGCTGCGCGTTGTGTCTTTAGATGGGCAATTTTTGGGTGGAAGAAAGAAAATGCTTCTTCATCTGATATGAACTTGTAAGAGAATTATATGTTGACAAAACATTATTTAAGAGATAAACTTCTGAATCAATTACAGGTGGACAATGTATACTTTACTTCATGGAATATGAATTGTGAATCCATTTCATGTGGATCAAACAACAGCCTTCTATTTGAGATATTGATTGTGAATCCATTTTTTTGGAGCTGTGAACACTCACCTTCATGAGATATTAACATGTGAATAAATTTTAGGTTGAACAAGGAAAACTGATCATGAGATATGAAACGTTCAATCAATTTTAAGTGAAGACATGACCTGTCTTCATCGTGAGATATGAACTTGTTTGTGAAGCAATTATAAGTGGAGCAACAAACATTCTTTTTCATGAGAAACACATTTTGAAAAAAATCAAATTTAGTTTAAGCAATGCACTTATTTTTTTCATGATATAAAAAATGCAACTTAACAAAAAGTAGGTAAACTGTTCATTATTATTATTACTAGCGAGCTACCCCCATGCGTTGCAATGCCTCTCAAAGAAATTAAGTATTTCTGTTTTAATTATCTATTAGACGTACTTTTTATATGCACGGCATATTTTTAGGCTTTTACAGTCTGGTGGGTACTGGAATAAATTAGAAGTTTTTTAACAGTATGAGCAAGCCACACTCAGTTGTCCACGTGAGGAGCATTGATGTTCAAAATTTAGTGCAGACACTTGAAGCGATTGATCAACACGTGCAATACCTATGTTTTAAATACATTTATATAGTTCAGTTATTACATATAAACCAAAATAGGGCCCACGGCATCAAACGAAATATTGTAAAATGAATGTACTAGATCACAAACCTACTTATTAAGTCACATATGAACTTCAATGTCTTGTCAAAGTTTGTACTTGATTGAATGCCATCCACCAATGCAACAGCGCTGTTTGAAACTATATTTACAAATCTTATAACAGAAACAAAAGCGAATTTAGTGTCCCTGGGCCCAAAAAAGAATATTTTAAAATTTTTTTACTTATTCAGAAACCTTTTGCGGGCTTACACACAACTCACAAAAGTTTTATCGCAATCAGATGAATGGTATGGGAACGCATATGGAAATTATATTTAAATAGCTAATATTAAAAAAAAAAAAAGAAAAAAAACACTAATTTAAGGCCTCCAGTCAAGAACTGGATATTGCAAAATCGTTGCAAGAATTTAGAAAACTACTAAATTATGTCACCCACAAACGGAAATATCGCTGTTTGTATTTGATTAAAGTCTATCCACTAATGCATTAAAACTATATTATTATTATAACTCATATAATTGGGAAAAAAAATTAGGGCCCCCCAATCCAAACGGAATATTGTATAATAATTATACAAATTCAGAAACCTACTTATTATGTCACACAAATTGAAATGTCGCTATTTGAATTTCATTAAAATTTCATCCCCCAATGCATTGGTTCTTTTTTGGAATAATATTTATATAGCTCATATAAGCGAGGTAGGGAGCGCCGGCTCGAAACAGGCTTTTTTGAAATGGTTGTAATAATCTAGAAACATTTGCCAGCGGGCGCATAACATTTCAACAAAGTTTTATCGCAATCTGATGAATGGTAAAGGAGCGCATATGGAAATCGTTTTTATAAAGCTAATATAAAGGGGGAAAAGAAATTTAGGGGTCCCGGACACAATCACGTACGACAATATGATATCTAAAAATAAGGGTACCAAAAATGTGGTTTCTGACATAACATAGCCTCGGACAAAAAGAGACCCCAGTAAAAATGATCCGATAATAGATCTAGCAAAAGGTACACACACGAAAGGTATGTAATAGGATAACTGCTTCATACATATATTTAAAACAATGTGGAGAAGACATTTAGGGAAGGAGCTGAAGACGTGTGTGATGTGAAGAAATAATATTTTCTATAACATTTACAAAAATTGCTTAAGCAGGCCTGAAAAAAAATAAAGCCAGAGAGGCACATTATTTTATTGACCTTTAAAATCTATAGTGTATATACATAAATAAGCAATAAAGATGCGGTACACTTCAAAACAATGATGCTGTCAAATACGGTTATGTCGATAGCCTCGGTGTTTGCCAAAAAGTTTCGAGATAACCGATGATCGAGATAACCGAAAACTCATACAGTGGCACTATATTAACATGTGCTTGAAATTTCGTTATGTACACGATGTGCGTTTATAAATGAGAATGCATCGTCGCGAGTTTTTTGGATTTTATTTTTACACAACAGCGTTACCGCGAGTTGTTTGATGTAGCGATCGACTTGCTATAAAAATGTACGTACAAGTTTGCTAACACAAGGCATACGTGGGGTGCCATACGTGGGGTGCCATACGTGGGGTGCCACTTTGCCGGATAATCCCGGACTTCCGGATTCTTGAGGCTGAATATTTTTCAGCTCCGTATTCGGAGTTTTTTATTTTCTCTGGCGCCAGATTCGACAGTTCAGTTTATTCAAATACGGCTTCTTTTTTGTTTTGTTATTTTTTAAAATCAACGTGTTAGATCTCATGAAAGCTAATTACGCAGCAAGCTGGGTCGCTATAAATAGAACAGGTACTACGACCTCTCTCTCTATTTTGTTTGAAAGCCTCTCGATTCTCGCTCTTGTTGCGTCAAGTTAATTGCGTGGACAGCGATCTTGACATTTCCTTCCATTACTACAGTTTCAAGTAGGCACGTTTCTGCTGTATACACATTCCAAAAAGCCGCCGATTGGTCATTGGAATCGAGATAGCCGAGGTTAAGTAGCAAATTTAGCTAACTTTTGTGCTGGAGATATCAGCTTTCGGTGATATAAAAGAATCGACATCACCGAGGAGATAATCTAAG
The DNA here is from genome assembly GCA_964033795.1 of Lymnaea stagnalis. Classification (NCBI taxonomy): domain Eukaryota; kingdom Metazoa; phylum Mollusca; class Gastropoda; family Lymnaeidae; genus Lymnaea; species Lymnaea stagnalis. The sequence continues at coordinate 171,487 of CAXITT010000394.1, read as the reverse complement.
ACAAAGGGAGAATTTGGCGGTGCAACTTCAGAAACGTCAGCATAACAAGGTTAGCGTGTTAAAGGAGGTCGAGGTAAGTGGGTTTGGGTGTATTGCTTTTGAAATATTTTAAGGAAATCAAAACAATTTAAACATTATCATCTATGTCTGCTTTATCGAAGTAATTTTTAAAACAAAATATGTTAGTTTTATGATTATAAATATGATATATGACCCAATATAATCGGTATAATAATAGTCGCGTCACTTTGCAACAATGTCTACCGGCTATTGCGAGAACTCATCCAAATCATATTGTATTTAAAATAAGTATCAATGTGATGATATTTACCTTTGTAACATCATTAAGTTTTAAGCAAATTTTTCTGCTAAATATTATGCGCCTACACTTCCCCTTTGCACCCCCCTAAACTACATTTTTATTCTAAACATGAACTAAAATTGTCAAATCTAAAGGATCAATATTTATATCATTATTGCCACTCAAAGATTTATTGTTGGCTAATTTCAATCCAAAGAAATACTTTATTTGTTCAGTTGTTTTTTTTAGATTGTTAAAAGTTGCACCTACCTTTTCACTTTTCGTGCCCTTCAACTAAAACTTTGTTCGCCCAAAATTATGAAACGCTTATGCTTGCCATTTGAAATATATTCTGATTTCTTCATTAAACGTTTTAACAAATCTTTTGCATTTGATGCCTGCTATGTTTTTGGAAAAGCGTAAAACAAAGAAGTATTTTGTCTACAGAGGAATCGCTCAACCGTTTTCACGCCCGTAAATTTCTTAAGTGTCTTTTTTTTTTACGGAAATGTCATTAATCTCATCAAATGAACACCAACTTTACTTTTTGCAAAGTAAAAAAAAAATGATTAAATTTTTAAAAAGAAAATCTTAACCCATCTATCTTTTTCAAAACTAAATGTTCACGTTTGTAAAAATTGTGGGTTTTAATGCTCATTGGTGTACTAATGTTTTGTTAATGCCCCTAATTTTCTTTATTGGTTAAAATATTTTTATTTGTAAAAAAAAAAAAAGACGTAAAATCTCTTTTTTCACAACAGTAAAATCATTGGATTGAATGATATTGTCATCCACGTAAAAATGTACACACCCTATTGCCTACACCATGAATAGATGCAAAGACTCTATACCTTCCGCACAACTTCTTATACTACGGAGTCTCGGTCAACTTGATGATACATTTTTAGAGAGAGCTGATGAAATGATGGATCTCTTCCACTCAGATACTGTCCTGAAACTACACATGTCTCAGCACTAGGTCGCATCAGCACTATCACACGGAAAGTTGCTCTGAAACTACTCTTGTCTCAGCACTAGGTCGCATCAGCACTATCACACGGAAAGTTGCTCTGAAACTACCCTTGTCTCAGCACTAGGTCGCATCAGCACTATCACAGGGAAGGTTGCTTTGAAACCTCGTCAAAACTACAATGAAAGTGTACCAAACTTATACTAACCTACCACCCTAACAATTTTACTACCAAAATTATTCGTAAAAATATCGTAACATACTTCTTGCAGACCCCGATATTAACAGTGTATATTTATCCCTTCCACTGATTGTCTTAGACGGGATACAAATCTAGGTTAACTTCTGGTTCATAGTCGCGTTCGATCTGACCCGCCTTATTTCGGTACTAAACCCTGCTTAGGAGGCCCTTGTGAGACTTGTCCCTTTACATTCCAAACTGAAAACATTATCCTCTCTAAAGATAAATTTACCGTTAAAGGGGGTTTCACCTGTGTCAGCCGTAATGTAATATATGCGATTGTGTGCCTTAGATGCCAATCTAGTTGCATGGGTGAAACTGGGAGACGATTGGCTGATACGTTCACTGAACATCTCCAGGATAGTGAACAAGATAATCTTTCCTCAGTCTCTTCACATTTCAACATAGATGAACATAAAGTTGAATTAGATGTAACCATTAATGCACTTATTTCCTGCACTAACGAACCAGAGAGGGTTAAAATGGAAAATATATTGATCAGCTTTTTAGCATCATAGCTCCATATATTAATCCAATACTATCCTACTAATGTTTCTCTGTTTCCCTGTATTTCTTTATTTTCTTATTGCAGTGTGTTTAGGTATCACTTTATATTTTGGTCCATTATTATTGCGGTCCTAATTCTTTTTACCTCGTCAATATTTATATTCTCTCACTTCCTGTAATCCTAATTGCGGCACCAACAAAGGATATGTCTTGAAATGTTTACTGTGCTCTGTTCCTTGTGATATTTTCATTTGTTCTGTGCGCTGAAGAAGGCTCTATGCTGAAACGTTCAAATCTTATTGTCTATCCTTTTATTGAAGCTTCAAAATACCTCATTTTGCCATTTCAAATGTGTACCTAGGAAGTTTTGTCATACATTACATGCATTCCTTTATTTGTAGGCGTATCTTGTGCTTCATGCTGTAGTCATTGTTGTAGCCTCTAATTTATTTATTTGAGATTAAATGGCATTTTCCCATTGAAAAAAAAATCAAAAACAAGCATCCACAACCGATAATAATTCAGCATAATTTGTTTCGTTTAAATTAAACTTAATGTATGTCTGGTAAAATAAATCACACACACAGGTAGCAAAATTTAAAATATATAACGAAAATAAAAAACATTGAACTAAATTTTATTAACGTATCATCTACTTCCCGTTGCAGTACTTAAAGTGCATTAAAACAAATGTTATTTAGAAGTTTGGGGAAAAACTATTTAATTTGTTTGACAGTGATTATTACATCATTGAAAAATGTGAGCAGCCAGGATTTTTGCTGAACACAAGAAATATCGGTTACTAAAGACTCGCAACCCGTACTTGGACTACTGAGAAAACTTGAGATTATTGAATTTAGATAAGAGGGAAGAAAGCTATGAGCTGAGGAAATCATAACTTTTCTTATCATGAGGAAACTAGGTTTGTTTATGTAATTTATGGCGATTTCTCTCTAACTATGGATGTTTAGTTACTTGGGATTTGTAAAGTAAACATTTTATACAAGTACATGGAAAAGATATTAAAGGTATTTAAGAATACCTCATTAAAAATGTTTACTCAGCGGGAGAATATATTAAAGACAAAATGAATTAAACACGCATGTGTAAAAGCAATTAGATCTAGGTCATGGTCGTTCTTTTCACATGGCTATGAATTTGAAAATATTTCACATTTTGAAGTTTACTGTTAATTAACTTGTATTATTATTTTTTCACTATCCTATGTTTGTGGCTTCAGGTGACTAGATGCGGTATATTTAATGGCACGCAAATGAATTAAGGAAATGCATGGCATCAATCTAAATACATAAGCCTAAGCCATGGTCTTGTGTAAACAAATTAATAAATGTAGTCAATTATTTTTTTAAAGGCATATAATTTTTGTAACACCTTGACGATTAAGTTCACTGAAAATCTGCATAAACCAATCACAGTCAATTGTATCACTGCACTCAATGCAGCTGTAGTAATCTACACATTTTCTGCTGTTTTACATTGATAGAAACGTGTACATGCATCAATGTGGCGTTAACTTTCCTTTTTTTTCCTCCTAGTAAAACTTCTTAAAATGCAAACTGCGTCATAAATCATGCAATACAAAGGTGGAAATTCCTTTTCTATATATTACCAAAAGTTGTTGGCATAACTGGGAACATAGAAACATTCTTCAGCTCCTGATTTTTTTAAACCTTTTTCTTATATAAAGTCGGTTATATTTTTTAAGTGTTTGGGCATTAACATCTGAATTAGTGTTAATAACAATATATGAACAAAAATGTACATTTTTAATTAATAATATCGAACATGCCCCAGACTCATAGTCTCTCAGGATTTGTTCACGTGGCTGTGTGTATTGATTTGTTGTTTTTTTATACATGCGTGTCCACTCGTATCGTCAACTGTCGGGTAAAGCTTCTTACTCTAACTGAGAGTTTGTTTATTTGAATTATTTGTATTTTGTGCAAACATGAGTAGATATAATTTGTATTTTTATTTTTTTAACAATCCCACCTTAAGAGTCATGCATTGAAAGCATTTTAATGGAGCAAAAAAGTCCAGCTATTATTTCTTTAATTATGGAAAATAGTTGAAGTGTTCGATACAAATTTTTTGTTAAACGCCTGACGGATGGCTGTAGGAAAAGCTGAAAACAAGAATCTAAAAGAAAACTTTTTATCTTGATAACCCATTCAGGCATATCCAAGCCATCGAGTGTAGCCGTTGATTATGTTAAACATATGAAGTATGATTCATGTACAAACACGGCTTCAGGTCCGGAATATAAAATCGATATGTATCATAATCCATAGACAAAAATTTCTACAGCCCTTGATGCAACCAAACAATCGATTAAGAATGTAAGGGGATGTTTTGAACATCTGCCCGTTGTATGGTTAGAAGTCAACTTAAGTTGGAGGAATAAAAACTTTTCCTCATCAGATGCGAGCTTGTCAATCGATTATAGGTGGACAATTTATACTTTTCTTCATGATATCTGATTTGTGAATTAATTTATGTTAAAGCGTTGGACACTCCATTCGATATGTACGCGTGAATTAATTTTATGTGGATCAAACATCACTCTTCTAAATGAGATATGAACTTTTAAATACATTTTAGCTGAAGATGGGAAAACTGTCTTTCATGATATATTAAAAAGGGAAATAACTTTTAGGCGGAACAACGAAAGCGTACCATCATGATAATGAAGCAACGAGCTCTCATCATCATCATGTGAATTAACCTTTTGAAGCAATTTTAATTTAAACAACAAACATTCTTCATCATGAGATACACATTTTTTAAATCAAATTTTGTTGGAGCATTACACCCTGTTTTATGTAATAAACAATTGGGAATCAACAAAAAGCAAATAAAATGTTTATTATTATTCTATTTTTATTATTAAAGTTGTCTTATATAGAGCGGTACCCCCGCCATGGCTTGGCTCACCACGCTTCACATAAAATTTGCGAAAAACGAAAAAAAAAAAGAAGCAACATGATTTAAAAAAAGATGTTTATATGGATGTCACATGGGGTAGTAAAGGGTGTTGCATTGGTCCCCCCCCCTCCCAGAATGTACAGGTTTTATTTAAATTGCTCTGTATTGTTGTGCAAGTTTTAGTCCCCCCCCCCCCCCGATAAAGCCTGAAGTGACGCCCTTGGTTACTTATATTAATCACCAAAACACTAATTTTTTTTCAGATAAACCGAATTTCATTTTTAAATCTAAACATATATTTAAAAGTAAAAAGGGCATTGGTAGATGAAATGCAATAACTATATTTTTGTTTGTTCCTTTTTTTTCTTCTTTATTTTAAAGGCCATAAATCAATTTATTGCTCATTTAGTCTCCTGGTTATAATTAAGAATTGGCTTTCTCTTAGATAAGGCTAAGGAGTACCATCCACCCGGGGAGGAGGGGGGTGGGACTTGTGGTTTCTTCTTTATGTGTTTGGGATTGGACTTAAGGCCACAAGCTATTTGGATTGATTCAGTATACTGCATCATGTAATGATCTACAAAAAAACATTGGATCTTCTACAAAATGAATTCTTATTAGTTTGAACATTTCAAATCTGATGTTCGTTGAAGCTAACGTTACTTTGAGAAACGGCCTTAGTGTCGCCGCTGCCACTTATCGCATTCTTAGGCGTTACGCCGTCAGCTGTTTCCTGCGGTGTGCTTCAAGCTCCAGTGGTTATATTGTCGGTGAACGCCATCACACGAAAATGTCGTCTCCCTTAAATCGATTCCTTCTTTGAGGTTTCAAATGTCAAAAGTCATTTATTAGGTCTGCTTTTCAATTAAGTGTGATCTTATGGTGCAAGCAATACTTGAGACAGGAAGATTTCAGCCACTTAAAACTACACTTGATAGTCGCTAGTTCCATTTTTAAAAAGTGTAAAATGAGGAGTATAATGAAACTTAAATGTTTATGACAATAGCAACTATGCGTCTTGTAAGCACATGGACGCTTGAAAAGGTGTAAACAGAATATAGTTCTTGTGAGCATGTAGCATGTATAGTTTTAACTACAAGTCGTTCTTGTGGATAAATAGACTTCACACATAACAACTTTACAACAATATATCAATTGTACTGCGCATTTATGTATATCATAAAATTTAAAATACAAAAGGGTTGTGATTGTGTATACCTATAATTTAAAATAAAGTCAAAGTACAATGCCCATAATTCATATTACTCTAAAAAATCGACTTTGCAAAAACAAAAAAAACAAAAAAAAACAAAATCAAAACCCATTGATTTTTTAAAAAAAAACAGCAACATGTTGCGCCATCTTGTAATCCCGTTTTATTTATTTAAAATTAAAAAAGCATGTTTGAAATAAGCTTGTTCATCTATACTAATAAAAAGCAAAGCCCTGACTGACTCATCACTAATTCTCCAACTTCTCGAGTAGATGGCAGCCTGAAATTTGGCATGCTTATTCCTTACAGCTTACATACAAAAGTTAGGCAGGTGTCATTTTAAAACTCTAAATTGTTTGGGACCGGCGGCCCAAAATCTCATTTTTTCTTAAATGAGCTATATAAATAAAATGATCAACAAATACTGCTACATGAATCGATGGATCTTGACCAAACTTAATACACATACTCTAGCCATTAGCCATATTCAAATACCGAAGGGCACTTAACGCATAATATCCATACCTCTGGGGCCCGGGGCCCATTTCATTTGTCATTATATAAGCCTTAAAAAGCTTATTCAAACAAAGTCGCACTGAGCATGATCCCATAGAGAAACAGGATCCTAAAGGGACACATCGGTTACGCGTTTCCATCAAGGAACAGGATACCATCGAGATCCCATCGGGTAACGGACTCAAACCGGGATCAGGATCCTATCAGAAAAAGGGATAAAATCGGAAAAGAGCGTCCATAGATGGAACGGGATCCAACAGTGAACGGTATCCTAACGGTATCGGTAGCGCATCGGGATCCACTGAGATCAGGATCCCCCTGGGATAAAGACACCGAAGGGATCGGGATCCCAATGGGATCTGGAATCCCCCTGGATCCGGAGCCACAAAGAAATAGGATTCCACCGAGAACGGGATAAAACCGGGATTGTGCCGGGATCGGGTTCAGAATGGGATTAGGGACTCATAAGAATTGGGGTCTTATCAGGATCGGGGTCCCAAGGACAGACCCTACAAAATGTTGGCATTGATTTGAGGCAGGTTTGATTTTTGCAAGGCAATGCATTGTATAGTGTCTGAAGTATGCGAATACTTGATAATTTGTGTTCGTTTTTTTTTCTTTAAAAAGGCTGTCCGCTACGAAGCGAGGGTATTTTGCTGTGTTAGATATTTTGTAATGTAATGTAGTGTGGTTTAGACTAAAACAATGTTCAGCAATCAACACTAAGGATACAACGAGCCTTACAAAGTATCAGCAGACATGTGCACATAAAGACCACGGTAAGGAAACAATGATAAATGATGTATTTATTGCATTAATGCCATTTGCACACCATTAACATTGTACAGACGGACCTTTCAAAAAATAATTCCATTGAAAGGACAATTTCCTGGCTACAGTGGGAAACATATATTACATTTATTTCTTAGCTAAGTCGTAAGGACTGGACGCATAGTGCAAGCTTTGAAAAAACTGAAGGTAAAGTTAAAAAATATTTAATTTCTTTTATAAAAGAAATAGAACTACCAGAGTTTTATTTTAATAAAACCAAAGTTTAAAGCTCTTTTTAAACACTAATCAAATAGAAACTACTTTGGCCATTTTTTTAAAAAAAATTCATCTGAAATGAGGCAACGTTTATGCAAACATGTATTTGTTGGGTTTTTTTTTAAATTATATTTTTTTCATTAGATTATTTACATAAGTCAAATGTGAAAGAAAATTAGAAGTACACATCAAATTTAAATCTTACTCAATAGTAACACAAAGTTTCGCAGGAAAGATTTTACTCCTTCAATGATTGTTATCTGGTCCAGTTTAGACCTGACTGAAAAGTTGTGGATTTGTTGTGGATTTGGATAATGTATCTAAAAATGTGGGTTCATTTATTTAATTTATGTATTGTTCTTAAGATTACTTTAACTAAGGTATAACTATAAACCAATTCATTTTGTACATAATGCAGACCCACACTTAGTAAGTACTTAAATATTATTACTCTTAAATTGAATTGCTGTCTAATTAATATTATAATTCGTAGATAATAGATTTGATCAAAACCTATACTTAAAATAAATAATAAATTAACTGATTCAAAGTATTTATATATATAATCAAAATGATTAAAAATAATAATGAAATAAAAGCATATCTAAATAGTTTATGTCCCCATTCTACTGTTTCGCACTTGGAATTTAATTTAAGTGAAATTTTAACGTAACATAATATTTCCATCATAAATATGTGTCCAGCTTTCATCGTCGCCAATGAACATATTGGCTTAATAATTATCCATGCTTTAAACAGGTTTATTCTATTTAATTTAAATTTAATAACTTTCTTAAAATTAAAACAAACTCATATTTTGTGTTTCTGCTTAATAATATTAATAATAGTAATAATAATAATAAGACGTCTTATATAGCGCGGTACCCCAGCCTAGGGCTGGGCTCACCGCACTGTACATAATTTTTTTTTTTCAAAAGAGACATAATCATTACATTAAAATAAAATACAACTTTTCAACATTTATGCTGTTTGATGAAATTATTTGGAATTTAATACTTAGCGCCTCATGAAAAGAGTGAAACATGATGTCATTAATTTTTATATTTTGAATATATAAACACTAATACAGCTTTTTTTGTTTACATATTTAAAAAAAAAATATTATACTTTATACAACATTTTGGGAAAGTATAAAATAAAGTTGTATTACTAAAAAAACAAATTCATGCCCTGTTTATTTAAAAACATTTTTATAATATCTTTGATAATTACATGCTATTTATGTTTTGGAATTTTTGTCTTTCAGAATAAATACATTTGATATATCATGAAGAACAACTTAGTAAAACCTGTATCCGTATGTGCAATTCTAAATATCTTTGCCTGTGGTAAGAAACTGTTGTTTTTTTTTGTTGTTTTTTTTTTCAAATTTTTAAAATCAAATTTATGTAAATATTTTTAAATGCTGCTATACAGTAATGCTAAATTTACTTTCAAAGGAACATACATTACATTCCATTTAATAATACCTGTAGAACGACACATTTATACTAACGCATACGGCCTCTTTTAAAAGGAGAAACAAGTGTACCTTTTAGACATGCAGGAAAAAAAAAAAGACACTACATAATGTGCACGTAGATTCCCAATTCAAAGTGATCTCACGTTTTCAAAACTTGGACCATGTCGATGAAATGAGAAGTCCTCATATTTGTTTTATTTAAATTAGTTATGTACATAAGTAAAAAAAATATATAATGTTTTTAGCATTATTGTTCAATAACAAATTGCTTTATTTGTGAATGTCTCGCCTCTCTCCCTCTATTCCTCTCTTTCTTATGTTCACTCTTTTTCTCTCTATCTTTCTCTTTTGTCCCCTCTCTCTCTCTCTCTCTCTGTCTCTCTTTCTCTCTCTCTTTCTCTCACTCTATTTCTCTCTCTGTTTCTCTCTCTCTCTCTCTCTCTATCTCTATATCTCAACTTTAAGTATCTAAATTTGCAGTGACAGTAGTACAAGCTACAACCAACACGGTGAAAATGAGGAAAATATCTGATCCACACATCACAATGATGTCTATAGGCGTTTCCGTTTCTACCGTCAGCCGACTTCAGTGTGCCGTCACCTGTCGTGCCAATGGCAGCTGTCATAGTTTCACGTATAAAGAGCTCACCAAAAACTGCACTTTAGGTACAAACAAGGTTTTATCAAAATGTTACTCTTTGAGCCATCTTTGTGATTACACTGCAGTATTTTAATACATAATGTTTTACAGAAATAATTTGTTCAACATAAAAGTTTTAAAAGAATAACAAAAATGTGACAATATAATATTTCTGTAAATCCGGACATCCTCAACGCGAAATTTCATTTTTCAATGGGCGTAGAAAAAAAAAAAATTCGAAATTAGACATTTGTTTCTGGAGTAAGACAAAGTATTTAATTTTTTGCTCATATTTCCCCTTGTATATATATAACTGTTCGCGTAGGAAGGCCATGGTTAAAAAATAAAATTGCGTAAATTTTCCGAGAGATATTAAAATTTAAAAAAACAACATCCCATTAAGAAAGTTATGGTGACAAATGTTCATGATATTTCATAGTTCTTGTGAACTTTCTAATGAGAAACGTTTTTGACCCAAAATATGCTTTTCGCCCACTTTCTGCAGCATGAATTGCATTCGCGCAAATGAAGTTTTCGATAAACGGCCATGAAACTGATTTTTTGAGAGACGTTTATTGCTTTCAGACAGAGGCAGAGATGCGGGCCATGGTACTGTTTCGTTATCATTCTTTTGCCATGTTGTACGAGAATGCACTTAAGGAATGTGTGGTTCTCCGCCTATAGTCATATTTTCTTTGACGGTTAATTTAGTCGCCAGACAACTGGCATCCTTTGATTTTTAGGGTCAGATGTAACTATCTATTTACTGTTATAAGAGTACATTATGCCATCATTTCATTGAAAATAAGGTGTGCAATGATCTTGTCTTCTCCCACTATTTCTCGCATTTTCCTGTTTGTACAATATCATTTGGCGTAAACTAGTTCTTTATTTTTAAAAATGAGAAAGAGAAAAAGAGGAGATTTCTAATACATTTAGTAACTAAAATGTGTGAATTTATTTCAAACATAGTTAATTTTTGCAGTTAAAAAATGAAACATTATAGACGTCTGTTTTCTTGGTGTTTTAATAAAAAAAATACTCTTTTTGTATGGAAATTTTAATGAATGTTTCTACGGAAAAAGTTACTTATCTTTGGTTTCTGGTGCATACTAATATATATTGCTACACATGTTCTTGACTGTCTCCAGGATCATGGCTTGTCAACACAACCTCACGAAGAGAACCTGATGCAACTTTGTACACTCAAGGTTCTTACTGTGATGGTCGGGCCAACTTTACCTATCGCACCAACAGAAGCATCGCGACGTGCATGTTCTTTTCACTACCACAACTTAACCATTCAAACGCACAAGCATTTTGTCAAAGTAATAATAAAAACTCAATAGTTAATTCATTGTAAAATACTTCTGTTAGAGAAAGTAATGTTTTTATCAAACAAAAGTAAATCTTGCGTAAAGTGTTTTATTCTATTTAAGTTATGATCCATAAAATGTTCGTCAGCAGGCTGAAAGTAAAATGTTCCAAAATGAAAAAAAAAATTATTTATTTTATAACAATATAGTCAAAATATTTCGTTCTTTCTTATTTATTTCAGCTTTTCTATTGGTTTGAACATTGTTTAATGTTCTATCTGCAATTTTTGTTGTTGTTATTTTGTTTTGTTTTTGACATATAATTTTGTGTTTTATCGAGATTCTCAGAGGTTAAATGTGTGTATTATTTTGCATCGTGCATGTCGGATAACTCTGTAGCTGACTAAAACAATAAAAATACATTTCAGACCTCAATGCCGATCTGTACACCCTGAAAGTCATCGAGAAACTGTACATCTTGAATGAAGCTCTGACGACCGATTACCCAGCTGCGAAAAGATCCGATAAATATCTCTGGATTGGGATGAATAATATAGAAGACGCAAACGTGTACAGATGGGAGTCTGATGGTGCTGTGTTCGACATGAGCAGTGCTTACAAAAAAAAGTTATTTTCATCAAGTAGGCAATGAACTTATGATCTGATCAACTTAAAATGCACATGTTACGTTATCTAGCAACCGATTTTTACTTTCGGAATTTATAGTGACTTTATTATTTTTTTTTTTTTTTTTTATACTAATATTTCCGGACCACTTTTTGATTTACAATGGAAATATGTTTGTTTGTATTTCTATATGTGATCATTTGTCCTAAACTCGTCATTACGCCAGGCGTTGTTAGGATTTTCATTTGGGAAACTATTAACGGCAAAGGGTACATAAGTGTCCTAAAATAGTTCACTAAAGAACCCATCAATTTCTTTTTTTTTAAATCCTATAAAAAAGTACATATTTATAAAACATTTGTAAAATTTTAATTGGGTTTCCTGTCCTTANTATATATATATATATATATATATATATATATATTACAGATTAACTGAAATTGTATTTAAAAATATCAAATTAAACAAGCTATTCATCAATGCCAATGCATTGACTTTTCATTTTAATTTGTAAAGGACCCCGACAGGAAGCTACTTCAAACACGACACATTTAATTATCCCTATCTTAAGGTCTCTCTGTAAGAATTACTTACAATTAAATTTACATTTTCAAATTTAGCTAAATAAAATCGTCCGGAATTTGCCAAAAGTTTTGCCATTTAAAATACCTCGATCTGATCTACCCGTATCGCAAAAAGACTTAATATGTAATATGTTACAGCCATGGGCGCCCGCAGAAAACTCTCTGGGGGGGGGGTTGGCAAAAAAATCGATTAACTTTCCAGGGGGGGGGCAAAAAATTTGTAATAATGTTTTAATGTAGTTTTAATTTACTGTAGCGTATTTGTATGGTGAACGAACGGACAGGACATCAGCTTAGTTACTTTCTCTTTATTTTCTCTTTACTTTAATACATTTATTGTCTATTTTTTTCTAAAAAATTTTTATCCAATC
>CAXITT010000394.1:147915-158614 GCA_964033795.1 Lymnaea stagnalis | reverse complement strand
AGGGGGGGGGGGGGGGGGGGGCGCACTGCGGGCGCCCATGGTTACAGCATATTTTTTTATTAAAAATAGGATTTCTTTAATTATCTTTATTTATGTTCCTAATAAAACTAAGTAGTGATGTACCTTAAGTAAGTCTTGCCAGAAATGCACCCAAACTTACTTGCGGCATACCCTGACTTAATATTGCCTGAAAATGCTCCCAAACTAACCAATGGCGTACCTTGACTAATTTTTGCCTTAATTAGTGGCGTATCATGACTAAGTCTTGCCTGAGAATGCGCCCAACGCACACTTATTTAATCATTAAAAAAATTAATTTTCTAAAAGAGAGACGAAAACTTCATATTAATGTATACACTTTTGAAAGCGCACCGTTCTGGATAAGAGGGTTTTGAAAAAATGCATACACGAAAAATAACTTATATTTTAGATACTAAAATTTTAAACCAGAACTGCCCTTTTAAGACATTTCAGAATTTTTATGTTACCCTTTACGCGTTGCAAAGTTCTATTTTTTAATTACAGATTTTTGATGAACTCATTTCATTATGAGTTATTTTAGATACTTTTGTGCCATTTAAATAAGTAATTTATTATATTATATTCAGGGCAGCCAGACGGGCAACAAGTTCAAAGGTGCATAATGTATAGCAGTATTACGTTCTACCCTCTTCATGACATGCAGTGCTATGTGATGAGCTCATTCTATTGTGAGAAAAGGCCTTATGGTAATTATCCATAAGGACGCAATTTAAGACTATAATAAAAAAAAAATTTAAAAACTTCAAAGCGAAAGCAATACGCATTTTTTTGTTTTAATCTTTCTTTATGATTATAAATAAAAATTAACATGTAATATACTTCTTCTGTCTTTTATTCTTCAAAGTAATTGTATCAAGTGAAATGTAGACGTTTTATTGGTGTACTTGGCATAAATCGTTGTAAATGATAGCATATAAGGTTGTTTTGATCTTTAGAAAATTTTCCCGACGTATACTCATTTGTCTGATAAAATGCGATCTAGCCTGAAATATAATTCTATATATAATGTAAATTCCATGCCCCTTTTAAACACTGTGTAAAATCCGTGCATTCTCTCTCCCAACGCGCACAGCTCTCAAATTTCCCTATCATAAAACACTTCTGTTATTGACCTGCAACCACATCCCCAGCACATTGTACGTCTTTTTTTTATTAAGCTGATATTTCAACTTTTGAGTTGTTCATTGTATTAATGGTTCATTTATCCACCACACAGACTATTACAACCATGTTATATATAACTAGCGAGAACCCGGCATGCATTGCAATGTCACTCAAAGAAAAGCGATTTTGTGTTTTAATTACGTTTTTGAAATAATTTTTAAATAGAAAATATGTTTTTCTTTTTTTCCCTCTTGTGAGTACACAAATAAATTAGAAGGGTTTTTTTGCGCATGAACAAGCAACATACAGCTGTCCACGTGAGGAGCATGGATTTTCAAAATTTGGTCCACACACTTGTAGCGATTGATCCACCCATGCAGCAGCTCTGTTGGAAATTATGTTTATATAACTCACAAAATTGTTTAAAAAACATTAAGCCCCTGGCACCAAACACCAAATTGTTAAATGGTTGTACTAATTCAGAAACCTTATTATTGTATTATGTCACAAAAACTGAAATGTCGCTTGCATTTTATTCAATTCCTTCCATTCTTACAATAGCTTTGTGTGAAATTATAGGGGTATAGCTCCTATAAGAAAAAAATAATAATTTTCGGGTTTGCGCAAAACAATTTCCGAAATCTTAGCACAATCGGATGAATGGTATAGGAAAGCGTACTGAAATTATATTTTGCCCATGACAGTATAGCAGGAAAAAAAAAGAATTTAGGACTTGGGACTAACAAAGAATATTTAAAAATGTGTGTAGTAATTTAGATTACATTACGGGCGCATGCACCACAACTCATAAACGTTTTATGCAATCGGATAAATGGTAAAGTAGCGCATACGGGACATATATATACATAAATTTATTTTACATATCTATAAACATAGTTTATCGAACAAAAGATACATTTTAGCAACTATTCAAGGAAGCGTTCTGTCTACCATCTATAATCCATCCCTCTATCTAACTATCTATCTATCTATCTATCTATCTATCTATCTATCTATCTATCTATCTATCTATCTATCTATCTATCTATCTATCTATCTATTTATCTATCTATCTATCTATCTATCTATCTATCTATCTATCTATCTATCTATCTTTCTATCTATCTATCTATCTATCTATCTATATATCTATCTATCTATCTATCTATCTATCTATCTATCTATCTATCTATCTATCTATCTATCTTCTATACCATCTAATCTGTCTGTCTGTGGATCTGTCTTTCGGTCTGTCTTTCTGTCGTCTGTCTGTCTTTCTGTCGTCTGTCTTTCGGTCTGTCTGTCGGTCAGTCTGTCTGTCTGTCGGTTTGTCTGTCGGTCTATCTGTCGGTCGGTCGGTTGGTCGGTCTGTCTGTCGGGGTGTCTGTCGGTAAGTTTGATTGATTGATTGAATGTTTATATAGCGCTGGCATCCATGCTACTTTAGCACATTAGCTGCGCTCTTGAATTCTTAAATTTAGGATTTTTTTTCACTTTCAATTCCCCTCAATGATTGATGGAAATCCTTCCCATAATTTTTGCGCTATCGCTATAAAGGAGCGCACTCCCTAAGACTTTTTTGTTTGTGTTCATCCAACTGGGAATTTTCAGTAAGGACATTGTTGAAGACCGCAGGTTCTTTAAGGATAATTGTTTATGAATCAGTTGTTTAAGATATTCCGATGCCGATCCTTATATGCAGCTGTATGCCAGGAACAGAATTTTGAAATGAATGCGCCTTCTCACAGGAACCCATGGTAATTTTGTGGAGTTTGGGTGTGGGGGCTGGAAAATTCGACAGAAAATGTTGTCATCGGCTAAAGTATGCGTGCCAAGTTCCACCTCGCGAGGTTGACGGTAAGTCGGTCTATTGTCGGTCTGAAAATTTTGCCAGTCTACCACCCAGTCCACCACTCGGCCTTCACGAACAAAAGCGAATGTAAATGGAAAGCTGGTGATGTAGACAGAAGTGGGAGCGTTTCTGAGCCATCTCTACAACCACACTTTATAAAATATAAAGTGAGTACACAGGCACACGGTAGGTCCTAATTAAAATAAATATGTTATTATCAACTGTCCATAGTACACGTAGTCATTCATTTTTGTTTACCATCAATATGTCATTATGAACTGTTCCATGGATACGAAGTCATTCACTTTAGTTTACCATCAATATGTTCTTAAGAACTGTTCCATGGATACGAAGTCATTCAATTTAGTTTACCATCAATATGTTCTTAAGAACTGTTCGATGGACACTGAGTCATTCATTCACTTTTGTTTACCATCAACATGTTCTTATGAACTGTTCCCTGGACACTGAGTCATCCATTCCCTTTTGTTTACCATCAATGTGTTATTAAGAACTGTTCCATGGATGCGAAGTCATTCACTTTAGTTTACCATCAATATGTTCTTAAGAACTGTTCCGTGGATACGAAGTCATTCAATTTAGTTTACCATCAATATGTTCTTAAGAACTCATCGATGGACACTGAGTCATTCATTCACTTTTGTTTACCATCAATATGTTATTAAGTACTGTTCCATGGACACTGAGTCATTCATTCACTTTAGTTTACCATCAATATGTTCTTAAGAACTGTTCCATGGACAGTGAGTCATTCATTCACTTTTGTTTACCATCAATATGCTCTTAGGAACTGTTCCATGGACACGAAGTCATTCACTTTAGTTCACCATCAATATGCTATTAAGAACTGTTCGATGGACACAGTCATTCATTCACTGTTGTTTACCATCAATATGTTCTTAAGAACTGTTCCATGGATACGAAGTCATTCAATATAGTTTACCATCAATATGTTCTTAGGATTTGTTCCATGGACACTGAGTCATTCATTCACTTTTGTTTACCATCAATATGTTCTTAAGAACTGTTCCATGAATACGAAGTCATTCAATTTAGTTTACCATCAATATGTTCTTAAGTACTGTTCCATGGACACTGAGTCATTCATTCACTTTTGTTTACCATCAATATGTTCTTAAGTACTGTTCCATGGACACTGAGTCATTCATTCACTTTTGTTTACCATCAATATGTTCTTAAGTACTGTTCCATGGACACTGAGTCATTCATTCACTTTTGTTTACCATCAATATGTTCTTAAGAACTGTTCCATGGACACGGAGTCATTCACTTTAGTTTACCGTCATAAAGTTGACAACGAATATTCAATGGTATTATTTTAATGAGCGTCATATTTCTAGGACCATTTTTTTAAAGTTTTGCAATAGATACCTTTACCTGTTGGTTAAGTTTAGAAAAATTCTTCTTCATGTTTTTAAGGAATCACTTCGATAATAAGTACTAGAATCATATTTTAGAAGCACGGAACTCGTGTGTAAAAACTGTGGTAAAGACTGTCACTCAAGGATAGGACTGCACAGCCACTCGAGAAAATGCAACCCAACCCAATGGTGATGCACCATCGTCTCACGAGAGGGAAGGATGCCGATAGACAAAATACATAATGTCAAACAAATATTTAATAAAGATTTTTAATACTCTTAAGGAGATAAACTATATTGCAATATGTCCGAAGACTTGACTGGAACTTTAAGACTATCATGTCAATGAGAGAAGCAGGAAATTATTATTTTTTTTCAGCGAAAATTGCAAGAGTTTGTACATATATACCAAATCTATTTTGTTGACTCTTTTTCTTCGATCATAATATGGCAAGCCTTAAAGGGATATTCGTGTCAGTTAACGTGTTCTTATTTAGAGTAAACCTTGCCTTGCCATGCGTCATGGATCGCTTCGTTAGCTGAGCTTGAGCTGGTAGTGTGCTGCAGGCTTCACGGTTGGCATTTTAGAATATCGTTACATTAAAATGGCATTGTCTCTAAATCGATTAATTCTTACAAGATTGGAACTGGAAAAAAAAATCTTCAGAATAATCAGCTCTTAAACAAAGTATGCATCATTGCACATGTAGTTCAAGAGACGCGTGGAACATAGAGCTGCATGTAGTCAATTGTTGTTCCATTTAGTTGTCGCTAATGTTGGAGATGAACATAACGAAAGACGTTGGATTATTTATCTGGGATTTTTGTGCGGTCAGAATCATAGCGACGTCGTTTCTGTGATAACATGATGTTATGTTTTAAAAACATTTACTCAAAATTATTTTAGGTGTGTATAAAGCCTTGGTTTACCTAATACATACTGATTTGAAGAAAAAATAAACCTATCTTATAAGATATGAATCCTTTATAAAGTGCAAGCATAGCTTCAAGTGAGTATTATATTTTTAATTAATTATAAGAATAAAAAAATATTTGTTTATTATTATATAATTTTAATTCAAAATGTGAATTACAGTTAAGACTACTCTAACTTAATTTTTTTTGAAAATAAAATGATTCGGGCTGTGTAGACTAGTTTATTATTAAAAAGTTTAATTGCCCTACTCTTAAATTTCCCTTTAAAATAAAAGTGTATTGTGTGGAATTTCAGCTGCTTTCGGAGTCCAAATTGACTTTCGTTAGAAACCTAGGACCTAGAATAGCAAGGAAGTCTATGGAATACACTGGAAGTGTATAGAATACCTTGTAAGTGTACAGAATACCTTGGAAATGTATATAATAGCTAGAAAACATGTTTCGCCACCATTAAAACAGCGTTTTAAAAGTAAGAGAAAGTAACATCTGATATGTTCGATAAATCAACGTATATGCCACGTCCAACCACTTTTCAGTGTATGAATCAATTTTTCTTTCTTTTCTTTAACTTTTTTTTTTTTTTTTTTTTTTTAAATGGGAAAATTCCATAAAAAAATAATGTCTATTAATTTTGCACAACCCATGACGTAAAACTTGTATTCTTTTCGGTGATTTTTCGCCAGTAATGGTTTCCAAAACATTTTATTTCCCACAAAAAAATCCTTTTCGAGCTATCTTGTGCTCCAGTAAACTACAAAATCCTAACTTAAAAAAAAATTCTTGGTTCATATCGGTAACCACTACTTAAAATCGCGCCAGCAAGAGGTTGCCCCCCCCCCCCACCCAATACGTCTAAATAATGGGCCTCACTATCCCATATTCTTTCGTGACATTTCTATTAAGTGAAATTTCTTGGCTCTGACTTTGTCGCAGCATGACAGGATTCATCTGAAGCCCGTACATCGACTCTCCGTCATGGGCGTCTCTGAAGGCTGATCGCAGGAAGGGAGGCAACAAATAGTTTATGACCTTTTTCTAGCGAGATGAGAGAGGATACGGAGACAATCCCACGCACTCACTTCCGGTTATTGGCATACACAAATTCCGGTGAGTTTGAGCTCGTTAGGTTGACGGGAAGTGGATCAATTAGCCGTCCGAAGATTTTGCCACACACAAGGACAGAAAAAAAACAACAACAACAACAATACACAAACAAATAGCGAATTTATTTAAAGATTTAATTGTAATTTGGGAACAGGAGAATCCAACGAAATAAAATGAAATAGAATGAATCAAAACATTTCTCTAAAAATGGGACACATCACATCATTGTCTCAATGTTCAAGCGCAACTTTTTAAAGTTAGAGCGGACTTTTATTTTTTTGTATCTCCCTTTCCTGAGCGTGATCACTGTACGCTCAAAGGATTTCTATTTGTCATTCGGTGGCAGCCATGTTTTACACACACCGTTTGGTGATGGCGGCCAAATTGTTTGGAAAGAGAAAGGTTTCACGTGAACAAAAATGGCTCAGATATAATCAGAGACGGGTTGAGGCGAAAGGCGAGAGCCACTGTTATTGTGAAAAGTTGTCAAAATTAACGAGTTCCATTATCTCCCTTGATGTATTCACGGGGAAAAGTTGTGGGCAGACGGGAGAAAGTGAAGCGCCTCAGATTAAGAAGCTGTAGCTCTCTTGTGACGTCATCCGTGCTATGTTGGCGGGAAAAGAGGGGGGGGGGGATTATTCGATTTATATGAAATACAAAGATCCCAGGCCGCATTGACGCCTCAGATCGGGTCTCCTAACTGAATCTGCAGAATGTTTGGTGGATCTAGATTTGTTTAACATAGAAAGGAGAGCATTAAAGCCTTGTGAAGGAAGTGATAGAACCAGATAAAGGTTTGAAGAAAAAAGGTGGTGGGGAGGGGGGGGACACGACAAACAAATGTTCGTTTTAAGGGTACAGAAAACCCTTCAAGACCAAATGATGAAAGAAGAGTAGTTTTACGTTTGAACTGTGAGAAACGCTGTTTACACGACAGAGATGGATTGTTGGTCTAAAACCGTAACGCGTGGGCTACAAAGCAGATTACAAGACGTAAAACAATTCATATATAATGGGGTTAATAGACGTCTCCTTTTAGTGCGGACGGTTTGTATTTTTGACTCCCTTGCCCGTACTAATTTTTGCGTGGGTATTTGTACGTAGTTTCCTCTTGTAATCAGACTTGTCCGTACTTGCTTGTCTTATTTTATTTCGTCTCATATTATTTCTCCGTATAGGCCAGCGCAGTGAATAAGTTCAGCTCCATCTGACTGTCCAAATATATCATCTTCATCATCAGTGGCACTACATCCTATGTAGGGCCCTGGCCTGCTCCACCACATCCTTCCACTCGGAGCGATCCATGGCTTTCCGTCTCCATGCTCGAACCCCCAACTGGTGTAAATCTGTCTCCACATCATCAATCCACCTCATCCTTGGGCGACCGGTGAGTCGCCTGCCCCTAGGCTTCTGCCTGTATATAACTTTGGCTGCTCTGCATTCCGGCATCCTTTCAACATGTCCTGCCCAGCGTATTCTGCCTTTTTCATCATTGTGACTATGGATGGTTCTTTGTACAAATAGTAAAGTTCTTGGTTTGTACGTATTCTCCAGCTATCATTTTCTATCACTGGTCCGTATATTTTGCGGAGGATTTTCCTCTCCCATGTGTTGAGCAGCTTCTCTACTTTTCTGGTGAGGGTCCAGGTGTCACTAGCGTACGTGTTACTACAGGTCTTATGATGGTGGTCTATATTGTTTTCTTTGTTCCCCTTCAGAGGTTTTTGTTTCCCAGTAGCTTTTGTAGACTGCAAAAGGAACGGTTGCCTGATGTTATCCTTTCTTTCACCTCGGACATTATCTCATTGTGCTCATTTATAGTTGCCCCTAGATTTTTGAATGTAGCCACTCTCTCAAATTGGTGGTTGTTTATATTGATATTATTATCAGCATGAGAGTTTCTTGACATTATCATATATTTTGTCTTCGGTTCATGTATATCTAGGCCAGCTTTGAATGAGGCATTTTCAAGTTCCCTGAACGGTTTAGTTATGTCATTACGGTTTCTATCCAGTAGTGCTATATCATCTGCATATGACAGGTACTGCAATGGTTGGCTATGTAAGGTTCCTGATGGTCGTTGTTCTGTAGTATCTCTCTGGAAATAGTTTGTTATGGTTCCACTGGTGCTAATGTGTATGCTTCTAATAACTTTTTCTAGCGTGATGTTAAACAGGATACATGATAGTGAGTCTCCTTGTCTGAGGCCCCGATTAACTAGGAACTCCCTAGAGTATTCTCCCTGTACCTTGATTCTACTTTTAGAGTTGGCCATTGTCATATGTATGAGCCGAGTAAGCTTGTTAGGGACTTCAAGTTCTTGTAGAACATTGTATAAGTAATTCCTGTTTACACTATCGTATGCTGTTTTGTAATCCACATATAGTTGATGTATGTCGATGTTATATTCGTAGCATTTCTCCAGAAGACATCCTATAGTAAAAATATGATCCGTGGTTGACCTATTCTGCCGGAATCCACATTGATAGTCCCCTAGGATCTGTTCACTATACTTTTCCAATTTTCTCGCTATAAGTTTTGTGAGGATTTTGTACATTACATTAAGAAGGGAGATACCTCTATAGTTTGAACAGATCAACTTAGATCCCTTTTTGTGGATTAACATTATGAGTGCAGTGTCTCATTCAGTTGGCATTTCTTCCTCCTGCCAGATTCTGGTTATAAGTTCGTGTATTTGCCTATGCAGTTCGCTACCACCTAGCTTTATGAGTTTTGCAGGGATAAGGTCTATTCCTGGGCCTTTGTTATTTTTCATGGTGGAGATTAAATCTGTTATTTCATTTAATGTTGGTTTGTTGACCAGTGGGTCCGGTCCTCCTTGTGGCGGGGCGTAATCCTCATTGGTTCCTCCACCTGAGCCATTCAGTAGGCCTTCAAAGTGTTGTGCCGATCTCTCTAGTACTCTACTGCTCTCTGTGATCAATTCTCCATCCGTGCTTTCACACATGTGGGATCTTGCTTGAAAGCCAATCTTTTCCTGCTTTATCTTCTGGTACATTCCCCCTCACATCTCTTTCTTTTGCAAACTCTTCTATCTCTACTATTTTTGATTTTTCCCAAACACGTTTTTTCTTTCTGCAAATTTTGCTGGCCACCCTTCTTGTTTCATTATATAATTGTAGTGTTCTTCTTGTCTCCCTTTGCAGCATCATTAGCCGAGCTTTGTTTCTTTGTTCTATAAGTTCATTGCATTCTGCGTCACACCATCCTGTCCTTTTCACTTCTGGTTTAAATCCAATCGTTTCCTCTGTTACACTTGTAGCTATTTGCTTCATCTTTTCCCATTGCTGGTTTATATCAACGTTGCTGGCTGATTCTCTTTTGGATAATTCTAGTAGAGTTTAAATCTTCTGTTGATATTCCTCAGCAATTTTTGGTCCCTACTCAGTTTCTGATTATTGTACTTTTTTTCTCTTTTACTTTGTTTATTGTGGATGTTACAAATTCTTTGCTTATATTTGATCCTGACAAGCATGTGGTCTTAGTCTATATCCGTCAATTTACAACTTGTCACATCTGATATGTCCGAGTCTTGCCTTCGGTCGATGAGTATGGGGTCTATTTGATTAAAGGTGAATCCATCTGGAGATATCCATGTCGCTTTATGTATTTGTTTATGTTGGAATACTGTGCTACTGATTAGCATTCCTTTTCCAGAAGCGAAGTCTATAAGACGTGTTCCGTTGTCATTGCTCTCAACATGCATACTTTCCTTTCTGATTGTTGGTCTGTAGACTAGTTCTTTCCCAATGTTTGCAATTTTCGCATTGAAATCGCCAAACATAGCATATTTATATCTACAATGCTTAAAAAATATCTGGTAATATTGTTTGGGATTGATCGTCATAATGTTGCCATTTATTTTCACAAATAAACTAGCGAGATATCGCTTCAATAGTTCTCAGTCGTAGCATTGTTACAGTCATATTTCGTCCAACATATCTTCAATGTGTTAGATCAGCGGTTCCTACAATGTTTTGATTCCTGCCACGTATGCCAAATTTAGGTTTTCACCATTCTTTGGCCGCCCTCTCGGAGACTACTTTTCATTTAAGTGCTTTTTTAAAAATTATTTTCTGTTATTACTCTTGTTTGCTCGCTGCGGAGGAAATGCTGCACCTAGGGTGAACACGGAAACAAATGTACCTTAATATTTAGAAAAAGTGTCCCCCGGAGGGAAACAGTAAAAAAAAAGGGGATTTTTGCGCCCCCCCCAACCCGTCCCCCCCAACCC